>CM021763.1:6118430-6287231 GCA_011075105.1 Heteronetta atricapilla
ATGGGAAGATACCCAGAGGGAAATTACTGCTAACAAGTGACAAACCCTTCATTAGTCCCAGGAAGATGTATTTGTGGCCAATCATAGCTTTAATTAAGGATCTGACCCCACTCCTAATGCAGACAGTGGCAAAACAGCTATTAGCTCCAGAGAACAGGAAGAGCCACTGAATATAGACCATTTGAACCTGCAAGCAAGTTGCTTGCAAGCATATCACAATTTCCATCAATCACTGAATACAGGGCTGCAAGGGACCTCGAGGGACTGGCTGGTCCATCTCTCCACTCAAAAGCAAACAAACTATTCCTAAACTGCTCCTGACAGCTGCTTGTCTAACCTGTCCTTATAAGCCTCTACAAAGCTGGAGGTTCCTCTGTTTCCCCAGGCAATCTCTTACCATGCTTATCTACCCTTAGCATTAGAAAAGTTTGGATTTTTTTTTTCCTCCCCTCCTGTCTAACCTAAATCTCCTCTTCTGGGGTTTTGCCTGTCTGGTGAACCCTTGCTGTGCACCTCATTCTCTGAAAACCCATACTGGTGTTTGAGCAGGAGCTAAAAAGGTAGAAAGATTAACATCTCACAGACTGGGTGGTATTTAGGACCTACGATGGACTAACTGAAGGCATCCCATAGCGAGCCTTCAGGAGAGACCTAGGTCACCTTGGCTGGACCTTCACCGAGCTTTGTGGGAGCCCTTCAGTTCCCTGTCTCTGGAAACATGAAGCCACTTTGATTAAACTCACCATTTCCCAGGACTGCTGCTTGAGGATGATAGTTGTAGCTTCAGGAGGGATGACTTTCTGGTGTTAAACCTCCCAACGAGCTTAAAGAACAAGAAGCAGCTGGAATAATCTGCTCGAAAGAGGCACGTTTTAAATACATTATTTATGCCATCCTGCAGGGGGGAAATTGTTGTTATTCTCAGTTAAAAACCATTTGGCGACCCAGGACTCCTCCCATTACCTGCTGAGCCAAGTTAGTATGTTGCAAAATGAAAAATAAAACTTAATTTATTATGATTAAGCATCATGTGACAAGTAAACGGTCCCCGCACAGCAGTGGCCAGAATGACTTTCTTCCTGAAAGCCCTAGTCTTCTCTACTCTGATACTTGTACTTGTTTATCTCCTTGATGCTTTTCTTCTCTTTCTCATTGTCTCTGTGTAGGAATGATGACGTGTGTTTTCCTTCCCCTCAGACTTTTACTTTCCCGTGTTTTAGCCTTTCTGTGTTTAAAGTGCTGAACACATTTTGTTGTCTGAAAAACAATGAGAATAAATAAAAAATAATAATAATAAAAAAGACAGGAATAAAATAAAAGAAAAAATCTCTGAACCTAAAACTCTGAGTTTATTACAAAAATAAAGGAACTTCCTTTGGTGATGATATGGCTAAGAGTAAGCTATAAAGAGCTCTCTCTGCTACTGCAGGGTGCTATAGGGGAAAAAGCCCATGCATACATAAACCCCTCTTCTTGGGGTGTGTGGGAGGACTACTACCATGGCCCACCCTGCAGCTGGCCAGCGTTGCAGGGATGTTACTGCTCCTTCTGCATCACTTTTACTCCTGGCTCACTGACACCCAGCGTAAACTTATGGACTTCATTTCAGTTGATTAGAAACATTGGCTTGAATGCACACTTGCCTTGTAACTGTTTTACCACCGTGCTTTGTTCTCTCTGGACCTGCACGTTATTGAAATTCACTTTTCTCTCTGTTTAAACCTGGCCTGAGAGCTTCCATGACAACTAACCACTTCTCCTTGTATGTTATTAGCAGAGACTGCCTTGAACCTGACCAAAAACTCAGTAAGGGCAGCAGACAAGTCCTGGTGATTTCAGGGGACATCAGATCAAAAAGATTCACTATCCGGATTATGATTTAAATATTAATCCTCTTTAGGCACTAGGAAAGTACAAATGCTTTTTTTTTTTTCTGGTTGAAACACATCAGGATTTAACAGTTGGTCGAATGATTGTACATTGATGTGGTAAAAAAAAATTGAATAAATATCTTATCTAAAGTAGACATCATATACACCATTAGACCTTCAAAGCACTTCAGAATCCTTTTGTGTGCTACAAATGGCAGAGACCCCAGGTGTTTTCATTCTTCAAAGCCTCAAGTCTTGCATGATGGAGATCTAGAAACAGTTGTAACATTGTGTTCTGAAGTGACCTGCAAAAACTTAATGTCTTAAAAAAAAAAAAAAAAAAATCTAGAAAATTTCCCGATACCAACTTTCATAAGAATTTGACCTCATTTTAAATATATTTTTCCTGTGTTTTACACAGTAAAAGTATAAATTATAGCAAACAGTATTTATGGACAAGCAAGAAATTGTCTTAAACTTATTTCATAATTTTCTTTCATATTTCTTATAGGAAATTTTTTGCTTGCTTTTGTGTTTTTGCATTTCACTTTATTATTCTAAATGCTTGGCACAAAGTCCCTCTCTAATGTTGACCACATAAGCTAGCAGGTTCTACAGCTCATATGTGGCCAAGTGCTTTTTAGGTTTCATTCTCAAAATTTCTTGTTTCTTGGTAAATTGTGGGAGCAATACAAAGAGATATGTACTTAATACCAGTTGGATTGCTGCAGTACATCTATTCTTCACTCCTGGGAGCATTAGTAGTTCCTTTCAATGAAAATAAATCACTCTGCCTTTAGATAGAGGTTAAAAACAGGTCAGAATGGAAAGCAAAACCTGTAGTTAAGGTTTCACTATTCAAGCCCTATGTAGTTCTGTATGACCAAGTTTCTGCTCTGCCACTGTTCTGGTTTCTGATACCAGGTGTGTCATTGCTCATTCAGCACTCATGCAGGAAAATGTATTTGTCATCCCACCAAAGATGTACTCAAATTGTGCCAGAAAGGAAGGAGAGGCTTCAGACATTTAAGGGTTAAACAAGAATTCTTCTTTTTATGACTCCAATTCATATCAATCAAAGACAAAAGGAAACAATTCCAATATCTTATTTTAATGCTTTCGTTTATCTTGGAGTTTAGTCGCCATAAAAAGTGTATGTTTAAAATGTCCTTTGGGGAGTTACAGTCCCATAAACTCTTGTAACCAAGTGACATGCCGTAATGAAACTACCTCTACAAAGTACAGCAAAATGAGATTTTTTTTTATTGTAATCATCAAATAGTTTGCCTCAAGGTATTGATTGAATTATACATAAACCTTATGTGCTGGTGGAAAGGAAAAGACGGGAAGGGATACGTTAATTCTAACAATATCTTTTTAGAGACACATGAAACAAGGGGTAATATAAAAAAGGAAACAAAAAGTTAATTTACCCCTTTTAAGAGAATAATTACTCTATGCTTTTGGTATTTTGTTGTACTTTTGTCTGCTACTCATCCTCTCAGCATTTGTTTTGTTTTACACTAATGTAGTAGAGGGTAATTCACTAATGGGTATTTGTCCCCCAGATTTCCAGCAACTGTCGTGGACATTTTTATGGATATTGTCACAAAAGGCAGTTTACATGTGATGGAAAATGCATAAAAAATTAGACATCTGACATCATCCTTGAGCTGTGAAAAGTTTTATTTTACTGACTGTTGGAGGGATGGGGGGGGGGGGGGGAAGGGGGAAGAGAAGAGAGAGAGAGTTCTTGTGCTTAGATGTACTTACATTTTCTCCACAGCTTTCTCTGAAATTTCTGCATAGCCAAATGTAGGTGTGATGGCCACAAAGAGGTTAAAGGCACCTGTTGAGGTACAGACATTGTTTCTGTGTTCATATTCCTGCAGTGGCATTTAGCAGGGCTTCACTATGTGCTCCATGAACCTGGGACACAGTGAAGTGACAGTTCCCTCCAGCACTCAGCACCTGTCATCAGAGCTGCGGTGATCAACGTTTCACTTGGCCTTCATGTCAGGAAGGTTTGGAAAAGCAGTTAATTCAACCACCGAGATTAAAGGAAGACACAGGTGATATGGAAGGTGGGGAAGAGGCATGCCACTTGCTCTGAAAACCAGCCAGCAGCAATCACAAAAGCTTCAAGGTCCTGCCTGCCCTGACTGCCTGTTTTGAGCTTCACAAAACTGGGAAGTGAGAGATTTTTTGCAGGGTACCAGAGTGCCCACGGCCCACTGATGAGCTCAATTAAGTTATTAAGAGACAAAATCACAGCATTGTAGGGGTTGGAAGGGACCTCAGCAGATCACTGGGTCCAACCCCCCTGCCAAAGCAGGTTCCTTAGAGCAGATTGCCCAGGTAGGTATCCAGACAGACCTTGAATATCTCCAGAGAAGGAGACTCCACAACCTCCCTGGGCAGCCTGTTCCTGTGCTCTGTCACCCTTGTTTTTGTGACTGTCACAAAAGAGACAGAGTCACAAAAGACTCTGGGTAAGAGACAGCTGCTTTGGAGGATGAAGTCTGCAAATTCACTTGTGTTTGCTTTGGTGGTGCTCACTATGACTCCAGCAACATCTACATTAGCACAATGAACCATGCCAGGCACCAGTTCTGGACAGCAGAACTTTATTATCTTTACAGTTATTTTTTTTTAAAGACAGTTGCCACAGTTTTGACCTATTTTTATTAGCTCACAGTATCTGACCATGGTTTCGGGAGGCAGCATGGCCAAGGACCATCACAGGCGAGTCTGGATGTGGCCGCCCCTTTCTGAATAACAAAAAGCTTCATTAGCATGGATGCAGACTGGTTGGCGCTACAGACGGCAATCCCAGCGGACAGCCGGTGTGTTTGTGCAGCTGCAGCTATATGGAGGCAGACGGCATCATACCTCAAAGCCTTCTGTGCCCATCAGGTTGCCAGTGAGAAGTCTCCTGTGGACTGCACAGACCTAGACCTCTTTCCTGCTTAAAGAGTGCAGCACAATTAATTTTCTTCTTTAAACTCAGACAAGCCCTTGTTCTGAGTTAAGGCCTGAGGGCTACAGGCAGCAGAGCTGGATGCATGGGAATGCAGGGCTAGTCTTTTTAGCTCCTAGGAACAAGGCTGCCAGTCAGAGTGCATCAGTAACCTCACTTGTTTTTAACAAAAAGCCTTTGAACTTCATAGGTTTTTAACAAAGTATTTGGGGGTCATCTTACTAGTACATCTAAGTGAGGTAGTTTCATTAGAGCATCTCAACAAGCTTTATGTCGGGCATGCCTTTTGTCATGGGAGTCACAATCTAGTTTTGCGGCTTTAATCATCTGTGACAGTGTTACCAAAGCTGACTGCATAGTTCGAAATGAACTGGTTATACATTGAAATGACCCACATCAGTTGTTTGTGGAATACCTGTCACTGCCTGTAATACTCTTACATGATTCTCTTTTGCAGAGTGTACATTTGAGATACATGCATATATAAATACACACATGAACATGCTTGTATGGTTACTTTCATATTTTATAACTTAAGGTTGACTGCAAATATTTTTCTATAGCTTCCAAAGATTCTCTTGCCAGTTAAAAAATAATTTAAAATATCAAAAAGACTGATGACAATAACATTATAGGCCATTCTCAAACAGTTGCAAATGTATTTCTATAAAAATATTTCTCTGTAAACTAGCTGAAGGACTGCCTAATAACCATCAGGTGGTTCTGGATGAATTATTTTAAACTTCAAATTTTGGTATGAAAAGAAGTAAAGAAAGAAAAATAGTGATCATTTTCTGTAATTGGATCCATCACTGACTTACAAAGAAAGAGTACTTCACATCTCCCAGAGTTTAAAAGCCAGGAAAATATAACTTCTGTTACAATGGAGAGGGATTTAATATTCTTAAGTTTAAAGTAGTGTAGTAAAGTATGTATTATAAACATTTCTCTCAATTTATATGAATCCCAAATAGCACTTTGACTAGCTATTTACATCAAGGACTGGATTTAACATAGGTAAATCCCTCCCTCTTTTTATCTAAATGAAAAGCTTGCTCCTTCAGGAGGGGAGATAAAATAAGTAGATAAAATAAAAAACTATTGAAGATGTCTTCTGCAGTGAGGTGTCTCTTCATTTGCCCAGCAACTGGGAGATGAAGGTCACAGCAACTCCTCCTCCTAGGCTGTGCTTCAGCTTGCTTGGGTACAATCACATTGAAGCTATATCCAGCTGAAAGGCTGCATCCAAGCAATGCATTGGTAAGGGATTCACAAGGTCTAGAAGTCTATAAGGACAAAGTTTCCAGTGGAAAAGGCTCAGCAGAAAAGGGAAGAGGTTAATAAACTAGATCTGAGGTATCTGTAGCCCAACTGCTGGCACCTTTTGTTGTGCCACCAGATATTGGGGGATGCATCACTTTGTCTCAGAAACACTACAAGAATAAAGCTAATTCTGTTTGGCATCCAGAAAGCACAGTGACAATGACTAATTAAGCTTTTACAGATTTTCTTTTTTCAGGGTAACAGCTAATTTTACCCTCCCTACATTCTTTTTGTTTTTGAGAATGTAAAGGAAAACATATTTTTTGTGATAACAGAAAATAATCTTAAGCAAAACCGCAGACTCCCTCTAAAACAAACTTTACCTTCTTTATATTCCTGAGAGAGTGAGAAAAAAAAAAAAAAAAAAAAGGACTAATTGCAGTCAATATGGCATTTTGCTTTATCATGCGCAAATGATAAACCCAGAGAACACAGAGGGCTGTAAAGCAGGTAGTTATCTGCTTTTCCCATAGGGGTGGGGGAAAATATCTTACTCAGTACATGACTCTCTTGAGGCAGGAATACACTCACTTGCCAAAAGAACATAAGTTAAAGATTTTTGAGAGATTTTTTATTTCGGTTCTTTAGTGCCTTGCCATTAGCCCGGGGATTTCAACACAAAAACTCTAGCAGTGGCAGGAACTGGGAACTGAATTCCTATTACATTTCTATTTATTAAACAATGGATTTGGAGGCACTACGGAACTGATAGCAAAGGATTTTCTACTTTACTATTTAGACAAGAGACAGGTATCTTCATTCCCTGACTAAAAATCAGCAAGAGTTTCTTGATCTGACCAGCCGGTGCAATACTGTGTGACTCAAGAAAGACAAGCTGTATCAGCAGTTGAAAACAAGGAGTTTCACCAAAAAAAAAGGTGGGTTTAACCATCCAAGGGACATTACTATGTGGTTCAACTGCTCCTCTCTGAAGCCAAGCCTCTCTCCTATGGGCCAGCTTGCAGATGTGCACCTCCACATCTCATGTTGGATTTATGCCCCTCATGGGAAAGGAAAAAAATGTTTAAGGAGACATAGAGACATATAACAAGAGCTATGATGGCCCCAAGGTTAAACAATTGACTGGGTTAAAGGCAAGGATGTTCCTTGGGCTTTGGTAGGAGCCCAGTTTCCCCACAGGGAAGGGTGGGGTGCTACCCACCAACCTGCATAGCTCTGTAGTGTTTGGGGCACTTCCCTGAAATAAGATTTGAGCCATGTTACCGCTAAGGAGGATCCTTGTCTCACACAAAAACCACTAAGGGGAATCCTTTTCTCCCCTATGGCAGGCTGTTTGAACTAGACAATCTTTAAGGTTCTTTCCTACTCAAGTCATTCTATGATTCTACAACCCAGGCAACTCCTTTAATTTAAACCCCTGTGAGCTTATAATGGTCTCATGCAGCCTCTGATCCTCAGTAGAACATCAGTGAGTATCCACAGACTGATGTGCATCTACTTGGTGCAGATTGACAGAGTGCTTACCTGTTCATGTGAGCATTCAGCAAATGCAACTTTACTGTACTTTTTCCTGCCTACAGGTGAATCCCCAGCTCAGTTTCCACAGTGCATCTTAGACCTTCTGGGACTGCAACGCTACTGTATTTTTTGATCTGATCATTCTGACATGAAAAGGTATTTCAGTCACCCTTGCGCAAAACTGGCAGCATTTTGTGCCAGCATCTACAGCATACAGAAAACATGGATGCAGAGACGTTTACTCAAAGGCTGTTAGACTTGAAGAGCACAGGAGTGATTTTATTTGAACAAGCTGGCCTGAGGACCTGACCTCTTTCCCCTGGGCAAATTGCAGAAGGACTGCAGCTATCACTGCTGGGGATTGTTCTCCTGGGCTGCATTAAAGCTGTTGATCTCATCATGTTTTTTTCTTATTACACCCCCTTCTATGCTTTTCAGTTTCCCCCTGGCTTGAGGAGTTGTATTTATTTATGTGAAATAATAGCAGGTGGGTGAGATGTTCATTACTAAGGCAGACTCCAGCTGAAACAGCCATATGCTGTTTTGTAAGCACTGTCCCACACAAACTGGACGAATATACCTAGATAGTGTGTGAAAGCAATGGCATATGGAGTTCAGCATGGTTTTTTTTACCCAAAATGGTATTTAAACTTTCAACCTTCAAGCAGAGACTCCAGGCTGCATCTCATTTTGCTTCCTTCTTTTCTAGTTTATAACCAATACTTGATTTAGTAAATGTCACAATTTAACTCTGAGGATGAATGAAAAGCCTCAGGAAACTAGTGACATCCTTAATAAAAGAATATGATAACTTTACTGGATTTAACGTTTCAAGGATCTATAAAGATTGGATTTGAAAGATTTTTTTTTTCTTCCTTTCTGCAGGTGTAAAATGAAAGCACCTGGACCACACAGCTGGTAACTAGATGCTTTATGCAGTGATAGAAACAGAAAGTATTGGTTTTCATTACAAGTCTGAAACAGGCAGATAACACATGTAAAGCCACTAAAATATCTGCCACAGAAGGTGAAAGGATACTTGCTTCTCCAGGGGTCATTTTGTTTTAAAAGGAGCTGAGAATTTAAAAGTACATATAGAATCCATTCCAGGTATTTTTCCTCCTGATTTATACTCACTTTTTGGTCCCACTTACAGAAAGTTTTAAAGCAGTACCAATTCTAATTATCTTATTGAGTTGTTTTTAGTGAAGCTGCCGTTTCTCCCTTCTAGACAGTGAGTGGGGCTGATTCTCCTGGCACAAATCACTGTTCAAGTCTCTGGGAATGCACAGGCTAAAAGTTGCTGCAAGAGCAAAACTTGGTCCCCTATACTGAGATTTGTGTAGCTGATAATTCAGTTGGCTAAATTCTTTATGTTCAGCACTCAGGGCATAACACAAGATCAGAAAAAGATAAACCAAAGAATATTTCAAAAAGCTTTTGTCACCCTATTTAGGTTACTTCATTATGGGATGGATTCATCTCACCTGGCTTTAATCATACAGAAGGGAAGCATCTCACTTAGAAAGTCACCTCAGTTTCCCCTGTAATTAACAGCAACACATATAAACCACAGGAATTACCACGGGTAATTAATTTCTACCTGGATAACTCTGAAAGAGGTGCAACAAATTACCCTCTGGAGGCAACTCTTTCTGCTAACTATCAACAAATGTAATACCATTGATTAGTTTTGACTGGTTGCTATAACTTCTTAACAAGGTAGTTAAGTGAGGTTTTGTTTTGTTTTTCTCCCTTTTGGCATTTTATTTAATATATGCTTAAAACATGGGATGAGCTGAAATATTTTTCAAGAAACTTACTGGATCTGGACATGAAGAAATTGTCTTTGAGATTTCAAAGTGATTTCCTATCCTGGCTCACAAGATGAAAGTTGAAACCTAAAAACTATGGCCTTAACTTATCAAACTTAATTTGGATCATCTGAGGATAATTTGTCTTTTGTAAACTTCAAATAGCTTACTTTGTTCTGATTTTGATCATTTAATTTTAAATTTAAAGTCAAGGGAACAGAAGATCACTTCTGAACTCAAAATTATGTATTTTGTACCTTCTATCTTGCCAGAAATATAGTATTTTAATTATTCAAACACATGAGTAATAGAATTATTTGAAATGCTGCAACTTTATCAACTTAAGTTTCCAAGAATGTTAATTTTCTGGTAATAATGATTTCTTAGGAAATTCCTGAGTAGCCCTACCTGATACTGAAATGTAAGTATTACAGAGTATATATATGTAAAGAGTCTGGAACAAATAAGATCTCATCAGCCTATTGAGGTTGAGTGCTATTTGTGAGATTGTTTTAAAATTTGATTATGATAATATTTTGTTTATCAAGACAGCCACAGGGGACTGATGATCAGACCTGTCTTACAACATCCTATTGTCCTTGAACCCAAAAGCAGAGTTCATTTCCCCATGTACACAATGCCAGACTGAACTCCAGAAGAAATGTTGTGAACACATATAAGCATTTCCATCACAAAAACACAGTTCATAAAATCCAGAGACTAAAGAAAGTGCTTCTTAAGTCTTGCTCTCAAATGTGTCTGGTATATGAAATGATCTTACTAAAGACAGTTGGAAAGTGTGTGGAGGACCACTGGTTCAGGCCCTAATGCAAGGCTATTACTAATACAATTGCACGAGTGAACTTAGGTGCAATAAACATCTGGAAGGTTGGCCCTTTTGCACAAATACCACTCAAACTCCACAGAAAATAAACTTTCTCTTGGGTGAAACACAACTGTTTAGCAGCTCAGCAGAGAGAAAGAAAGGAAAAAATAATAATAATAAAATAAAAAAAAAGACTTGAGTGAGAGCAAGAAGTCAGCGGCATGAAAACAGCAGGAATAAAGCCAGGCTATCAGATTTAGTACCCCATGCACAGGGATCTGGAAATAAGTGATACAAAGTGTAACTTAATTCTGATGTTAATACTACAGAAACAATACATAAAATCACTGCACTTCAGTTTTATTAGTGCCCTGTCTATGTACATGAGAAGAGTGTTAGCAGAGCAAGAAAAATGTTAAATTTGACTAAGGACAAAGCTTTGAATTATCTTGGGATCTTGGGAGCTGTTCAGAGAAAAAAAAAAAAAAATCTGATGGGGAAAGGAGGCGAAAGCTCTCCCTCTGGGCTCCATCATGTGAATAGCTTTGCCATTGGTCTAAGGCAGAAACAAATTCACAGCTCCAAAGTCCAGTTTTACACATCCTTTGAGTCAATGAGATATTCCTCCCAAACCAGAAAACAATCCTGTGGGCTTACTGAAGGACAGACCATGATATTTACACCCTTATCCCATCCATTCCCCATAATTTCAAGAAAATTTGTAACTAATGATACACAGTGTTCTCCATCTTCAAAGAAAAATTCTTGGCTGAAGACATCAGCATCATTATTTCCACTTTACAAATGGGAAGAAAAAGGCACAGGCGAGGTCAGTCCACACATGCATCATGATTCTTGGACTGATGCTGTAATGCTAAGTCACAGTGCTCACTCCACAATTTTCCCTTTCCATACCTGTAGTCATCATGTATCAGCTGTATTTCATATGTACATCAATTATAAAGATCAAGAAGGGTGTGTCTTTCTTTTGATTTATTTTTGGACCAAAAAAAAATATATCATGAATATATTGCAAACACAGACACAGAGGCCATCTTTCTGCTTTTTGCATTTCTTGCATACACAAACTGTATCTGGTCTGCAGATGGAGTTAATGCTATGTGAAACATAACTGGCCAAGCTATGGCATCAGTTATAACAATATTATTAAGGCATATAATTTCCTTTTATTGCTGCTGTGCTAGGATGTCTCTAGTGCACATTGACATACAGTTGTTCTCCAGATGTGATGCACATCTCCTTCAGATCAATAACTCACCTCACTAGAGGCAAGACTTAGTAGCAGGGCTTTGAGAGGGAAAAAAAAAAAGAAGAAGAAACATGAATGACCCAGATCACCTACTTCTAAGGCTATGTGAACTCTTTTTGGACAATAAATAGAGAGAAGCTTTTGCCATTTCTAAATCAGATGAAGCTCTACCTGATGTTTGACATGCAATATATTTCCTGTCTCTTGCCACCCAACAGGGGCTGGCATCCTTATCACTTCTCTTCTTATTAACACCTTTCACTGCTGTGAAGGGACCAGCTACCTTTTTTCTCAGACTGACTGATCGACATAATGAAGTTAAACTCAAGAGCAATTGTGCTTAACCCACAGGTGCCTTTAATGTTCGCTGCTATTTCAGGCTAGATGAAAGGGTCACAGACCTGACAGCTTGCTTGCTATTTCAGTCTTGTTTTTGTTTGCTTCTTTTCCAATACAATTTTTCCCCTAATAAGACTTCCTCAGCATGCTACCAACTTAGACCAGTGCAGTCAGGGTTGGAGAGATCTTTCTCTCTGACTGCTGGGGGAGGAATTTCAGACGCACATGCAGACACGGAGACAGACCGACAGCACACCAAGTTCCACTGCTGCGGAAATTAAAATATATTTCCCCAGGGCCTTGGTGGAAGGTGGGTTTCCAGCCTCTGCTGGCACCTTGAGACAAAAGGGAGGTGATGGAGTCCCCCACACCCAGCCTCCTGTGGCAGCAGCAGAGGCTGCTTGCCTCTGGCTTGCTGGGTGGGCTAGGGGAAGAAATGCTGGGGATGTAGCTTATTGTGCAGAGGACACTTGTTTTCTGTGGTTCTTATTTAACCTTGTAACACTTAAATAGTAGTAAATAAAATAGTAATAAAGTATAATAAATATAATAGTAATAAATAATAGTAATAAATAAATAAGCTCACTTCTTCTCGGACTCAAGCTGTTCAGCAAAGTCCAGATTCTGCTGCTTAGAAAGCTGCAGGAAGAGCATCCCTTGGGAAATTTTGGAAACTTAGAGAATCTCTTTCAAGAAACTAATACAGAAATTGGTAAATGTAAACACATAAAGGCAGTGTTTTCACAGACAGTGGATGTTTGACAATCTCCAGAAAAGAAACGAATTCCATTTTATCAGAATACAGAATGGTTACACCAAGCTGAGAATCTTCTAAACTTTCTTTTTGCTCACAAATTACATTTTTATTTTTTATTTTTTTATTTTTTTAAAAAAAAAAAAAGACTGAGTCTGGTTATCCAGATTTTCATCTATAAAACCTCTCTCTAAAGAAAGTGATTTTATTACATTTTATTAGAATTTGTCATTATAAATCATCTATATTAGCATAGTGCCCAAAGCTGTAAATGAAAATGATAATTACTTTGACTACTATGCACCTAATGAGCTTTATCCATAACCTGAAGGGATTTCTAAAGGAGACACTTAATCTGTTACACCTATTTATTGTTTTGTCTCTTTTCTCTTATCTGAAATGGATGGGAACTGAACTGAGGCTTGCCACCTCATTACACATGTGAGAACAACAAAAACACAAACAGTTTTCTCCAACACTGGTTCAAGTGAATTGGTCTTTGCCATGACAGCCCAGACAGAGGCTGTGGAGCTGGTGAGAAGATGTCACGAGAGCAGTTTTCCTCTGTCTGCCTTTGACCTCATAAATAACTCAATAAATATGACAATTCTGCAGCTCTGTGAGCAGATGCTGATGGATTTCCCTGGCACTCAGGCACTGCTTTCTCTCTTCTGAATCTATTATTTATGGCACAGCTCTCAGCAAGTGTTGTCACAGCAAATGAGACATGGTTTCAATTGCCCCTGCTTTAAAATGCACCCAAAGGTGGGGTTATTATGGAAGATGGACCAAGTTGCAGGAGTCATCTTGCTGCTGCCAGTTTCACTGCAGGGTGACAGCTGGGCTACTACAACACCATGACTCAGTTTCCCCATGTATGAAACTAATATGGCTTTTGAAAGGAGAATAATTTCAATTTCTAATTGGTGATTAAGAGATGGAATTGATACCTGGTCCACGGGTTCTCTGTGCGATATTCAGTAAAGTTGTTTAGGCTGCCTGCACCAGAGGGCTCTGGAGCCGGAATAATTCCCATCCTCACTCCTTTGGGCAAGACCTTCCCTTTCTACAGTGCTTCCCACAAAGAAATGCATGTCTCTGCTGACATCTCTAAGCTCTCACCTGCTGCGTGGACCATCTCAGGGCACCACAGCTCTCCTCCTGGGGCAGAAGAGCCCTGCACATGAGTGGCAATGCCGCCTCTGAGTCTGCAAGGATAGGGAAGCATCAAGGTACATGAGCAAAAGGTGGCCAAGCCTGCCGTTTCCTGGTGAGGTGAAAGCACACATTAAAGATACAGTACACAGAGGAATTAAATCTGTTTCCCCTGCCCTCCCAGCTCTTCTGCCAGCTGCACTGCGCATCCTGTGCCACACTGCAGGGCGGAGGAGCCAGCAGGGCAGCAGAACAGGCAGGCGATGCTGAAATCAGCTTTGGAGGGAGCTGTGGCTCACGGCAGAGCAGGTGAAAAAGGACCAAATGACAAGAAGCTGATGCCAAGGGAGCCCTAATCTCTCTCTAAACACAGGATGTTTAAGGGGGTTGATATTCTTTGCCCTGCACAGATATGCCTTCTCTCTTAAAGGATTAACTGGTAGCTCTCTTTATACCACATCAGCAGGGAAATGATGTCTGTGTTTTCAGACTTACAGGAATGTTTTGCACTCAGTTCCAGCTGTTGCCACCAGGATATGCAATTGCCTTCCCAGAAAAGTCATACAGAGAATATCAGTGGTTGAAAGGAGTTAACAGTACAAAAAAACTGCCCCCAGAACAGGCACAGGCAATCCTAATGAGGGGTGGGTACTATGTTATTAGATAAATCACCTCTAACTATTAGGTGTCTACCAGGCTGCTCTGGTTATTCAGAGCCACATTTACCAGCCTATCCTCAGGATCTAGTATTTACAGGAATAAAAATAGGTGTTACTAATGCCTCAAAGAGAGTTTGCAGTCTGAGCAGAGCTGCTGGCTGGGACAGCATCCTTACTTCTCTTGACTGATGGGAAATCAAGGAACTGGTGCTGAAGGCTGGATCCAGCCAAGTATGTGTGCAGGACCAGTTCTCACACTGCGGTCAGTACAAGCATCTGAATTGTGCAGCCAGGGCAGGGGGAGTGCTGGGCACTCAGCACTCAAAGCCTCTTTCACCTGATTTGTAAAATGGGGACAGGGCTACACAGATTGCTTAGGGTTACAGATTCAAAGGGGGGGATACAAAGGCACAATGACAGGATGAGAGAGGAAGAAATCTTTCTAACCCTCCCCCAGATAAAAAGAATAATCAAGAAAAAAATAATAATAATTTTCAGTATTTTGTACTAGTAAATATTCTTTCTTAGTCCAGAATAAGGAGTCATGGAATATCCTTCATAATAGCATTTAAGACAGAGCTCAAGACGTCCACGCACTTACCAGCTGTGAGTCCTCTTATTTAAGACCAAGAGAACAGTGACTGCTGCAATAGCCTAACTTGCAAATGCTCCCTCTTGCAGTGTTCTTACACGTCAATGCCTCTAGGCCATATAGATGTGACATATGGATGCACAGACATGCTACAGACAAACTGCTATCTTTGGATACTCCTCCTGTTTCCACAGTAACCTTACAGAAACAGCTAGCAGTCAACAGAAAAAAACAACAGAAAAAAAAAAAAAAAATCAAAGGCAGGGATAAATCATAATATTAGGTTAGGGAGGAACAGACCTTGAATACTGAGCAACTGATACACAGCATAATACAATTTAGGGTGGCTATTATGCTAACCCAGGGCAGGAGTGCGTAGGCATATGATGTGGCATTTACGACACATATTTGCTGATAGCTAAGCAGGAACACAGCTGAGAGAGTGGGTACAGAGATCTTTATGCTCACTGGCTGTTTAATGGCTTAATGCTCCTGCTAACCAGAGCTGAGCTTTGCTTTGCACCTGATGCTTCCACACACCGCTCCAAGTGATGAGACACATCTAAACAGGTCCCATTGCTATCAGTGGGCTTTGTGAGCTAAGGTTGGTCTGGGGGAAATAACAATAATGAGAAAAGACCAACCAAATACGTTAATACAGGAGTGACAAACTCTCAGTATAAATGGTGCTCACTAGAGTGACAAGTGTCACTCTAATTGAGTCTATTTATTTATTTTTTTTGGTAGCTGTCAGTATATTAGCGTACATTTCACAAAAAGTTTTTCTCCCAAGACTGTTCACTCTAGAAAGCAGTTTAGGCAACAGTCAGATGAATTGCCCAGTGGAAATTGAAAAGTGCTTTTTCTATTAGTCACTCAAGGACTTGTACTCCAAACAACAGCCTCAGGAACTCTAATCCGTTCTCCTTCTGACTATCAAACCACTGTGGACCCAGGTGGTAGCAAATGCAGGGCACCCCATGCTTTCTTCCAAATATTTAGCTCAAGAAGCACTAAAATTTTAGCTGCGTTAATACTGAAAATCATATTCATTGCTGCTCTGCTCTAAATATTTACTCAATACTTCACAGTCTGATGTTGAAACCGGATTAAGTTTCGTGCTACTGGTATTAACCTAAAAAATTCAATGTTAGCTTGTGGGTGTTAGCCAGAATAGAGAGTATAATAGCACAGGGAATCTCCACTCTATAAGAAAATCAGTGCTGTGTTAAAACATTAAAAATCCTATTTCTGGGATCAAAGCCTATCTAACATGACTCACGGTGACACGTCAAATTGGAAACCTAAGATTAAACATGTATTGCAGCTGTCTGTTATATTAGTAAACAATTTGTCTCTCTAATACTTTTGTCCCTGGCACCAAAAAAATAATATTGTTTTAAGATGGATGTTGATCACTACCTCACTGCTCTCCATGGAAGCGTGTGTGCTTAAAGCTGGATAGGACACAATGTCACCCAACTGGACTCATTAGCACGGCAGTGGTTTCACATTTACGTATCTGCACGGCTCCCTGGGAAAGGTAGCTCCCGTTTGGCAGCTCAGAGCACAGCGTGTGCCCACCTGTGGCTGACAATGTAGGCCTGCCCTTAAAAGCCAGGCCATCCTTCAAGTAGCAGCTGAAACAAGCAGATGCAGAGAGGCAGCAGCAGCTTTGTTGTGCAAAGGTCAAGGGCTGAGTGAGTAATTCTGGATTAAATCTCTTGATCCATTACAGATAGTCTCTATGGCCCTGGAAAAATGCCTAGCAGCACCTGATCCACAGAATCATGTATGCATTTGGGATTCAGCTTTATGTAGAATTTAATTGCCTGAGTATACAAGCATTGAGGTCGTTTCTTGCTGTCATGACCACCCAAGGCAGGGAGAAGGTCAGCAGGTGACTCATAAGAGAATTTCTTCATCTTTTCCTGCTCTGAAATGTTCTGAAAATCCTTGCCCTCCATATAGGCTCAGAATAGGCCTCCATACAGCATACAGCACATTTATCCTTGAAGTTATTGAAATGCACCTGGGGAATAAAGCAGTCATTGGTCTCAGCCAGCATGGGTTCATGAGGGGTAGGTCCTAACTAACAAATTTGATTTCTTTTTATGATAAGATCATCCATCTAGTCAATCAAGGGAAACCAGCTGATGTGATCTTTTTGGACTTCAGCTAGGCTTTGGACATGGCTTCCCATAGGATCCTACTGGACAAAATATCCAGCATACAACTAGACAAAAACATCATACAGTGGGTGAGCAATAGACTAACAGGCAGGGCCCAAAGGGTTATGGTAAATGGGGCCACATCAGGCTGGTGGGTGGTCACTAGTGGGGTCCCCAAAGGCCCCATTTTAGGGGCACTCCTCTTGTATATTTTTATAAATGATTTGGATGTAGGACTAGAAGGTGTTTTGAGCAAATTTGCCGATGACACAAAACTTGGAGGAGTTGTGGATTCACATGAGGGTGGAAAGGCCTTGCAGAGATATCTGGACAGATTGGAAAGCTGGGTGATCACCAACCACATGAAATTTAACAAGAGCAAGTGTCGGCTTGATGATCTGGATGAGGGGATCGAGTACACCCTCAGTAAGTTTGCAGACGACACCAAGTTAGGTGAGTGTGTTGATCTGCTCAAGGGTAGGAAGGATCTGCAGGAGGATCTGGATAGGCTGGACCAATGGGCCGAGGGGCCGAGGGGTCGATGGGCCAATGGGCCAAGGCCAACTGTATGAAGTTCAACAAGGCCAAGTGCCGGGTCCTGCACCTGGGGCACAATAACCCCGAACAGAGCTACAGGCTGGGAGATGTGTGGTTAGAAAGCTGCCTGTCAGAGAAGGACCTGGGAGTATTGGTTGATAGTCAGCTGATTATGAGCCAGCAGTGCGCTCAGGCAGCCAAGAAGGCCAACAGCATCCTGGCTTGTATAAGAAACAGTGTGGCCAGCAGGTCCAGGGAAGTGATTGTCCCCCTGTACTCAGCTCTGGTGAGGCCGCACCTCGAGTACTGTGTTCAGTTTTGGGCCCCTCACTACAAGAAGGACATGGAGGTGCTTGAGCGAGTCCAGAAAAGGGCTACAAAGCTGGTGGGGGGTCTGAAGAACAAGTCTTACAAGGAGCAGCTGAGGAAGCCGGGACTATTTAGCCTGGAGAAGAGGAGGCTCAGGGATGACCTTATCGCACTCTACAGGTACCTTAAAGGAGGCTGTAGCGAGGTGGCGGTATTCTCCCAGGTGCCTGGCGACAGGATGAGGGAGAATGGGCTAAAATTGTGCCAGAGGAGGTTTAGGTTGGATATTAGGAAGAACTTTTTTACCAAAAGGGTTGTTAGGCACTGGAATAGGCTGCCCAGGGAAATGGTTGAGTCACCATCCCTGGAGGTCTTTAAAAGACATGTAGATGTAGAGCTTAGTGATATGGTTTGGTGGAGGACTTGTTATCATTAGGTCAGATGTTGGACTCGGTGATCTTGGAGGTCTCTTCCAACCTAGACTATTCTGTGATTCTGTGATTCTGTCCTGCACCTGGGACAGGGCAACCCTGGCTATACATACAGACTGGGCAACGAGACACTGGAGAGCAGCCCCACAGAGAGGGATCTGGGGGTCATGGTTGACAGCAAGTTTAATATGAGCCAGCAGTGTGTCCTGGCAGCCAGGAGGGCAAACCGTATCCTGGGGTGCATCAAGCACGGCATTGCTAGTCAGTCGAGGGAAGTGATTGTCCCGCTCTACTCTGCACTGGTGCAGCCTCACCTCAAGTATTGTGTGCAGTTCTGGGCAGCACAGTACAAAAAGGATGTAAAACTGTTGGAGAGTGTCCACAGGAGGGCGACAATGATGGTGAAGGGCCTAGAGGGGAAGACATGAGGAGTGGCTAAGGTCACTGGGCCTGTTCAGCCTGAAGAAGAGGAGGATGAGGGGAGGCCTCATCACAGTCTACAACTTCCTTGTGAGTGGGAGTGGGGAGTGCAGGTGACCTTTTCTCTATAAACACCAGTGACAGGACCCACAGAAATAGGGTTAAGCTGAGGCAAGGGAAGTTTAGGCTGGTCATCAGGAAGAGGTTCTTCACCAAGAGGGTGGTTGCACACTGGAACAGGCTCCCCAATGAAGTAGTCACTGCACCAAGCCTGTCTGAATTTAAAAAGTGATTGGACTGTGCACTTAGTCACATGGTCCAAACTTTTGGGTAGACCTGTGTGGTGCCAGGAGTTGGACTCGATGATCCTTATGGGTCCCTTCCAACTTGGGATATTCTATGATTCTATGATCACAAGTATATGTTCAACATGTCAGAGGGGTCCTTTATGTCCTTGACCTCTGCACTAGGTGCCAGGAAAACCAGTCATATGTGCTTTCTTTTGAGCTAGGAAAGGCTTCCTTATTACTAGGAAAAAAAAGGCTCTATCACAAGTCATGAACTCTGCATTTAATGTCTCTGTGTCTTTGTGAGATTTCCCAGTAGCTTCTTGGGGCTTCCCCTGTGGGCTTTGGAGATTACTTCTGTTTTACCTCTGGGGTCTGTAGTAGGAGCAGTATGTTAACAACTACATTCATCTGCAATCACAGCAAACGAGCCAGGGAAACCTACGTGTTCAGGAGAAGACTTCAAAATAGGCTGACAGCCTTTGCTGAGTGAGTCAATACCAGATTCCTTAAACTTCACAGAGGTTTCAAATAAATTATCTTTATTTAAAAGGAAAACCTATAGTTTTAGTGGCATTTTGAAGGTTTCTCTGTTCTTTTTAGGGAACCACGTGAAGCTAGAAGAAACTGCACAACTAACAGAAACCCTCCAACAGACTATACAGTGGGGAGGGATGTTGCTAAATGAAAAATGGTGCTTCTGCTCTTTGTAGTACAGGTAGGTGTGGACACTACTGAAAAAAATGGCCATTTGGTAATTAAAGAGTTGAATGGGCTTTCGTCTTTTCAATCAATTCAAGGCTGCATTTTATGAAGGAATATACATTCCCTTTTTGACCTTAATAAAAGCAAAGAGGTCATTGTGTAAAAAGATAATTAATTTTCCAGGGTTTTTATTAGAAAAAAAAATGAAGGACGTGCCCAAAGTGTGCAATTAACAAACATTACAGCAATAAAATATTGACCCTAATTTTTCCCTTTATCTCTTACCTCTCAGTTCCAACATTTGAAGCAATAATAGTAGCTAACAATC
Organism: Heteronetta atricapilla; assembly: GCA_011075105.1. NCBI lineage: Eukaryota > Metazoa > Chordata > Aves > Anseriformes > Anatidae > Heteronetta > Heteronetta atricapilla. The sequence goes on from CM021763.1 coordinate 6,138,681, forward strand.
AATGGGTTCTTAATGAGAGCAGCTCACACTACAACAACAATAATTATCTTTTGAAAAATCAATAGGGAAGAAAATGTGAAAACGATTTAATATAAGGTGTAACTTCCTCTATTTCTGTTTATATTTATGTACAAGATTTCCCTCCCCCTGCATTTCCCCCCACCTCAGAGACAGGAAAGATGTCTCCATCTTGGAAGATAATCACATAATTAAGACGTATGAGATATGCCTGTCTGTGACACGTGAAATAAAAATATAATGAAGGAAACAATGCAAGCATATATAAAGGGCCTCTTCATACTCAGCAATAGTATTTGCTGCCATGAACAATATTCTTAATCAGAAAAAAAGTCCTTCATAATAATCATGCTGCATACAATGATATTCACAACAGACCCAGGGTGGCATGGCTGAGGAGGTATCAAAATACACAAGTAATTTCACTCTGAAATATCTAGATCACATCCTGAACATCCTCCTACTTTAGGTGTTCTGTTGGACTTGGAATCACTGGAAAATAATTTAACAGAATTATAATGAACACAGAATTTCAACATAGTTTCATAAGTATAGATCATATCCAGTAACTCCAAGGTGATACCGTGTAAAAGAGAGAAGCTTTGAGCCTGTTTCAATATGTCACAAACCACTGCAGCAACTGAATATTTCTGTGAAAACACAGAGGGCATATTTATGATTTATATGGCTTCAAAGTTCCTCATGAAGCCATACCCATCCTAATGACCTTTAACCTTCCATCACCTCAGCAAAGGAGCTTACTTTTTAATTTGAAGTTTAGAGTATGAAGAGGTATAATGAAGACCTATGATAAGATACAGAGATTTTGAACAGGCGGAGCTTGAGAAATGCTGGGACTGTAATTTGCAAACCACCAGGCTTGATGTGAAAACTCTGGGTATAAGCAAAGAAATCTCCACAACCAACTATATAAATAATGTGGGTTATGCAGCCATCTGAAGCTAGCTCAGATTAGTCCCCTTTAACATTGCCAGGCATAGGAAGGGATGTCACTGGAAAAAAATTAAATCTGAGATTTCCATCTGGCTAAATTACAGGGTGATGATGAGTTATTAGGCTTCATCTACCACCCAGACAAGTAGGGCAGGATCAGGCATCCATCCGGTCGAACTGAATGCCCTCCTGCTCTTTCCACTCATGCTCTGCTTTAGCGTCAGGATGTCTCTGGCTTTAAATGAAACATCAAATATAATTTGGCTCTGGATATACAAGATATATGATTGCCCTTGGAGAAAGTTGATAGCTCAGCGCACTCTGTGTCAAATATGTACCTACCTGATAGCTTAGTCCATAAAAAGCACTAGCCTGCTTTCCCTCAACTGCATGAAATAGTCAGGCTCCAAACAGACCTGCATGCAATTTGCACAAATAGGTCCATTTTGAAAGAAAACCTTCATATCAGAAAGGAGAAATGGCTTATTGAAAGTTGACTCCAAGTTAGATTTTCAAATGGCACTGCTGCACATTACATTAGCATTCAGTGAGGGAAAGTCAGTTACCGTGCTGATGGTGGATAGCTCAGCATCAGATGAGGCATTATGCTAAATGGCACATTTTGATTTCTTCAAGACTTGGTTTGGAAACTTTCATTTGGAAGAATAGTGTAATTTCAGAGATGTTTAAACTGCTTGGAATCTGAGCAGGACAAAAAACACAGAGGGGATATTTATGATTGCTGATGGCTTTAAAGTTCCTTACAATGTCTACTACATCTATGTGATGTGCAGAGAGAATGGAAGGGTTATCTAAACACATCTTCAAACTTCCTGGTTTAGATTAATTTTTAAAACCAATGGGATTTTTATGGTGATTTTTTGTTTGTTTGTTTCGTTTGTTTCATTTTGTTTTGTTGTTTGTTTGATTTAAATGTATGTAAACAAGTACTGGGCCTGATTCAATGTTTTTGTTTTGCTTGGTTTCTTTAAAAAAAAATCAGTATCCAGCTTTGCTGTGAGTTTGAACTTTTCATATTTACATTGCACTGGAAAAGATATATTACTAGTAAACCTTATCTGCACTTCTACCTGATGGTTGCAACCATCACCCAGAAAACATGATTTCAGTCTGATTATTTTGTATTTTGCTGTGCTTGTGATTTCTTACACAGGCTGTCCTCAGAACTGGAATGCATCATGCCTGTTCCACTATTAGCATACAAAATACACTAGGAGAAAGGCTCAAAACTTTACACATTGCCATTTAGATTTTTGAAAAGTCACAGTGATAAAATGTAGAGAGTGACAGATACTGAACAGAAGGACATAAATAAAGAGGCAACATACTTGTCAGTCACAGAATACGACAAATATCTCATATACCCAAATAAAAGCTAGTAACCTAAGCTGACTTACGTTTTCAGAGATAAGGTGGCATATGTGATATTTTATGCTCTTGTTCCAAGAGCAGCAGACAATAACTTTGACTCCTGTGTCTAAAAATTCTTAGCTTTTTTTTTTTTTCTTTTTTTTTTAGCAAATTTAGTGGCAATTGTGAAAAGCAATTCAATGAAAACTATGGCTTATCCTCATTATCTTCTCTTTCTTGAACAGCCTACGTATTTATCATCTCTTTGGTATCTTTGTTTCTAACAGGACTGATAAAAAACTGGAATGCATCTTCTTAAATTAACATAAGATATTTTCATGCTCATTCCAAAATTTAAATAGTCATTATTGACATGTTATACTGTATATCACACCTACTTCACCTCATTCATACTATGCCAGCCTGGTATTTCTTGTTCTCTTTATTTCCCATGCTTTCAGTGGTCTTTCATTTCCTCATCTCTCTGTTTTCCCCATCCTTCCTGTTCAACCTCTCCCTCTGAGCACATCATGAGCAGCTTTGCTTCTTGTTCTTGAAGAAGTCAGTGATGTTTCTCTTCTCAAACCTCAGTCTTCTGGGCTACCCAGTCACATTTATGCTCTCCTAAAGCCATTGCATTCTTCAAAGTCAGAGTGAAAAGCTTCCAAGAGGAGCTTTTAATCCACCTGTTTGACTTTGAATTTAAAAACAAAATGTCTATTTAGCTAGGTTTTTAGGTCTCAAAACACCTCAGGAGAATTCATTTCACTTCAGGATACAGGGAAGAACCAGAAATAAGAAAAAAAAATCGTAACTATCATGCATTATGCCAAATTTAGCAGAAAACCGAGAAGCTAAACTGATATTCAACATAGAGGTTTAAGAAAGAAGCACAACTAGATCACTAAGATTAACTAGGACCTCTCAACTTTGCCTCTTTCTGCCAAAATCTTATGCTTATGATGTTTGTCCCTACGACATTAACACTGCCATCTCAGTCGAGAATTACCAGTCACTTTCCTGGATGAAGTTCTTTTTTCCCTGAACGTTGAAATATACATAAATCTGGGGGCAAATCTCTCACTACCTTCCATGAGCATTTGATCTTGAAGTTCCATTTCCACCTAGCACATTTATTTTATTTATGTAAATCTATTCTGTACATTCATTTTATTTTGTCTAACCTGTTGTCTGCATTCCTTATCCCTCCTGTAGCTTATTCCATGAAAAAATAGTATTGATACAAACAATAACAAGTCATCACTGCAAAACAGCAAGCTCAATCTGTGCCCTAGAAATCTTTAAGCAGAGCAGAAGAGAAAAAAACAGATGGCTTTGCAGCATGACCAGAAGGTTAACAAAGCTAGGCCTTTTCCAATGAGCTATAAGATTATTGTTGCTTTTCTCTCTAGACCAATATTGATTATATGTTCCAATTTCATTCAGATATTGAATTTGTTTTATTGGGCAAACAGCTGCAGTCTCCATTCCCCATCCCTTAGCAAATATTATTTCAATTCTTTTGAACTCACATTGCACAAGTGTGACTGCTCCACTCACAACAGGTTTTTCCATCATGCGACAAAGGTCTAGGACTACGTGACTGGTCTGAACACAAACGGACCTACTGATTTTACTCAAATATCTCTTCCCTGTGCCCTTATTGTTGTATTAATGAATTGCACAGCTGTTCTCCTGTGGGCTGCGTACCACTGGTCTGTCTTGTCAGGTAAGCTGTTGTCACTGGATGAGAAAACATGCCACCTTAATATTATCTTCATAGAAGTTAGGAATTCAAGTATATCAGAATCATAGAATGCTTTGGGTTGGAAAGAACCTTACAGACCACATTCCAAAGCATTAGAAAGATCTCTGCAAAAACATATTTTTTAATGTTTTGAAATGTTTAGATTTCAACTTTTGTTTTTAAAATTATAGAGCAAGAAGCATAGTTATGAACAGTTGCTCCAAAAGCACACTCCAAACATTTCACTTCAAAATGTCAAAAGAGGGTATGTATGTCAAAACATTATCTGAGCCTCATCCCTTCACCCAATTTTTTCCTCATGTCTTCTCTTAAACAATATTTTCATAATGTAAAATGGTTCCAGTGTGTTTTATTGCAGAATGTGTTCTGCTAACTTTTGATCAAAGTTGTTCCATATCCTATGCAAAGCTACTCCTGTGAACTACCAACATTACTGCAAAAACAGATAAAGCAAAGCATATATGTTACCATCAATTCTTTTTTTTTTTTTATCTGTAGATTTAGATTTTTTTTCCAGAGATGTATTTTATTAAGCTATTTGTGAAAAACGTAGGAGATGGGTTTGTTGTTGTTGTATAGGATTTTTTGTTTGTTGGTTGGTTGGTCTTTTTTTTGTTTTGCCATTGTTCTTGTTTATTTGCTTGTTCTGAGGTAGAATATTTTATGTCTATGCAACCAAAACCACTTGAGTTTAAAAGAAGAAAGTACAGCTGATTTTTCTTTATGTAGAAAATATTCTATGTCATAAGTTTCCATAGGGATTTTCAAGAATAATTTCCAAAACAGCTCCAGCTCTGACATCATTGTGTCTGTTCACAAGTAAAATTAAGTACAACTCCACAGTCACCCTAAAGTTCATTTTATTACATATTTATGGTTGAGTCATCATACTTGTATATAATAGCCCTACAATTCTTCCTTCATTTCATGTATGAGATTTCTCCTAATTTTACCTTGGTTTTGTAGTTTGCTTGAAAGGCACTTTAACAAGTAAACTTTCACTAAAGGTTATTCCTGGGGTGGGGGCTGGAATTTTCTTGCCCTGATTTAGTTTTTTTAATACTTTACAATCTATAAGAGACACTCTAAATGACCCGCAGAACAACTCCTAAAAAGGCTATGGCAGAAACTGAAAATGTTTTTAGACTGTATTACAGTGTCTGAGAAAGCATATGAAAGACTTACAGTCATTAGAGTGCTGACAGAAAGTTAAAATATTTACAAAATATTTACAAAAGGATCCCAAAGAAAATGAAACAATGACTACAGAAATAATCAGCAATAGTTCTAATCAGGTAGTTCTAATTTACTTGCAGATACATTCTGAAACTGCAATGTTTACCATTAATATGAAAAAAGATAGATTTAAAGTGATCTCTGTTTTCCCGTCACCTCCCACCTTGCTTGCATCTGTAGAAAGGCACATACAAATGTATACAAAGGTTTCATCTTCAGAGACACCTACTGAAAGTGAGACTCAAAACATTTAACAGGTATAAAAATGAAGCAAAGACTCTTTATATTCTGATACATGACTGAAGATGTGCAAACAGGGAACAGATCAACTAGGTTAAGTATTGGAATAAATTAAGGAGAAAGCACATTTACTGTAGCCCTGGCCTTTGAAACTGAAAAGTGATGGCATGGTTAAAGAATTGAACTGTCTCACCTTGCACAGTTAGGCAGAAGTCCAATAGGAATAATTATTCCAAAGTGGATATGAAGGCAAATCAAGGTCTTTGCCAGGCTAGACACAGAAATCCAAAACTTGACTTTTTGCTGCCTTCTGGGTCATAGTGGGATCAAGATCAATGGGTTGTTTTTCTTCAACTTTGTGAAAGTGTCGTTTACTTCACTAGGGTTGATCCCTTCGTCAGTAATTTTCATTGTGAGGACAAGGCTTGATTATTGCTTTTGTCAACTAGTGCTGCAACAAGAGGCCATTAAAAAGTTCTAAGAATTAATTCCCAGCTTCATATAGCATATCATTTCAAGCTCAAGCATCACATCTAACACCTTGAAGTCTTACTTTCCTGAATTCCCTCACAGAATGTCTGGACCTTGTGCATGACATGGAAGCAACACCAGTCACAGCCAAAGCCCTCCCATTGCTTAGGTAGGCATGTCCCCATCCCATAACCACACAGACCTCCTGATGGTCATGTGTCAGTCCATACTTAGTCACCTAAACCACAGCACATGATTCTGTGAATGTCTAGACATTCACAGAATCATGAATGTCTAGACATTCACAGAGTGTAGACATTCTGTGAATGTCTACAACTGAAATGTAGTTTCATATATCTTGTCCTTAAAATCCTCCAATTACATATTATTATTTTTTATGTTTCCACCTTCCTTGGATCTTGGAAGGTGAATCCCTCTGGTGAAAATTAAGCTGATATACTCTTCTCCTACAGATTTTTTGTGTGTTCAGAAGTGTACTTAAAAGAGTTTCTGTCAGTGATTACAGGTGTACAGGAACTTCCTTTACTTCTCCTTTATCATCACCATTGTTTCTTGACTTTCAATGGTTCCTTCAGCCCAATTCCTTCAGTCTTCTGAACTTAGTGGGCTGCAGTTGCAACCCTTCTCCTTAATTTTCTGTCTAAATTGATTTTTGCTTTTTCTTCATAGGAAATATAAGTACATTCAGTTATTCTTCTCAGCCTTGTGGGAAATGCAAAGAATCATTCTCTTTCTCCAGCTACCTCCCAAACTCTGTACCTTTTGAACTCATTAAAAACACTGTTTATGAACATTTAAGCTTCTCTGCATCAGGGAACTCATATTATTGCTGCAGTTCTTCCTCTGCACTGAATGCTTCAGTGCATTCAGTGCATTCATTTGCTTTAATGGCCCCTTCCTAAATAAATATAAGTAACTCTCCCTCCATCCCCCTCCCATCTCTTTTTTTCAGTTCTGCAGCTTGGCATTCATTCACTTTTCTTTTCTTTTCTTTTTTTTTTTTCTTTTTCTTTTTTTTCTTTTTTTTTTTTTTTTCCATCTTCAGAGTTTTATAATAGCTTTTCTTCTGAGAAGCTGGGTATGTGGGCTGCTGATAATTCCAATTCAACACGTGGAACACAAGTGTGTTGGGGAGCAAGCTCTCTGGGCTGATTACCAGGGCTTTAAACTAGGTTTGACGGGGGCAGGGAGGGGAGCTGTAAGTGACAGAGAAGGGCTGAGCGATGTCATTGCTGTCACTGTTGCTGTTGAAGATAGTAGGGAAATACCTCTGAGTTGTCCCATAGGATTGTCTCAAGGCTCCTCAGAGAAGGTAATGATCCCGATAACCTATCCGGAATCTTCTTCTTGCATCCCTCCAGGGGTAACTGCTCCTGCTGCTTCCCTAAAGTCCCTGTATACCAATGTGCAGAGCATGAGAAATAAACAGGATGAGCTCAAGATCTGTGTTCGGTCACAGGGCCATGATCTCTTGCGATCGCAGAGATGTGGTGGGACAGCTCGCATGACTGAAACGCTGTCATGGAGGGCTATGTCCTCTTTAGGAAAGACAGGCTGGGGAAGAGAGGGGGTGGGGTGTACCCAGCCCCACCTGGGGGAGGGTGAAGGACAAGTGGAGAGCTTGTGGGTGAGAATTAAGGGGTGGGCTGGTATGGGGGACAATGTTGTGGGGGTGTAGTACAGGTCACCAGATCAGGAGGAGGAGGTCAATGAGGCCTTCTTCAAGCAGCTGGTAGTAGCCTCAAGATCACAGGTGCTGGTCCTCGTGGGGGACTTCAATTACCCAGACATCTGTTGGGTAAGCAACTCGGCCATGCATGCACAGTCCAAACGGTCCCTACCATGTGTTGAAGACAATTTTCTGATGCAGGTGGTGGAGGAGCCAATTAGGCGGGGCTTGCTTCTGGACCTTGTTCTTACCAGCAGGGATGGGCTTGTTAGGGATGTGAAGGTCGGGGGCAGCTTGGGATGCAGCAACCATGAGATGGTGGAGTTCCACATGGAACTAGGCAGAGGAAGTAAGGCTAAAAGCAGGATTGCTATCCTGGACTTTCAAAGAGCCAACTTCGACCTCTTCCGGGACCTGTTTGGGAATATCTCATGGGCTAGGTTGCTTGAAGGCAAGGGTGCTTGTGAGAGCTGGGCTACATTTAAGCAGCACTTCTTCCAAGCTTAGGATTGGTGCATCCCAAAGAGTAGGAAATCAGGGAAGGGGAGCAGGAAACCTGTGTGGATGAGCAAGGAGCTCATCAATAAGATCAAAAGGAAGAGGAAGGTCTGTGAAATGTGGAAGAAGGGCCTGTCCTCTTGGGAGGAGTATAGACGTTGTCAGGGCCTGCAGGGACACGATAAGGAAGGCTAACGCCCACCTAGAGGTGAGGCTTGCAAAAGAGATAAAGGATAATAAGAAGGATTTTTTTACTTTTTTTTTAAGTATGTGAAGAGTAAAAGGAAGACTAGGGATAACGTGGGTCTTTTGCTGAATGAGGGGGTGTCCTGGTAACGGGAGACGCTGAGAAGGCAGAGATGCTGAATGCTTTTTTTCCTTCAGTCTTTGCTTCAAGGACTCCCCCCTGGGACTCCTCAACCCTGGAGGGAGGAGAAATCTGGAAAATGGAGGGCTCCCCCCGATTGATGACAAAGTGGTTCAGGAGCATCTGAGTGGGCTCAACACACACAGATCCATGGGTCCCGGTGGGATGCATCCACGTGTGCTAAGGGAGCTGGCAGAGGTGATCGCTGAACCACTCTCTATCATCTTTGAAAGGTCCTGGAGAACAGGAGAGATTCCTGAAGACTGGAGGATAGCTAATGTCACTCCAGTCTTCAAGAAGGGAAAGAAGGAGGATCCTTCAGTCTCACCTTTGTCCCTGGAAAGGTGTTGGAACAGTTTGTGCTGGATGCCATCTCCAAGCAAATGGAAGAGAATAATGTTATGAGGAGTAGTCAGCATGGATTCACCAAGGGGAAGTTGTGCTCAACCAACCTTGTTGCTTTCTATGATGGCATCACCAGCTGGGTAGATGGGGGGAGAGCAGTGGATGTCATCTATCTTGACTGTAGCAAGGCTTTCGATACTGTCTCCCATGGCATCCTGCTAGCAAAGCTGAGAAAGTGTGGGATAGTAAGGTGGGTTGAGAAGTGGCTGACTGGCCAAGCTCAGAAGGTGGTGATCAGCGGCACAGAGTCCGGCTGGAGACCCGTGACTATCAGTGTTCTTCAGGGGTCGGTGCTGGGACCGGTCTTGTTCAACATCTTCATTGACGAACTTGATGAGGGAATAGTGTGTGCCCTCAGCAAGTATGCTGATGACACAAAGCTGGGAGGAGTGGCTGACACACCAGAAGGCTGGGCTGCCATTCAGTGAGAGCTAGACTGACTGAAGAGATGGGCAGGAAGAAACCAAATGAGGTTTAATAAGAGCAAGTGTAGAGTCCTGCCCTGGGAAGGAACAACCGCGCGTATCAGTACAGGCTGGGGGACGACCTGCTGGAGAGGAGCTCTGCGGAGAAGGACCTGGGAGTCCTGGTGGATGACAAGTTGATCATGAGCCAGCAGTGTGCCCTGGTGGCCAAGAAGGCTAATGGGATCCTGGCATGCATGAAAAGGAGTGTGGCCAGCAGGTCAAGGGAGGTGATCCTCCCCCTCTACTCTGCCCTGGTCAGGCCTCACTGGCAGTACTGTGACCAGTTCTGGGTTCCCCGGTACAAAAAAGACAGGGATCTCCTGGAAAGAGTCCAGTGGAGGGTCACAAAGATGGTATGGGGCTTGGAGCATTGTCCCTATGAAGAAAGGCTGAGAGACCTGGGTCTGTTCAGCCTTGAGAAGAGAAGACTGAGAGGGGATCTCATCAATGTGTATAAATACCTGAGGTGTGGGAGACAGAGGGATTTGGCCAACCTCTTTTCAGTGGTTTGTGGGGACAGGACAAGGGATAACAGCCGCAACATAGAGCACAGGAAGTTCTGCACCAACATGTGAAAGAACTTCTTCATGGTGAGGGTGATGGAGCACTGGAACAGGCTGCCCAGGGAGGTTGTAGAGTCTCCTTCTCTGGAGATATTCAAGGCCCATCTGGACATGTACCTGGGCAACCTGCTCTAAGGCACCTGCTTTAGCAGGGGGGTTGAACCCGATGATCTTTCAAGGTCCTTTCCAGCCCCCTCAGTTCTGTGATTCTTCTAATCAGTCCATGTGATGTTCTACTTTCTGATTCTTTCCTCACACCTGGTGGTTCAACAGAAGTCTGAATATGATCTTTCCTTCTTCCAGGTGAACCCAAGTTCAGACAGTCATCTTAGTATCCTTTATATTCTTATATCCCACTGCATCTCCAGTGAGTCTGGAGAAAAAAAGAAATAATAATAATAACTGGGAGAGGCATGCACAATGTGACAGGATTTTTTTGTTTAAACAAGCTGAGTGTGTGGAACTTTAATTTCTACTTTCTTTTAAACACTTTTAAACACTTACAGGATAATTTAGTATGGTGGAAAAACATACAAACAAACAAAAAGCTGGATATTTTTTTTGTTACATGCTTCCTCATTTCCTATCATACTGAAGTTATATCTTCACTCGGTGTCCCAACATCTAAGTCCATGCAACAGTTACCCCCTGAGAAGAGGTGGAGGTCTCAAGTTCATGCCTTTGCAATTGGACTGGGGACTATCACTGAAAGCAACCTGCATGTAAAGAGGAGGGAGAGCTAGGTAACCTCCCTGTTCTCTCTTCTCCCTGGCACCTAGGACTTTTGGATGTATTGTGCATTCCTCTCTCTTTGTGATATCTGTGCTACTTCCTGAGGACACATCTGTTAGCTTGCCAACCATGCAGCATCACAAAGCAGAACTGTCCCTTGCCTTGGGAGCACCTTGGCAACAAGTCAGCAAGAACATTTAGCTTATTGGAACAGTGACCTAACATGGCAAATAGCCACCTGTCTTTAAAGAAAAGGTTTTTCAACTCCACAAAGGTGATCGTACTCAACACTGAAATCACCCAGGCAACCACTGTTCTGTGGTCTTCTCAACACACAGACCAATTATTTTCAAGGTTTGACACACTGTGGTGAATAAGCTTTTAACATTTTGAACAGAATTATTGTTAAACAGAGAATCCTTTATGCTTTGTGCCATCTCTTATAGGCACAAACCACTCATTTGTGGCTAGCAACAATGGTGAATAGCTTACAAAAGAAAATGTGCACAGTAAGAGTTGCTTTGTTTACCTTAGAGTTCATTTATGGGTCTACACTGGGTTAAGAAGAAAGAAATAAGAAGGGCCTGAACTAGAACTATTTCCTTTCTCTCCATCAATGATTCATCTGGTATGGGAACAGATTCTCAGCTGTGGGGATTTAGGGAATTTAGAGTCTTAGATAATCTTAATTTCTGAAGCCCCATTCATGCTGCCAATAACTGTACACTAGAGAGCAGTCCCACACAGCAGGCAAATTTAATTTTTTTTTCTCCACTTGCACTAGGTGGTCATCTGAGAGATAGCCACTAGTGCCCAAGTGACAGTAGACATTGAGGACAGCTGGCAAATTAGGCCTCAGGGCTGCTTTTTAAACAATGCAAATGTAACCTTATGCAGTAATTTTATTAAGAAAACAAAAGCAGTTCCCTGTACAGGACAATTATTATCAGGATGTCTCTAGCAACAATTCTTAAAGGCTGAAATCCACCAGAATAATTAAATACAGCTTGGTTTATGAAAAAATAAAAAACACATTTAATTTTTCAAAATCCTTTCTGTTTAACACTAAGTTGATAATGATTTCACAATTAACCTATTGTTTCTAATAGATTGATTCTAATCTGTATGAGTTTAATTTCATATTTAAGACACCTAAATGTAGATTTTCCCAGGTCAGTGGAGATCCATTGAGTACAGTAAATGGAGCTTGAGGTACTCAGCAAACTGTTCATTGGATTTGGGCTTTAGTTACCTGTATGCAGGACTCTGCTGTAATTTAAGAGGCTGGAGGGTCTATGAGACATTTGTGGAAGCTGGCAGCTATCATATGGGACTTGTGGGAGGCTAGCTCATTTTTAAGAAGTGCTTAAGAGCCAGATAGACAGCACCTGAAGACATTTCAGATAGCTCTGGACACCTATGTGTGAAGAACTGAGCCTTAAATCTCCACTAACCATAAGGGGAGCTACATGTAGACTTCCATATGTACATTGACTTTCTTAATTTGTAGCTAAGTCTTATAATAGATGTTTTAGTTGATTAATTTCAATGAGCTAACACTGTCACTAAATCAGTGGACTACAATTGCAGAGAACTGCCCTTAGTTTCCCAGCTGACAAGTTGTCTTCTGAAATATAAAAAATAGTGTCTTTGTTTTGAAATATAAATAGTGGCTATGTCTGTGCTGAGCTTGTGGTTGAATGAAATAGCTCAGGGCCAGCTTAAGTTCACTGCATCTTTGTTTTGTTCAGAGGCAAAGCAGGAGTCAATCTTCAGCTTTTTCAGAGGTTCCTACTTGCTACCCATCCAAAGAAGAATATGAGTAAAACTGTAGTAACTGAGCACACCTGAGAGTCCATACTGAATTCAAGAACAAGCTGAAGAAAACAGAAATCTAGGTATCACCACTGTTTTTCAGTTCCTCATTCATAAATTAGAGATTCTCATGGCTTGTTTTTTAATGCCAACACTGTACGCTTTGTGAGGCTGTCTAGGCTTTATGTTACGTGCCTATACAACATCAAGGGAATGCAGCCCCAACCACTGTAGTAATAATTCCTCCTCATTCCTCCTCACCTGTCCAATAGATGAATCAGACTCTCAAATTCTGCTAGAATCTTTAAATCCCTATTTTTTTCTGGTCTGCGACTCAGCAGATCCCTCCATGGTGACTGCTGCCTCTTCTCAGACCAAAGAGCAGTCTTTAACAGGCAGTCATCTTTTACTCAGCAGATGTGTCCAAACAGATGGAACTCCCTTCTCATTTCCACATCAGTGGCTCTCCCTTTTAACACATCTCTTTGCTCATTGTCTGTTTTCTGATACACTTTTGCCAGCTGACCACATGAAGCTGATGGTAACATTTCATTTCAAAGGGCATACATTTTTCTGTGCCAGCTTTTTCAAAGGTCTGTGTTGCTACTGTATGCAGTAGAGTGAGGTACATCCATATTTCAAACAGCTTTGTATTTGTGTGTGTGTGTCTATAGAAGGATCACCTTATCTCTGCAATGCTGTGATACAATGAATAAATAACAGAATATCTAGCAGGAGAAGTAAAATACTTATTGGATTTACTGTAGGAAAATACATCTAGGTCACATTTCTTAAAAATCAGGAAAGAGCAGCAAGGTTGTATAGTATTTTCACACTTACGTAGCATCTTAGTGTGTTAGCAATGCCTCAGTTACTGAGCTGCATTCAGTATGTAATCAGGTATTTCTCCAAGTCAGGGTTGGGGTGCTAGACACTTAAAGAGGACATCGTTGGTTAATTGTGCCTTCCAGCTGTATCTAAAATCACAGGAGGGTTATAAATTTTCTTGTATTAGCACAGCAATGAACTGCTAGTTCTTTGAAAAGTTCTGCAGACATCAGAATTAGCTATCAGCCACTTTAATAGGCTAATGGGAGCTGACTGTGTTTCCTCCTAAAGCAAGCAGTAACAAGAGTAACATATTTGTTCTTAGTAGCTTGTGCACACAGCAGAAATGAAATAGCTGGGTACATCAATTTGCCTGCATACTTTTTAACACACAGTAATGATATCTTTTATTGGAAAAACAACAACAACATAAACCACCCAAGCCAAAACTCTGTTTGCATTTGTTTCAGGTGAAAAAACTAAAAGAATTACAATATTCCCATCTAAAACATCAAAAGAAAATAAAAATTAAAAACAAATGAAAAAAAAAAGAGTTTGTAAGATAATAACAGTAAGTACAACATGACCAGTTACAGCAGAAGTTTAAAAAGCCTAAGGCATAAAAAACATATGCTTAATCCCTTGTATTTGTAGTACAATAGGGTTTTAGATGCATTATCACAACGATGACAAGTATATATCGGAAATCGGCTGTATTATAAAAGGTGGTCCTTCAGAAAACAAACCCTGATAGACACTTTTAGCCTATTAAGGCATGCAATAGCATTCATAATTTGTCAGTGACTTGGCTTGAATTAAATCCGTATCAGCAGCTGTGTTTCTTCTGAGGTCCTAGATAAGTGTCAAGCTTTTATCTTTGCTTTTTGACTTTCTATTTTTTAACTTGATTTTGCTTTTTTTATTTTGTCCATTTTATTTATTTCCTTTTTAAAAAAAGATAGAATTTTTAAGTCACTACGTTATCCATGAACTTGGGGTATTTAAAAATAACTCAGCACTCATATCCAAGATAAAACTGTGGATGCTGGCAGCAAGCTATTTACATAGATCACAGTTAAGAGCTCTAGTCTGCTATAAGGAGGCTTTACTCATGCATGTATTCTTAGAGACATCAGTATAATGGACTGCCTTGTTTAAGGGTTACTGAACCATCAGTAAAAAGATATTTATTTGGATAGTACGAACACAGATGTTTATTCTGATTTGTGATTTTAGGATTCTATTTTTTTTTTCTAGATATAAATGAAACTGTAATAGTTCATGCAGAAAAAAATGAAGTCTAATTACATTCTTGGACTTCCCCGTAGCATTAATGTAACTAGGGACAAAGCCCAAGCTTATCTAAAAATGAGTTCACTGAGTATAGGGAAAAGATAGTTTGCACAAAATGGGGATCTAAACTATGCCAAAAAATAGTCATGTTGCTTCACATGAATAGCTCTTGTGTTTCAGACCCATTTGCAAAGAAACCTGTCATAAATGAGAACCTGGTTCTGAACATTCAACACTAATAAAGCACAACCATCATATCTACTGTTTCATTTTATACTCAGGTAAGGAATACAGATCTCAGCTGGAAGGTCTTTGCATCAAACCACAATGTGAAACAGGACTCCCTGAACTGCTGTTTATTTGTGATTAGGTTCAGAGAATTTAATGTATAGTTCTTGCTATGATAAGACTGAAAAGAAGGAAGTCAGCATATTTAAAGACAATACAGAGCAAAAAGGTTAAATTCTGCCTGAGCAGAGTGAAAGAGAAAAGTCCCAACAGCTTCAGAAAGGATATAATTTCATCCTGGAGTGTTACAAAAGAGTGAGAAGAGAGATGGAAACCATGCCGTGACTTATGAGACAGGGGAGTACTCTGCAGGTAACTTCTGTTCTCCTTTGCATAGTGAAATCTCCGTTCACTTAAGTTACTTGATTTATTTTAGAACTGGTTTTAGCTGCAATCACAGGCCAAGAATGCTTCAGAAGACAAGGATGTTAATGCTCAAAACCAGAGGGTAGCATGTGGGAGATGTGCCTTACACATACAAAGATGCAAAGAGGTATGGTATGAACTTTTCAAAGGATCAAAGTGCCCATCAAGCCAAGAGTGTGTATTTTCTGCAACCTCTCCCAAGGAACTATTTGCTACTTAAGCTGCTAAGAGCTCTTAACCTCTTGTCCCACACACTCCTAGAGTTTCTTTTATATATGAATATCTCTGACTACTGTTCTTACTTCTGGTCTACCACATCAGCAAACAGTTGGGGAATTCTGAATGTGACATTTTTCAAAAGAGCTTTTCCTGTGAAATTTCCTCTCACTGCTTAACTCTTCCTCTTGTGAGAACTGCTGGTCATGCTGTCAGTGGTAGGGCACCTCCTGCCCACTGGACAATCATCTGCATCCTCCTGGTGATCATAGCAACACATCTTCAACAAGAGCCATTTCCTCAGTATTTATCAAGCCTGCAAAAAATCACATAACATGCATCCCATCAAACCTGCAAGTCTTCAGCCACTGACACTTGAGAAATCATTAGCTCCTGTTTTATACTGAAAGTCAAAAGACGCTGGATGGTTAATAATCTATCTCTTTAAACATGTTGAAGATATTTAAACAGCAGTTAATGGAGTGCCAGCCCTCTTGACAGTCAGATGGTGAGCTCTGTGGCTTCCTATCACCTTACTATTGGCTCTGAAATGTGTATTAATTTGTCAGTGAAGAAACCATAATATATTGACTTTTTAAACATAGAAAATCATTACTCCCTTTAATATTGGTTTCCATGCTGACTTTCAATTTGGGAATATAACCTTAATAATTGTCAAATCTATGGTTTCATTCTGATATAGAATGCAGAAAAATATCAATTACCAAAATCATATCCTCTTGACAAAATCTGTTTTACTGATGAAACTTGTTAACATCATCTTTAAATTCCTCATATTAAATTGTTCCCTCAGTAGCTTGGGTGTCTAATATTGTAATAACATTCATGAGTATTTCTGCCATTCTTTCATTATTCTAAAAGAAATACTGTTTTTAACACATATCAGTTAAAGTCATAAGCTATTACTTAAGTTTATGGAAACAAAGGTAGCTATTAAGCTTTTTCAAGAGGCTTAGTATTTGCCTATACTATCATCCTTCCAAGTCAGCTGTGTTCCAATTCAATCACAGTGTTTTATTATTCATTATTACTTTCTCAGATTCTCATACACATGTTCTTACCTCAGAGTTCTTTCAGCTCAACTACTTCAGTAAGAACAACACTTAGTCGTTGTGTCATTTTCTTTTTATTTTGTTATTGAATTTGTACCAAATGTATTCACTCCTCTTAGTCTCTGCAAATGCTCACAATTGAAATCCCATTACTGAAATCATCAGTATTTTCAGCCCAAACTGCTTCTTTTCATATTTATATCCCTTCAAGACTCAGCCTGCAAAACAAAGCAGAGACCAGCAATGGCATTAACTTATTTTATTTTTGGCCCACAAAGTTCCACTGTTGTAAGAAAAAAAATCTGCATGATCTATCACTGCACAAAGACTTGTACCTAGTGACCTGTGGATGTGTTGAACTTGAAGTAATGGAAAACAAAACTGATAATTGTGAAACAAAGGAAATAATACACAGTGTTTAAAACTCTCCTAGGCAGAATAATTTCTTACTGACATCAGAAGAGGTAGGTAAGGGCAAGGATTACAGTACTTTTGTAAATAATCACTCTTTCTAAATAATTGAAAGACTCAGGCTAAATGGTTAACAAGTATCAACATTAGGCTAGCTGTATTTTTCTAGTACATTCTAGCACAGAAATGTAAAACTATTCTCAGAATGTCTTGGGGAAAAAAAAAATGTGCTTGGATTAATGGAAAAAAAATGTTAGCTCCTTAAAAGTAAACAATTTCTGGGTTTAATTTTGGAGATATCATCCTTGATGTCAGATGCATTTTTTCCTGCCTGTTGTTTTGAGCTTATGTCTACTTGATTTCTCTTCCAGGGATCCTAAAACACAGAAGATTTACTTGGGCTTCTTACGGCAATAAATTACATAATTTGCAGAAAAGACAACCATGGAACTAGAATGAGGAAATTATTCAAGGAAAATACCAGAAACATACAGAGTGTTTGCCTATCAATTCCCCTGAATTAAGGTTCCTCTTATTACTGATCACAATGATATCACCCTGTCATTAGAGAGCTACTTTGAAATTAGACATTTAGAAAAGTATTTCACCACTATGATACACAGTAAATCTGAAAAGCCACACCCCAGTCCTGAATATCAGTAAAAATTTTAAGCAATTAACAAAGTAAATATTGTAAATCCTTTGAGCTTTGATATTTCTCTTCTTAAAATATGAACAAAAACTGATTAAGGGCAAATAGCATGAGTGTTTATGACATTTAAAGTATGTTTGCTGCCTTAGGTTACCTGCCAGTCTAGTTGGCAGCTTGCAATTTCCCATTTAGTTGGTGCAATCCTCAGGCAGGTTGTTCTGGGAGCTTCTAAAAACAGTCTAAGACTGGGAGCTTGACATTGGTCCCAGTATCCCTGCACCTGCACTGGGCATGTTTTCCAATGGCAGGGCTGTCCTTCACAGTTTCAGACACAGCTTCCTAGTCTAATGGAGTGGTAGATGCCATTCCCTGGATAGGTTGGTAAGTTTAACTCATTTGGCTTTGACTTGTATCCGATCTTTCAATCTGAGTCCTGGAGGTTTTGCAGTGGGTAGGA
The DNA here is from genome assembly GCA_011075105.1 of Heteronetta atricapilla. Taxonomy (NCBI): domain Eukaryota; kingdom Metazoa; phylum Chordata; class Aves; order Anseriformes; family Anatidae; genus Heteronetta; species Heteronetta atricapilla. Next base: position 6,156,860 of record CM021763.1, read on the forward strand.
GACGGAAAGTAAAATAAGTAATTTAGAATTACTTTTTTTTTTTTTTTATATATATATATATAATTTGTGCTTGTGTTCTTTTATTTTTTCTGAATAAATGTTAATTTTTCAGCATATGTCTTGCAAAAAATCTGGTGTTCCCTTGCAAATTCTTATTAATAAGCACATTTGTGAACACAATGCTTCACTCTGTTATCAGAAAAGTTGATTATTATTCTAACTAGAGTTTTATTTTGCTGCTCTCTTTATAGCTAATAGCCTTTTAGATGAAGACAAGTTTTACTGTGAAAACTTTCTCCAAAAGGGCTAGCAAAATGTTTGAAGCAACATTCTGTCTGCAATGTAGTGCATAGTATGCACGTATTCAGTATTCATACAAAAGAATCTGAGAGTCACTGATGCACAGGAAGCTCAGACCCTAAATCCCTGTCCAGCCAAGGAGGGAGCAAGAAACCATGAAGCAATGAGAATAACACAGGACTCAGGAGAGTCTTTTCTACCCCTCAGTAAATCCAGGCTTGTAAAGTCTGTGAAAGTGAGAACAGCAGGTCAGGAAATAGTCCTAGAGAATGAAAGGAGTGAAGGGAGATGGAAACAGTTTTACTCTTCACATATGGTCAGGTTGGGCTGACAAATGAAAGAGCTGCTCTGTCACCAAAAATGTGATGGGGCAGGAAAATATGCAGGAAAATCAGTAAGGTCATCATCAGCTTTTTCAGAACTGGTTGAAATGGGGACACTCAGTAAGAAAATAACAGTGAGTGGTTTTTCAAGTTTAAAATGGTTTTTCAACCATTAAAAATACAATTTCAGAGAGGGTTATCCCTGTTGCCTTGACCTGCATGTGTCTACAGCACAAGGCTTAGCAGCTTGGCTAAGCACTGGCTAAGCTCTAAGATAAGCTTGGCTTAGCACTGTGCTACAGAAATATGGGCAGACTGTTATTGGCCCATGCAACTCAAATCCAGCTAGCTGAAGTATACACTTCAGCCAGTCTACACAGGGAACATTTTAAATATGACCTTGTTCCTTTCTGGCATGAAAACACCAGCTCTTCTCCACCTTAACGCATGAAGTAGTGAAGGAGGTCAATAAAGCTGAATTTTACAGCAAAGGTAAAATGCTTGCATATTCTGGTCAAGGTTCTGTGTGATTAGTGTTTGTAAAAAGAAAATTAAAAGTGCTTCTAAGATTTGTAAAGGACACAACAATAAAATTCAGTAACTGCAAAATGGGGCAGGGTTGGCCGCTTTTACAGGACTGGGCCACATAACATACTTGAGGTAGAGGAATAACTGGCAGAAGTAATAAAATGCCAGGTTTTCATTCAGGTATTTCCAAAAGAAAACAAGACATTCGCTTTCTGATAGTAAGTTATGAGACTCAGGAATTGGAGCTGACCTTCAAGACTCAAACAAGTAAATCAACATTTTCTGGAGGACACACCTGATTTGTTTGTTTGTTTGTTTTCCAAAGCTGATCAGTTTTAGTCTCCTTTTCTCAAGCTCTTTTCCCTTCTGTACATCTCAGGTAGCTAATCAGAGAAGTAGCAGTGCATCGGTTTTCTGTATCTTTTTGCAATTTTTTCCAGTTCCCCCTCAGCTGCTTGCTCTGTCATCGGACATATCACCCACCAAAATTCTTTCCCCCAAATTTTCTAGTTCCTTTTCTCCAAATATAAGTGTTCCAGTATGGGAATAACCCTCGTGACATTTCATTCCAATGGTGTGCTGTAAAGCTATGCTGTCTGTACCCACTTTGGAACAGCTGTGAGTCTAGATCTCTATATCTACCAGCAGAGATGCCAAGCTGAAACCACTGACCTAATTAGTAAATTCACCAGGCTGTGTGGCTGCAAAATGGGGAATAAATTATTTTTTCACCAAGGAGGTTTACATGAGGCAGCATGGAGAAACTCACATTATGGCTGGCTGTAAAATGTCTAAACTGTGAGATAAAGAGCTGTGATGCAGAGGGCTGCTGAGTCCAGTCTTCCAGAAATACAGATCCACACAGATGTTAAATCACTGAAGAATGCTCAGTTTGCAGGATGCTTAGCCTTGTTCCTGACACTCTCCACTGAATTTAATAAATACCACCCTCTACATATTTCTCAAAGAACAAAATAAGATCTGAATAGCAGAGCCCATTATCACTCCATATGGTGAAGTGAGGCAAGATGGACAGGATCCAAAACACAGAGCAACCACTTTGCTTTGTTCTTCCACCAGCTGCAACAAAGAAATAGTGAGGGGAAAAAAAAAAAATCTGTGGAAAAGAGAAAGACAATTTGTCAGAAGGTAGACAAAAGAGTTGTTATTCAAGCCTTGGTTATTACCTGGCTTTCCATGTCAAAGGCTTGGTTTTATTATAACTTCCAATTCTGAGCTAAATAACACTAACTTTGCTGCCTGGCCATAGCAAGCTTGGGCAATTGACCAATTTCTCTCACTACTGCTACGACAAGTCTTTTGGTAGCAGATATAGAGACTGTCATGTCTGTTAACATGCAACATTTTCACATTTGTGCAGATCCCCATGATGTTGAAGCAATGGACAACCAGGCCATGATGGAGGCTTTGTCCTCTTATTTCAATGTGTGAAGAAAGAAGTCATTTTCTATCACAATTCAAGTTAATTAACTTTTTGTAAGGCGATGTCCAAACATTTTTTAAGTTTTTATATATACTGTTATGCCTATGTTACAGATGATTGAAGAGATATCAGGCAGGTGTGTGTCTCAAGTCATGACAAAAGTCCTACAGAAAATGCATCCGATACAGCTCAGCATCATGAGTGTACCAATTAAACTGAACAATTGGATCTAAATTAATGTCCCTAATTTCCTTACTAAGCCTCCCCAGCATCCTCTGAGGTACTTACTGTGGGATCCAGACTCAAGCATCCCCATGGTGTAGCATGCTGTGATTGACTGAGACTTTCATGTACTGATTGAGTCTTACCTGTTGAACCTGGGTTTAAAGAGGGGTAAAGAAAAAGCGAATAAGCCATGAATAACATTCCCAGTGCTCCGGGAAATGCTGCCCCTTTAATGATCCAGCAGCTGGAACAAATGATTGCTCACTCATAACATACATATTGCAGTTGTCATAGAAACGCACTTAGCAACAAAGAATCCTTGACCTTTTCCCCATCTGTTTTGAATCTTCACAAAAGCACATTAATTTCTATATATTGATTTTTCCTTTTTTTTTTTTTTTTTTTTTTTTTTTTTTTTTCCCAGAGGGAAATGCCACATTTTCCGTGGCTCCCAGACACCAGCAGAATCCTTCCAGACCTTCAGCTGATGCACTGCAGTGGTCCAGCCTCTCCTTACCCCTGCTCTGAGTTCTGATGGGAAGCAGTGGATTAATTCCTTGTTTTTCTTTACTTGTGTGCATGGCTTTTGCTTTACCTGTTGATCTGTATCTCAGCCCATGTGTTCTCACATTTCACCTTTCTGATTCTCTGCTACATCCCACCTGGGGAGAGTGAGCAAGTGGCTGGGTGGTGTTTGGCTGTCAGCTGGGTTAAACTACACCACACCGTGAGTTTTGGGGGCACAGAGGTTTTGGATAAATTTTGGTCCATCTAATCAGGTTAGATGCCTGGGTTGTTTTCTTTTTCAGTTGGTGAACCATGTTCACCATTTGGGATAAATAGAATAAACTTAATTACAAATTATTTTAGGCTATAGATATGAAAAAGGAAACCAAACATTTTTACAAACTATTTCAGTCAGTTTTAAAAGATTCAAGCTTTAGGGTTTTGCTTTTATGTTATACTTTCTGTCAAATGGCTGTTGTTTGTAGCAGGCTACTTTCTTCTCCTCTCCCCCAAAAAATCATGAGGAAAACAAGCAAACAAAAAATGTATATGCTGACGCACACACATGAAGTGTACGCACACAAATGCACACAACCTGAGTATCTGTAAGGAAAATGAAAACTTTGGAACTCTTGGTTTTATTTAATTATTATTTTATTTTATTTTTACCACTAAAATGGCTTCTTGAAGTATTTCAAATAACTTTTAAATGTTTCTGAATTAGAGTACAGAGAATGGGTTGTCAATGAGTGGATGCTATTTACATAACAAGCCACAAGCTGTGTCAAGGCCCGCACCTTCACCAAAGTAGTCAGTGGATTACTGTTAATGCTGAACATTTCTCCAGGAACAGTACATCTTCTTAGTACCAGAACGGTTATCTGGAAATTATACAAGAAATAGTGTGGGTAGTTGTGATTTTTAAGATCAGTTAAGGGCTGCCTCCTGGGTCTGGTTGGGACTACCTCATGGGTCCCAGGCCTGCACAGTACAGCTTAGGAACAATTGGTGGAAGAATCATCATCCTGAAGCTGTGCAACCTCAGTACAAATCTGGTAACTAATATTGGCAGCATTGTATTACAGACCACAGGGTTACAGGCACTTGTCATAGTCCTCATGCTCTCAGAGCTCAGGCAGGTATCACATTAACACCAAGAAAACTTCCTTAGATAAAACTGCTGGAAACTATTTGCTTCCTTCATTTCATTCTTCCTTCCTTCTCCTAGGACATCATCTGTTCCTATTGCCAGTTCAGAAATTAAACAGGCAAACTCCACAGTGCTACAGGCTACTGACATACCCACCTCTCCTGCTGTGTTTTCTAGTACCTGAAAAGATTTCTGGGATTTTGTTAAAAATCACTACTGTGCTGGAGTGTGCTGTAAGTTACGTCCATGTGTGTGAGGTACATAATGGAGGGAGTTCAGTCAATTACTCCAGACTACCTTTCTATCGCACAATTATTTGAAATTTCCTGTTCCCTTCTTTTACTCCTATAGTCTATATTTGTAGGCTTTCATAAGCTGCATATGTGATAATGTCCTAAGAAGTGCAATTTATTTTTTTCTTTCTGGAAAACAGGCAGATCAGGGGAACAATCTGCTTGGCTGTGTAGAGAAATGATGGATTTTCAGAGCTGCTGATTGTTGATTTTTATAGGAGCACGGTTATGTTCAGCATTTTTAAAATGTTTTTGTTTGTAAGTGGACAATTCAGGATTGTAACTTAGATTCCCATTTAAAATTAATCATAGCTCTGTATATATCAGTATATCAGCACCTACATATTTACCAAGGGCAGCTCCTTTTGAAGAACTCAGAGCTCACAATCTGAATTTCAAAAACTTCAGTACTGCTTGTTTGGGGCAGAATTAACTTCGTGTTTGTTCCTTTCGGTACTACAAGTTGGAGTCCTCTGAAATAATTAATTTCTCAAAGAGTGCTAAAAGTGATTATACAGAAGACACTTTGCAAACCTGCACTCATGGTAGAGAGTTATCATTTGTTTTTCTTAGAAATGTTAATAAAATCAAGAACAAAAATAATATTTTTTCATCTAAGAGTGCCATAGATATTTTTCAATTTTCAGAAAAAAAATGCAATGAGGAAATCATTTCATCCAGACTATGAAATATTTCTATCAAGAGATCCAGTTTTTCTGGTATGTCATCATACTCATGTTCAGTCTTGGTTATGTCAATAAGTTCAAGTCCATTCTCTAAGCACTATTTATGTGCCCAGGATACTGTCTGGTGTTGTGAGATGCAACAGAGGGGATGCAAACAACCACCACTGTGGGCTGTGCTGGTGGAACACCTCCTGATGCAGGTCAGACACCATGGCACCCTCTTGAATAGGGTGAGAAGAAAAACATCAAGCACTGGGGAACTGGTGCAAACTTAGTTCTGATGGAGATGGGGCTTCTCCAATTTTGAGTAGCTGCTGTTCGTTGCAGGTTAATGCCCAGAGTTTGCTGTACAGCACATATGATCTTAGCCCAGATTTATATCAGAAGCGGTTTGAGCTGAATTATTCAAGTCCTTTTGTGGAGTTTTGACCACACAATTTCAGAAGACTACATGGGTTTTAACAGCTCTTGCTGTCTGAGAAATAAAGCAATTGCAGATACCTCTGTTTATAGGGACTTAATAGAAACCCTCAACATAAAAATCACTGAGCAGCATCATGGTATTGGAACAGTTATATTTTAAACACCATTAAACTTGACAGAAATCACAGCACACATCCTCACATAAACCTTTCAGTAAACTTCAAATGCAGAGGCAAACTCCTTAGCAAGATGGGTGGAACATAGTGGCACAATTTCAGAGAGGCTATCTCACAGTTAATAAACCAATTCAGCCTGAAAGACATAATTTTTTTAAGGAGTGACTCTCCCCTGTAATTTCTTCCTTTAAAAAGCAGGGAGGGGACTCCTACTGAGAAATTAAGTCAATCTAAAGAAACAGCACCTTCCTCTGTCTTAGGCTCAGCACAGACAAATGTACGTTGCATCAGACTCACGAGTGAAAGGTAGATGAATTTCCTCTCCATTACAGAGAAGTAGCTTAGTGTAAGGGTATGCTGCTCTGAGAATTTTGCTTCAGGTTGCTGAGCTGGTGGGCTATGGGAGACAGAGCGTGGCTTCTGCCATCCCAGCCCCAGAAAACCAGGCTGCCACAGGTCCTCATCCTAGCAAGCCACTGACAAAGTCAGTCCTAGCAAGTCAGACTGCCAAACCTCTGAGGCTCCTGCTCTCACTCTGGTGGCTGTATTCAGACATCACATCCCACCACCCATTACTCCAGCTTCAAGTTGGCTAGTGCCACACATGGGTACACTGAGAGCATGACCATATGGAACACAGTCAGGAACACAATTTGGTAAGAACAGAGGACAAGCTGCAGTCAACATGTGCAGAAATTGGTCAGGCAAGTGATTTTCACGCACTTTGAGAACATAATTTTCTTTCCAACTTTCCTTGAACCTCTGTTTTTCCACCTGTAGTCCTTCCCTTTAAACATCCTGGGGGTAACCTATTTCATTGCTTATCAGAGCTCCTTGGGTTCCTTTAAATGTTGTTCTTCTGATCCTCTGCAGATCTGCATTTACCATCATTTGCCTTTATTCAAATAACCTAATTATTTTCTTCCCACTGCAAATAAGTGGAAAGAGAATATTTGTAATGGGCAGCAAGTTCTATCTCTACGCAAGTCTGGAAGGCCAGGCTAGCATTCAGACAGGAGTGACTCATATCTCCTGCCTGCTTCCCCCCAGGCATTATTCAACTGTCCAACCTACCAGCTCTGTGCTCCCAGTGGGGTTAGTAACGTTACCTTGGAACAAAGGTTTTTCTTCCATTCATCAAGATTTGGTCCAGGTTTGAATAGGGAAAGGTGATTTATTCATTTAAAATTGCAGTATCAAATAATTGCATTTAAAATGTTTGCCATAATCCTCAAGGCATGAAACAAGGGACATGGTCCTAGGGCTCTTGTATGTTTTTAAGGGTTTGTGAGGGCTTAGGCACAAGTAATATCTCTTTTCTTTTTTTTTTTCTTTTTTTTTTTTTTCTTTTTTATTTTAAATCAGCTGCTATAGATGTAAAAATAGTCAAGCTTTCTAAACACAAGCTCTTTCAATCTGAAAGAGAAACAGCAACTGTCAGTGTTAAATTCAGGTTGAGAACAACTGCTCTGAGTTGAACTTGATATGGTAATTAGTTAAATCATCTGAGAGAAAATGTTGCTGGTATCTGTAAAGCAAAAATAAGCATTCACAAGGTAAAAGGGTGATGAGGTGATTATCTCCTATGGGTAGAGCAGAGCCAGGTGATTTACCACCTCTGGGAAAGGTAGAAACAGCGGGGGGTGGGGGGGGGTATGAAATTTAACACACCTTAAACCAGCATCTCTCTGGAGTCCGTGCTTTTTAGTATCCAGTGTACTGGATACTAAAATTGATTAGTATCTACTTCTGCCTGCAGTTGCCAGGAGAACATATTTTACATGGATGTATATTATATTAAAGTATGATCTGAGTGTAAAATGTGCAAAACTTACAAGTTTCAAAGGCTGTATTGAGGATACAATTTATCACGATGGCTGTGAAAATATGTTGGCAAACTTTATTTCCAATGTTCAGGAACAGCCTGGTTTCATCCACAGTGTGTGACAACTCATAAGGAAATTGCTTTTGATGAAGAGTTTTGAGAAGCTGGCAAATGCTTTGTAAAGGCTACAGAAATCTAGGTAAATACATGAGAAGTCATTGTGTACTTACCACGCTAAGCACAATGCAGCAGATAATAATAGACTGTTGTTCCTAAGAAGTGAGTCACACTATAGATGTTATAAACACATGCAAACACATATGGGTGTACGTGAAATGTTGTTACGCTAACGACCGCCATCAAGTGGCTCTGAGAGGCAAACGCAATCAAGCCAAAACACTGCAAGCACTCCTCCAGCCTAAACAGGTGCATCCTTACCAATAAAGGGTAAAGATAGTGGTGTGACTGCCCAGGGAAAAGCAAACAAACAAACAAACAAACAAACAAACAAACAAAAAAAAAGAGAGAGAGAGAGAGAAACAGCAACAAAAAAACAGCCCAAAATCATATGATTAGAGTGTCACTGCTTGCTTGAAAATGTTTGAAAACACAGAGGTAAGATCTTAAAATATGCTTTCATAACCTCTTCCCTCTTTCAGACCACATTTCTTCCCATTCACACTTCCAGCAGTTACTGGACTGCCCCTATGCTGGGACTGGTGCAAGAATACAACCCTCCTGGCCAAATACAGCAACATACGATAAACTAACGACATTAGGCTAGGATGAAGCATTTTCTGTTGGTAGAGGTGTTGTCTCACTGTACTTCACAATGGCTGTGCACCTCACAATGGCTCACAAAAGCTGACTCCCAAGGCTTGCAGAAGCTGACCAGCAGCACTCTCTAGTCCCAGCTTTTGCTGTAAAATCAAGTAGCTGTCACCTGTGTCCCATAGTAAGCTCCCAGTCCAGGAATTCTGCCAAGGGGAAATGCCTTTTGGCATTGTAAATGAACTGGGCCAGAGGAAAGTTTAATTTCTCAGTCATAACCAGGACTTTCCCAGTTTGGTGTGAGGTAAGGCCAGAGCGGCCAAATCTGGAGCAGGTCTGGATACACTCAGAAAGAAACTCAAGATACCTACAGAATGCTGCAGTCCAATAGTTGGGATATTTGAAGGCGAACTGCAGATTTGCAGTCTGTATCTTGTTTTGGGGACTGAATGTTTTACTACTGCATACATCCTCATTTCACACCCCTGACTACTATGCTGGATTTAGTCCTGCCTTCCTTGTAGCAGATGCAGTGCTAGGTATTGATGATATCACTGATGATCCTTGAACTTGTGGCTCATGTTTTCAGGCCTGGATCTTCCTTTCCACAGGTCTAGCCTTGTCAAGCTTTTGAGCATAGTGCAAAATGAGTGAGCTGTTTTAGGCCTGTAACTGATGTTTGCATCAATAATGAAGCAGACAGGAGGTTATTATCCTTTGTGGATAAGAACAAGTTTATTTGGTTCGTTTTAGGGCCAGTTCTCTAATGTTTTCATAAATTATGTGGATGTAGGACTTTAACGTATAATGCACACTCAAATGTACATAATGAAGTTTGCAGATGACACTAAATTGAGAGGAGCTGTTGACTCCATCAAGGGTAGAGAGGCCTTGCAGAGTTATCTTGACAATTTAGAGCAATCACCAACAATATGACTTTAACAAGAGCAAGTGCCAGATTCTCCACCTGGGAATGGGCACCCCTGGCTGTACATAAAGACTCTGGGATAAGAGGCTGGAGAGCAGTCCAAAGGGATATGAGCATTTTGGTTGACAAAAGATCCAGCAGGGTGCCCTGGCAGCCAGGAGGTCCAGCCATGCCCTGGGTACATCAGAGCTAGCTGCTCAAGGGAAGGGATTGTCCTGCTCTGCTTTGCACTGGTGCAGCCTCACCTCCAGTGCTGTGTGGAGTTCTGGGCACTACAGTATAAGAAGAACATAAAACTATTAGAGAGTGTCCAAAGGAGGGCTAAACAATGAAGGCTCTAGAAGGAAGATGCATAAGGAGTGGATGAGCCACTTAGTTTGTTCAGCCCAAAGCAGAGCAGGCTGAGGGGAGGCCTCATGGCGGCCTGCAGCTCCCTCGAGGGGAGTGGAGGGGCAGGCGCTGAGCTCTGCCCTCTGGGGACAGCGACAGGACCCAGGGGAACGGCATGGAGCTGGGACAGGGGACGGTCAGGGTAGGGTTACGGAAAAGTTCTGCACCCAGAGGTGGTCGGACACTGGGACATGTTCCCCAGGGACGTGGGTACAGTACTGAGCCTGCTCGAGTTCAGTACATCAGTACTTGCTCGGGGCACCCAGGCTGCTTCATATGAGAGGGAAACAGCCTTCCTAGGTCATTTCCCACACTCGTGGCTGCACCCTGACCTATGTGATGGTGATGAAAACAAAACAAAAACATGACAGCATATCAACATGAGAGATTTTTGCTCATATAATACTTTGAAAAGTGAAAGATTACTATAAAATAGTTTTACTAGGTGTGGAAGAGTGGAATAAGCCTTATAAACCCCACATTATTCTGCTGATGGGAGCCTGTCAAAAAAAAGGTTTTTAATTAAAATAAGTTTTTTAAAAAAAAAAAAAATAAAGAAAATAAAGGAAATAAAAAAGTAGTTAGAATACCACGGGATCTGAAGTTCCACAAACTTTTTATAGGCTCTCTTTTTCCTTCATCATTCTAGAAAATCAAGGTACATCAGTCAAAATTCCGATTTCACCTCCTCAGCTCCACTGACAGTTAGAATTACTCCTGTTGACACTAGTACAAAAGGATATCCTGACAGATCCAAGCAAACTCACTCTTATTAAAAGCAATAAATAATTGTTATGATCCCAGAGAAGCAACATCTAGTACTCTATTTGTTTTGTGTATGACTTCAGAGATTAGGGGACCTTGCTACTTAATTGCTCAGAGGGACACTAACCTTGTGAAGTTTTTTCCTAGCAGAAGCTATCAAATAGAAGCAGGACTCCTTAACACAATTTTAGTTGTTAAATTCTGTTTTGTTGGGAAGTTACTATGTCCGGAAACAATCACCAAAAAAACATTCTTTGAAGAGTAATCAGGCTGCAGTATCAAGGTCTGAAAACTTTCGATAAGCTAGAACTGAGATTTCAGTTCATCACCTTTTCTATATGTTTATATTTATTTGGTCACATATGTGGTATTTTTCCCCACAAACCAAATTTTCACAGCAAGCAACAGTCATAGGATGGAAAATTATTTCTTAGCTTCAGCCATCCTAAGAAGCAGGTGTAGTCACTACAGAGGATAACACCAGAGGGGGAGAGGCAGAGAAGGAGAGGCAGTAATGGGGCATGCTCTAAGCAGCTAAGGGTTTTCAGAAATTTGGTTCCCAAAATCTCTTCTGCACGTGAGATTTTCCAGAACCAAAAGGTAAAAAGTTCTGATACCACAGATACTTGCTTACGGATAATTCATCATGGTAAGTAACTCTGAGGTTTTAGTAAAACAGTATAGAGAATGGGTTTTTGTAAACATAAAAAGGAAATAATTAAAAATATTTCTGAGTTGGTTCAGAGATGTGTCTGCAGACATTTAACCTGGAAAATGTGATGTTGTATAAACTTTGGACAAGTCACAAGTAGCTACAAACATGGTGCTGCACAGAAATACGTATTGCAGGCTTGTCCCCAGGAGTGGCTGTTTGCAGATGACCAGAGACACAAAGGAACAGCATTTATGATACAGTCCCCCACTACTCTCTGTCAGCCTTCAGTTAAATGGCCAGTAAAGGTAGCCTTAACTGCTGAAGCATCCATTTGTGCTGCCAATAATACCAGCAATGAGGTAGTTCCTTGATCAGATTGTCAGTTGTGTTTTGCAGGGATCTTTCCTCAAACTTTTTGTTTAGTACCCAGAACTGGTGCTGCTGGTGATACATTATATGGGATGCCTAAGCTAGAAACATCCACCCAGGCTCCTCTCAGTTTAATACAACTCACACCACCTTTTCTCCATCTGTCAAATATAAACCAAAATGAACCATCTGACTGTTTGACCAAATGGGATTTGCTATGGGAAATGGGGCTCTTGGAGGCCCCTTGTTATTAATAATTATAGCATAATAAAAAGGATAGAGCTAATTGCTGATCTTCTGTTATAACCTGGTAGATTAGTAGAAACAGTTCTTTTTTTCTCAAGAGAGCAGGCTCACTTTTACATTACAAAAATAATTAAAATGTAATCAAGTACTGAGAAGTCACCCAGGAGGTCTGTGTATAATAGCCCACGCATACATTTTGCCTTTTGTGCCAAAGCGGCTCACAAAGGACAAAATCTGTTCTGCCACCAAGTCCTGATTCCCCCCTCGCATGTGACAAAGGAGCAGACAGACCGTGACATGGCAGCTCTATGCTTTCACCAGGGATCTAACCCCACCACCAGACCTCCAGCTGTGACAGTGTCTTGAACTGTGTCCCCAGTTAGACCCATAGTTAAATGGGAAAATCTTCCTGTGATAACTTCTATCCTGCACATCACTACATTTTGCTTTCAGATTTGAAGCTCAAGAAGGGGTTGCAACACAGAGGTGGCTATCTCTCTGATGTGAAATACAGCTGCAGATACCTTTACTCAGGAGGTCCAACCATGAAAGGGATACGGAGGACAATGGATCCCCCGGGATGCTGCCTGAGTCCTGTGAAGAAAAACTCACCCACCAAGCCCAGTGACACATGACTGTGCAGATAATCACAGGAGCCTGCATGTTCCCTGAGGACATTTCTCCCTCTCCTGGGTCACTTCAGCACTAACTGGCGTTTTAGTGCAGTTGCTGAAGATGCCTTCCCAGCATCTAAAATAAGCCAGAAGATTGCTGCAGTGCTAACAAAAGCAGCAGAAACCCACAGCTCTAGACTCACTGGCCAATAAATCTTCTTGCGGCTTTTTTTTTTTTTTTTTTTTTTTTTTTTAATTACTCTTTTAATCTCAGACGTAATTTGAAGACGGAAGATCTGAGAAAAAATTCCACTCACACACACTTACTTTCTCTCTCTATAACCAATTTGCAGCTTCCTTTCACTCCAGGGTGAAAATGTACTAAAACTCTCATCACTTCTCTGCACCTGTGCATGGAGTCAAAACTCCCCTGCAACTACCACAATGTATTTATAGGGTTTCACACTAGAGTTCTTCATTATCTTAAATGTGAAACATTAAGCATTTATTCACATATTGGGAAAGGCAAGGCAAGGCAAGGGAGAACATAAGAGAAAGCATAACTAAAAATCAATTATGGTCATTGCAATTAGAAAGTGAAAAGATATTTCACACTCCTCTTTTTGGATGTTCCATTCCAGTTTTGGTACAAGGAAAATATTATAAAAATACTAACTCAACAAAAGACCAAGTACACAGATTGAATTTTACAGACTTAAAAGGGGGAAGAAAAGAAACCATTACTGTATCTCATTGGAGTTTCTGTATTCTATAGTCCATTATATGTGTCTTCCATATGTTAAGCTGATCCCACACCTCATTAGTTAGGCATTTCAGTGCTTGAGAGTCTAAACTATTGTGTATCACAGAGAGAGAGAAAAAAAAAAAAAAAAAAAAAAAAGACCAAAATAACATGAATGTCCAAGGCCCCTAGGTTACTGAATCTATTCAGTGTAAGCCATATTGTTATGAAGTAAAAATTAAATAACAATAATAATAATAATAATCATAACAATAACAATAATAATAATAAAACAGACACACTTTTTTCTTTTTCTTTCTCTCTTTTTTTTTTTTTTTAAACCAAAACATCCTGAATTCAGCAAAGGTTTGGTTGTGGGGCTGAGTACACCAAGTGAACAAGAGCCTGACGAAATAGCATTCACCTTTGCATTCTTCAATACTAACCCAACTTGGCCAGTGCCATGGGTCTCTTACTTAGGCAAGGTGGTCTTCACACTCTGAACCACCTTCCCTATTGGAACTCCTATTTGTATGTAGTAGTTGGAACTCCTACTTGTATGTGGCTGCTTTCCTTTGTATAGCTACAGATCCTTTGCTTTGACATTTTTTCAAATGTGTTCATGTCATGCATTCAGTATCTCACTTTCCAAGTTAACACAGTCTTCAGTATATCAAGCATTTTGTCACCACTATAACTTGTCCCAAGGATGTATTTTGAATGAGCAGTCTCATCAAATATGCCTCTTCACTCAGGGAAAAGGGGCTGAAGAGTGGACCTGGAATTACAATCCCATTTTGATGTCATTTCTCGTGAGGCAGAGCTCTGAGCAGGTCATTGACTCCCAAACCAATTTTTCCATTCTGAATAAATAAATTAATGTACCTGGTGAAACACCTTTAGATTCTTCTTTACAGGAAGAATGCAGCTCCCATGTTTCTGAGATTATCAGTAGGGTCTAAAGAGTGGGCATATAAAATGAAAGAGGCAGTGATGCACTTGACTATTAAAAATCAGATTCTATTTGACCTCAAGTTCACAAACATTAGATCTGATTTTCGTTTCTTACATGTGGAGTAAAATAGTAGAGCCACTGTCCTGTAAAGCTGATACGACAATTGTGGACAATGTAGGGATTTTTATATAATCTTATTGACATGGGTAACATGTTGACTTTCACATTTAATTTTTTACTTTTTTTTTTTTTTTATTACTCTCTGGTTGGTGATTATATATATGAGATAAAGAATGTTTGAAGGCTTCTATAGTAATTAAGTTTCATCTTTTTAAGCTGTTCTTTACATGTAAAGGTAATTGCTTTTAGATGTTATAAATCTTGTGTAAAATTCCTCAAGCAATAAACACAAGCTGTATCTTAGTAATTGTCTATTGACTGCACTTCCCAGTATGAATTAATTTTCAATTACAAACTTCCTTTCTTACTGTATCAGGTTAAAAGTCTGCATTTTGAACACGTAGATTTTCTCATCTTGTGTAGATTTGTCTCACATTATGTGAAAAAAGAGAGAGAGATTCATTGTGCAGCCATCAGACTGAATATCAACGCAGCATGACAATAACAGTATAAGTCAAAACTTAGATTTCCTCTGCAAATTCTCAGACAGCAACAAAGACCCATTTCCAACCTTAATTATTTTTATTGCTGCTACATTATGCTCAAATCTTCCGCTTCTTTAAAAGTTAATGGCTTGATTAAGAAAAGAACCTGAATTCAATGAAACTTCCACAGCAATCACAACTGAAGTCCATCCCTACAAACCTAACTAGAAGTATTTTAGATAGTTAAGTACCTAAGTTACCTAGACAGGGTAAGTAATGAGCTATCACATCTCTTTTTTAAACAGGAATTGGAGACAATAGCAAGACTTTCCCAAGTGTTCATCTGAAGGTAGGTGCCCTGTCTGCTGTTGCTTCCAGAAATGCTCTGAGGTACCCTCTTGCTTTTTTAGGTGTGGCTTTTCTAATCACAGCAGCTAAACACTATTTTCAAAAGACACAAAACACATCCGGCACTACAAAGTCAGGCAAGTAGCTCTGCAGGTGGAATAGGGAGTGCTGAGGGAGGTGCCAAATATCCTCCCACGACAAGTCTGGAGGAGAGCTGCTGGCGTTGGGCCTGCAAACAGGCAGCTGGCCTAATGGAGACTGTCAAAGCCACTCCAAGGGGAGATGCAAGAAATACTGTTCTGTTTCAAATGCAAGAAAATCCCATAATGGATTTCTGCTGTCAGAAAAGGTCTCTGTCCCTCTTTCTTATACTTCTGTCATAGCAACAAGGTCCCATTGTCCCTTGAGCAGACTCTGGCTGCTGCAGGACCCTACACTGAACTAATTTAATTGATTAAAATAGCAGAAAACTACCCACTCTTCCGCCTCCCAAGATATTTTCTCCCATTTTAGTGAGTTAAATTAGCTCATGCAAATGTCCTAAGAATGCCAAAGACAGGGCCAAACAAGTGGCAGGTGAAAACACCCAGAAGGGGAAGAAGGATGGAGCTCCAGTCCAGTGCCATGTGTAAATGCTGATGTGAACAGGCAGGATTTTAGACATGTCAACTTCACTGCCACCAGCAGGCTGAGGCATGCCAGGGCCTTGGTAGCTTCTCTGTACTCCTGCATTTATTCCCTAGAGGACTGAGGCATTCTGAGTTTACAAAGGTCTTATGCCACTCAGGGAGAGGAGACCATGCAGCTTCTCCCCTTGGTGCCCGTATGCAAAGGGAGGTGGACACACCCATTTTGTGTGTCTTATCTGAATGGAGGTGTCTTAGATACCCAAAGACACAATGGAGGTGTCTTAGATACTCAAAGGAAGCTAAAATGGCCCTGGACCTCAGTGTTTAGGCACCTGAATCTATCTATCAGTAACCCAAGGTCACTGCCACTAAAAATTCAGTAATCTCAATGGCTTTAAAGGGGTGTATTAAGTCCGAGAAAGGGGGACATATCAGCTTTTCATTAACACATAAAGCATGAAAGAACACAGGTATCTTTATAAGCAGTTTCAAGTAAGATCATACTGAATGCTTTAAGATCTAAAATAAACTAATAAGATTTCTTTGATATATACATGTGCTCCACACATCTGCATTTCAAATTTCAGAATTTCTACTTAGTAATGTTAATGAGTTTACAAGGCTCAGTGTTACTAATTTCCTAATGTTACACGGGTCATACATTAAAAAAAAAAAAAAAAAAGATAGACCCCTCTCCCCCCATATCTGTAGATGATTTCACATTTAGGCATTTATTTAACAAAGGACGTTTTTCTACTCTCTGATATTTGTTGTAACTGCAAATAAAGAAAAGGATCAAAAAATCTGGTACTACCTGCAGGAATCCTGAGAATGGGACTGAAGAGAAGGTAATATTACAGGCACATTAAATGAACCTTGAGCATTTTACTTGACCACTGCAACATGAATAGCACCATTAGTGCGATTTTTTTTTTTTTTTTTTTTTTTTTTTTTTTTAATATATCTTCTTCTTTTTGTGAAATAAAGACTTCAGCTAATAGTGCCACCAGATGGGCCCTTTGTGGTACTGTCTTCCCTTAGTGATATCCTAATGGAAAACAGAGGAAAAAGAAAAACCCAAACTTCAGCATTTCTGTTCATTTCATCCTATCTTTTCATCTGTGCTCTGGAATTCTCTCTCCAGCAAGAAACTGAAGGCTTTATAGTGTCTTACATTAAAAGGTGAAAAGACCTTGGTTTTACTTTTCAGTACAATAACTTAGTGGTTTGCAAATTTCTCACTTGAGGTTAATTGTATCTTCAAAGTGTGTGACCCACGTTGCAGGCAGACAGAATAAAACAGTTCTGTATATGTTTAATGGATTTATTTAAAAGGATGAGCAAGCAAATGTTCACTTAAAAGCACCTATTAGTGAGGTAATATACTACATTTTTACTAGGATAATTAAAGATTGAACAACGCAGTGGTCAAATTGAGGTCACAATTAAAATTAAATCAGTAAATCAATAGACTCAGAATGATCAAACCACTACATGAATACAATACATAATGAAATCAAATTATGAGGTTGATAGCAGATTAAATTACTGTATGATAGTCTTTGGCTTTTGTTGAATTTAACAAAGAGATATTTTCATTTCAGTAAGATGTACCAACATGGTGTTAACCTAGCAGGTAAAGGAAGCAAATATCTACGTATGTGGCTCTGCCAGTCTCTTGGCAGTTTTTCCTGGGATAAATCCAACAGACAATAAAGGAATCTTTACTTAAACTGAAAAAAAAAAAAAAAAAAAAAAAAAAAAGCTCCTGTTGGGTGATTTTAACAGTCCCTCCTCAACTCTCACCACTATTAACACATTGCTGTAGTTGTTCTTAATTACCACCCTCTGGTTTTGCAGCATAACATAGAATTTCCCTAAGGACTTGAAAGAGAATTGATGATTTAGCCATATGTAATTGTGGCTTTGGGATAACAGCCGCTTTCCTACACAGAAGAATTCACTCCCTAAAACAGCAACAGTTTTGTGTTTATTAATGTTTCTGCCATTGGCAATAAGAAAGCACAGGAGAACCATATTTACATAAAATGTTAGATTTCCTAAGGATTATTTTTGTTTGCTCTGCCTTTGGAGTCAACAGGCACATCAATTTAACTATTCTGGATGTTCCATGTGGTCTAGTGCTTTAGTCAAAACATGTTAACTTTTAAGGTTTTGTGTCATGGAAGAATACTAAAGAATCAACTTACCTGTCTCTGTCTGTCACACGAGATGTAGCACAGACAGTAAGTATCACAGGCAATACAGCAGACACTAGATCTCTGATGAAAAATTAAATAAATAATAAACATCAATGAGATCAATATATTATTTCCAATTCAGCTTTCTTTTAATGGCTCATTTTTAGCTATTCCTAATTTAATCTGCATTTTTTCTCCAAGATAAAAATTCAGGAGCAGAAATTAATGACTAATTCTAACAGCTTTTCATCTCATAATGTGCACAAAAATCTTTTACATTTTTATTATCATATGTTCTATATATGATTCAACATTTGGAGTGCTTTCTCTATTCTCTAGCTCAACTCAGATTACTTATGGTGTTAACAGAAAAGAGAAGAGGTCCGAAAGCACAGTGTTAGTGACCCCACTCTTCCCCTGAAGGCACCTGTCTGACTACAAGATGACTGCAGTCTGACTTAGCTGTCTCCATTTGCTAAACTTAAATTATCTATCCAGAAGGACACAGTTGGTCTGAATCAAAGCTGAGATGGTCCAGTGGAAGACTACAAAGATAGTTAAAGGACTGGAGCATCTCTCTGATGAGGAAAGGCTGAGAGAGCTGGGTCTGTTTAGCCTGGAGAAGAGAAGAGGGGATCTCAGTAATGTACACAAGTATCTTAAGGAAGAGTATCAAGAAGATGGGGCCAGACTCTTTTCAGTGGTGCCTGAACAAGAGGCAATGGGCACAAACTGAAACACAGGAAGCTCCATCTGAATATGAGGAGCAGTCTTTCTCTCTGGAAAGCCAAATGGCCCGGGGGAGCCAGCCCCAGAAAAGGGGCCCTCAGACCCCCCCAGCCCTCCTCCTTGTCCATGTGAGGGCATCTTTCAGGCCTCTCCCAGCACAACCGCCTTGGGCCACTCCATCACAGAGGCTTGCTGAGGTCACAGTGGCCACCACTGCCTTGCCTTTGCTGTGGGCCCTATGAAGCAGGCCCCTGCCGCTGGCCCACCATTCACTGAGTACCTAGGCCCTCTGACTGCCAACTTGTGTGGCAGGAAGAAGACTAGAAGAGCAAGGTGAGCAACAAGCCTCTTGGTGTGCAAGGATAGCCATGCAGTACGGTGAAGCACTGAGAAGGAATTTACCTGACCAGAATGAGATGTGTCATGGGCAGAGGGATAGTGCCAGTGGCACAAGAGACATCAGTGCCCAAGGGACCTCTGGCGCCCAGCCCACAGACACATACAAGCAGTACCATTGGCACCGCAGCATTGTGGGGAACAGGCTGGCACCTCAAACACCCAGCAACAGGGGGCCTGGGCCTTGCCATAGGAGCAACGGTGATGTGGGGTGAAGACAGGAGCATCAGGCAGACAGCTGCAGGGAGCAGAGGCATGGCCATGATCCAGAGCACAGTGAGGGACCCAGGTTTGGTGTTTTGTTCTGTGCCTGTCTCTAGTAGAAATATGGCCCTTTGCTGTATTCCTGTAAATATATAATATATATATATATATACACATATATATGTTTGACAGTGGCTGCAGTGATTTCTTGTGGATCTGTAGCACAATTTTGAGACAAATCCCCAGATGGTCTCAATTTACTGTTCACTAGTTCAGTTATCAGAGCAATTTGAAACCCCACAGAAAATAGAGAGGAGACAAAGCATTTATTGGTAAGGTACTGGAAAGGAATTTCAGATTTCTCCAACACAGCATACATTACTATGTGAACTTAGGTAGATGACACAGGTTTCAGCTCATCTCACCTAGCTACAGTGAGTATCTTGTCCAAGCCAGTCAAATGGGCTCTATATGCTCCTGCTTGACATGTATTTCAAGACTACATGCCTGTTTCTGCATTGAATGACTGTCTGTGGCAAAATGCACAGCTTTTAAGGCTGTTAAAGTGCACCTCAGTTCCCTGCCCATCTCCCTCTAATACAGCCCTATCAGTGGAAAGTTTCACTCTCGGGCTTGTTTCAGGTCTGTTCTTGTTTTAGAGAGATCCCAGACTAACAAACATGCAAATAAGAGAGCTATCCCAGGCCCCAAGTGTGTGCTGCACTATGGGTTTGCTGTGGCCTTGGTGAATCTCACAGTCTCTGCGCTAAGCTGTAAAGAGATTCCCCTTTATCACCAGGGGAAATAAGAAGGTGGCAACCTGTGCTTAAGGAGCAGAATGAGCTTAGTTTAATACCACAAGCGCTACAGATGGCTACTGTAGCTATGGAATGACAAACAGCAATTCCTAAACTGTACGTGGCTTGAATCAGTGGGGGAAAGCAGATAATAACTCATGAACTTCCCAACCAAACATCAAAACAGATTTGAATGCAAGAAGGCTTTGTACTATTATATTAAATAAAATCCATGATAGATAGCTAAGTCACAGGAGGCCAGTAGCAGGCCTTTGCTGCTGTCATATGATTAATTTCAGTAAGAACATCAAAGAGAGGAAACAAGGAAAATGGATGAGATGTTTGCTTCTTAGGAAGAGACAGCAGTGGGGGATTTTGCCTACATTAGAATTGCAGCCCTATGCCCAGGGGCTGCACATAACACATTGTAATTTCCATTGCCTTGGATTCACATAATCTCAATAAGTAGTAAAACTCCCTTTTCTGCAGAGCAGCAATAAATAGGAGGTATAAGTAGGAGGTATAAGGAGGTATTGGTTTCTGAGAGAGACAGGATAACAATACCAGTCTGCCCTTCCCCACCCCAAAAACTGAGATTGTGTTTAAGAAATCAATATTAAAAATGAAGAAAAAATTCTTATGTTGTGATTTACAACTTTCAGCTCTCTCGGATAGTGATGCAAACTCTCTGTAACAGAGAGAGAGATTTTCATCTTCAAAAAAATAAAGATTCTTACATGAATAAACTGAATCCAGCTGGCAGGGCTTTATAACCAAAGGGCATGGGAGCCTGTAACACTTCCGTCACACTTCTGTGGAAAACACAGTGTCTACAAGAGCCTCCAATTCACTAAAGTTCTTTAGAAGCTCTAATGGCCTAAAGAGAAAAAAACAGGAATGCACTGTTGAGGCTGCAGCATGCCACTGGGTTAATATTGCTTTCCATGGACCAGTGAAGCCTGGGTACAGTTGCAGCAGATCAACCTAGCAGATGGAAAAATTTCTGAATCCTGATTCTAGCTTTTTATTGAACTTCTGGAGATACTTCATGAAGACTATAGACTTCAATGACAAGAGAAGGCAGGGAGGTTAATTTTATAAAATTAACTTCAATTTTATAAGATTATAATTATTTAAATTAATTAATTATATAAATTTTAATTATATAAAATTTATAATTCATTTTATAAAATTAATTATAATGGAGATAATGGCTGATTGTTTTTCTTTTGCTTTTTGTTTGTTTGTTTTCTCCTCCTTCCCCTTGGGGCACAGAGCTAGACCTTCATCAGAAAGAATGGATATCATCTGACGTTTCTAACAGACTACTATGGGATTCCATCTGCTCTGTTCATAGGAGTTGGACACAAATTCTTGTGTCCATCTCCCAGATGGGAACCCAGTCTCCCTAATAGCGAGGATGTGGGGTCCATTCAAGTGATGGGGGCCAAAGGAACCAAATGTGAAAGATTTTGCATTTCCACTTTCCATTACCTTCTTGGCAATAGGATATATAACCCATAGACACAACAACACAAATTTTAGGGCTTTGGCAACCTGTGAGTGCCCAGACAATACTGCAGTTAGTTACTGTTTGTTCTGAGGGGTGTGTGTGTGTGTGTGTGTGTGTGTGTGTGTGTGTGTGTGTGTGTTCAAAGGCTATGTAATTCAGAGAGCTGAGTACTTCTGCGACCAATTTCATGAGTGTGAGGTTTGGGACTTTCGCATAGTCAGTAAAACATATAGCAAATGGCAACCTCTACAACACCCACCAGCAGAGATTCATAGATCTCAAAAGAGAATTGATCATAGCCCTCTGCAAGCATGACATTCTGTTTGACACAGGCCACAGAATTTTACTGACCACGGTGGAGGGAATTTTTCTTTCTTTCTTCCTAACTGAACAATATCAAGCCCAATAACTTGCTGGTGGCTGAACTATAGCTTATCGTTAAGTAAGACATCCAGTCCTGGCATAAACATTCTACTGTGAATTTACCACCTTCTCTGGTAAGCTCACAGTGTGCTTAAGCACCTTGACAGAATTCATTCTTTTCCAATTGAATTTATTTGACCTAAACTTCCTGCTATCCAGTTCTATTATGCGTTAGTGCACTGGATGGAATACTCATTAATTTCATTTCCCTGGTTAAGATGGTTACACTACCTGCCACACACCAAGCACCAGGGACTGAAACAGACAGTTTCAGTGCTAAAATGTTCTGTCAACAACCATTAGACAGTTCAAAGGCATTGCTCCATGGCAGGATGAGCTCTAATGCATCTGTCACAGACAGGCACCCTGCCCTACCTGCACCAGCCCTCCTGTTCCTGAGCTGCTGAGTGAATCAGTTCAGGAAGTTCAGCCAGAAGAAATCCAATGCTATAAAAGAGATGGATCAGGTTTTTGTTGGCTTGCTTCCTGAGCTGGGTTGTCACACAGCTAACCAGCACTGGGACAGGGGAAGCCAGCTCTGATGGGCTGAGTTAGGCAGCAATGAACTCAGGTTCCAGGAGAGCTGCAGTCAGTTTGCGCCATCCGTGGAACAAGGTCCCACAGCATGCAGTGACTGAGAGGTTGCAGCTCATCACAAGGCGACCTGAAGCTGATGCAACCGTGAACTCAATATAGGGCTTCAAAAGAAAACAAAGCCCAGGAGAAAACAAACAAAACCAAAACAAAGCACAACAAGGCAACAACAAAAACAAACAAACAAAACACCTTCACTGCTCCAACTGGAGATTCCTAAATTAATCTTCAGTATTGGTCAAGGCATTCACCATCATGTGTAGGACTTCTGATGCAAAAAGAGCATGGGAGGTGTGACACTTCAGGGATGGGGTCTGAAAACAAAGACCAGACCAAGAAACCTTCCTGAATGTGTCCTGAACAACCATCAAATAAGGCTCCCGTGTCCAAAGTGAACCAGTGCAAGACAGATTGATGGACTGGCCTGAATAAAAGTGAGGCATTTTTCATATTCTTCTGAAATATTATCTTTCCCCCCCTTCCTAAATAAAAGACTGGAATGTAAAATCAGCTAAGTGCATCATTTTGATAAAAATTATGCAAATCTTTATATATATATAAAGGCACCATCTATAACCCTGACATTTCAGATAAAGGCTTTAGTTTCTGTTTAATATATAAGTTCCCAGTATGGAATGTAAATTCAAACATTTGCTTTACTTTTAAAGTACTGTGTATTTTGTACTCTGACAGTTACAAATTGCATATATAATTTATTGAGCTTTTTTCTCCCCACAAACCCAGTCCCCAAACCCTGAAAAGACTTCCTAATATTATAGGAGTCTGACTAGCAATACAAAACTTGAGGGGCAGTGGGAAGGAAGATAAAAAATAACAGAGAGAAATGACATAGATTAAACTTAAATAAATAGTGGGCAGCAGTTCAAATTGCAAAGTGCTAGGGGTATTAAAAAGGAATCCATCATATGTGCCAGGAAAATGCATAACAATATATAGCTTTCCCATGCTGGTCCTTTTCTTCTAACTTGGGGTCATTTTTTTCCCCTTTTAAAGTGAATTGTTACCAATTCACCCAGATCAAACCGTTGCTAATCAAGAAGGCAAACAGCACAACAAGAATGACACCACACACATTTATTTAGTTTTCATCTCTAAAGACTTTCCCATTGCCCTCACGCTTTTCTCTTCCCTCTTATCCTTTCATTCCCTGCCCTTGCACCTCCCTGCATTCTGCTGTACCAGCACAACAGTTTCTGGTGGTGCTGCTCTGCAAAACAGAATGTCCAAAAATGATAAAATAATTCAGAGAGAAACAAAAAAAAAAAAAAAAAAAAAAAAGGTTGCATTGCTTGTTTTGACCCAGATAATTTCAGAGACCTGCTTTGTGCTGCAGCCCCACACAGCTGTATCAACACAGCTGAAGGGACAGCGGGGAACTTTACAAGTTGGTTTCCCTGCCAAAGAAAATGTAGCACGTAAGCACTCCCCGAGGAGCCATTCAGTCAAATGGTATGCCCATTCTGCCTGGGGAGAACAAACTTTAGGATGGATTCAGTTCAATGTGATTGCACTGCAGCTGGGACCTTGCTCAATGCCAAAGTGTTCTGTGATTTTTTTCCCTGACTTAATGTACATAAATGATTTTTTTAAACTAAGTCACTAACCTAATTTTGATTTTACAGACTCTAAATGAGGCTAAGAGGAAATTATACAAGAAAAATGGAAGTCCAAGGAGTCATCTAAAGACCCAAGACACCGTGTCATGAAAATTACCTTGAATTAGATAAACTCTCAATTTATTACACACCAGAAACTGCAGAAATAATTTTTTGTCTCCCTGACCAACACAGAAGTAAGTAGAAGGCAGGTTAGAAATCCTACCTTTTAAAGACCACTTGTGTATAAAACACCATCAAACTCACCTTCACCAGGGTCTTTTATGAAACTAAAAATACTGAGCCCAGAGCACTTCACAGGCCTTCAGGCATTCCACCACCCACAAATGAATGGAAATCTGACTGTATTTCTTAACATCCAGTGTCAGAAATCATTGACAAGTCCAGGTCAAACAAGTCCAGGTGCCATCACACCCCCTACAGACCTATTTCTTTTATCACAAACTATTGCTCAGAGAAAAAAATAAAAAATAATAAAAAATAACTCCTTCCCAGGCATTTTGGATTTCTTTGTATCTTCTTCTTCGAAGACAAAGAGCTATACAAGAGCCACCACATGGACATCTAAAGTGCTTCATTAGCTTTTGCTAGGGCATTACAGAATAGATAGTACTTGATTACTTTAGAGCTTACTCTGTGCCTCTAAGATATTAGTAGGATTCAACATGTGTTTTCATCAGTTTGCCTGGAAAATGCTAAACACCAGAGCTGGCTCAACAAAACTATCAATTAATAGTTCTTGATGCAATCTATCTCCCTGCCTACAATTTTGACAGTCAGTAATGCAGACAGGTTGTGGCAAAACAAACCCAATTCCATGGCAACTCAGGATTTACATCATTTTCACATCATTGTTATATTGTGTCAGTGAGACCAAACAGTAAAATAACAATATGCACAAAATGAGCAGTCAGCCTGCAAACAGCTGAAAATGATAATGGGTGTCTGCATGGACTGCAAACAAAGATTCCAGGCAGATGCTACATCTTCCTACAGCAACAGAACTTCACTGCAGCAATGCTTTCGGTTTGCTGCTGGATTAGGATTAGAAGCAGGTCCCACCCTGGATCAGGATGCATCTCACCTGAAACTGGCAAGTCTAACATTGTGACGTGTTATCTAAGCTAGAGGTTTTGGTCTCCCTTTGTCATCCAGGGAGAAAAAAAGCTGCAGACTGTGCCCCACCACCCCATGAGTCTTTAAGTGGGCCCCAGAGGTGGGAAAAACCTAGCTCCCGGTGTGTCCAAGCCTCCACACCCAGCACTGACAAAGGTCTGTACTCCTGCTGCACATTGGAGCAGCCCTCAGACTGCCTTACACACACACACAGGCTCTGCTGGAACATAGTCACCTGCAAATGCTGCCAGCCTGCATCACCACCAAGCACCAAGAATAAGGAGGAGCCCTCCCTGCACGTCATGGTGGGACATTCATCACATCCTACTGATGGCCCCACAGCTCTGCACCGAGCCACATGTTGATTTTTTTGATTTTTTTTTTTTTTTTTTTTTCAGCAGTATGCCCCTTCCTTGCCATATCAAACTCCTTAGTTTAATTATTCCTTCCTTTTGCTTTTTCTCCCTCCCAAAGCCTCCTTCCTCCCCTGTCAAAGACTCACCATCATTCCCAACCTAATCATGTCCCACAGAACACCTGGGTTCTCCATGCAGGCCTGACATCTTCTGCACTGCACCAATCCTGGGCTCAGTTGCCTCATTTAGGTGCCTCTGGACACCAGGGTACAGCATTAATGCGACATCTGTACAGTTCAGGGAACGTCTGCTCAGTTATGGAGCTTTTCCATTGCTTCTTGGCAAGAAAGAGATTGTTGTTCCCTTAGCTGCATCCGTGCTGTAGCCAGAGGGATCACTCTCTGCCTCCTCCTCTCACTCAGCTCCTCTGTAGATGCTGAATCTTGGAAAAAATGGCTCTGCTGTGAGAGAGGTGAAATGACAGACTTCCAAGGCTTTGGAAAGAGGAATTTATTGGAATGCTTAGAGCCAGAATTGCAAAGCTGGGTAGAGGAGCTGTAACAGTTGCACCTTGATTGAACTCTGCTCTAATCCCAGCAAAGTGCAGCTCTTTGCCTTGCTTGGGCTGACTATAAACTTGATGATTTCCTCAAGCTGTGTAGCAGGATTTTAAAACCTTCATTAGGCTCAGATTGCTCAAGTTGTTTGCAATAAATTGCAGGCCAGGACATTCAGGGGTAGCACAGAAAATTTACATCTATTAGCTGCTGGCTAAATTTGCCCCCTGCTCTTCAGGACTTTGAAGGGCAGCCAAAAGGGCATCCTCAAAAGCTGAAACTGCATAGATAATATTGATTAATGTAAATTTAATGCTATTTACAATAAAAGTTGTAACAAAACAGATTGTTCAGTGCAGATGAGGAGAAAAGAGGGACAAAGATTTCCTACAAAGATGAAGGCTTGCTTCAAAGATCCAAAATGAAATAATATTTTTCAACAAGTCACCAAGCTGAGCTCATACATTAGACTTTTATAAAATCCAAGCTCCCATTAGACCTTGTTTTGCAGATTGGTAGGGGAAAAGGTAGGTAATTTAGTTTTATTTGACAGATATCAAAGTTAAGAACGGCATTTTTAGTGTTATTATGCTGCAGCTAGGAGGCTTATCTTAACACCTTTCATCTACATGTCCATTCTCCCCAGTGTAACTGTTGTTGTTAGCCAATTTCAACTGTATGTGGTGAACCACTGAGGTCTCAAAAACATTATGGGTTTCATGGTAACAAATATTTAATCAAGATGGGAGAACTTATTAATTTATCTGCTGATTAAAATGGCTGTAGTCTGAAAGCAAAAATCATTAAAAAGTGAAGCCACACCACACATTTTTATGAAATCCCTAGAGTTAGGAATAAATAAATAAATAAATAATCCCTACTGTCCCTATTTGTACTTTAGCAAGCCCCACAAAATTCAGCTAAGAGTCTACTCCATAACATACTGATATCTTCAGTTCTTCAGTGCTTCCACTGGTCAAAGAACAAGTGGCTATGGTGCATTATTTTGGGACTACAGAATGACCCTTTGGAAAGAAAAATGGCAAGAAAATGCTTTCCTAGACTGGATTTATGCTTATGTGATGTGGAACATACTATGGATAAGATTTGAAATAGGCATCCTGAGCCACAGCACAGGTGAGCTTTCCCCATCCTTTAGGAAGAAACAATTAAATAAGAGCTTTTTATTTGCTCCTGGTGCTGAGCCATTAAATCATTCCCCCTAGAAGCAGCACATCATTTTTCATGTCTCTCTGACCAAGTGACCTGTAGGCAGTAATTTCCTTTTGACAGGGATCTCTTTTACATACTTAGAGGCGACGACACATGACTTAGAGTGGAATCCCAGAATCAGCTCTACAGACCTTCAGGGGGAAACTCTTCCTTTCAGAGCAGACTCAAGTACAGCTATTTTACACTGGATTTTTTTCTGTAGCTAATAGTATTCCCATATACTATAGTTAATCTGCTGATCAACACATCTCCACCAATTGAAAAAAAACTGCTCTGTAAACTGAATTGAACTAAATATATAGAAACAAATACCTCTGTAGATTTTACTGCTTTGGGAAATGGGAGAAAACCCTAATGCACATTATCCCATTTGTCAGCATAGCCAGGTCTGCTTTCATAGCAAGTCACTACATGGAAGAAGGGAATAATTAGAGAACAAAATCAGTATATGCTTAGTTTTAGAAAAATGTTCAATCAAAATGTCCAATGAGAGTCATTAACTCACTGGAGTATAGGCTAGACTGTCTTATGGACTAAAATTAGTTTTTCAGAGCTCTTTGTCTTCAGGAATGCTATCTGTAACATCTTCCACCAGTCAACGTTCACAGTGCCTTTTTTGTAATGCACAATAATGTGAGCTCAGGCACAATTAGTAATTAGTAGCCAATAGGCTACAGGTAATGTATATGGAAACTGTTTCTGACTTTCCTCTTTTCTCTCTTCATTTTTCAGCAGAGTATTTGAATAGTCAGTGACAGGAGGGATTATACTTTAAAGCCAATTAATATTAACCAATCACTAAAACTAGCTGTTCTGGGAGCTCTAATAAATGAGGAGTCCAACAGCTCAGTGGATTGGGGCACACAGCAGGGTTCTTGCCATCTCCTTGCTCTAGACCCAGGAGTAATATTGGAGTAAATACTCTGGAAAAGGGCTTCAGTCCCCAATTTGTAGCCTGGCTTTTTCGCTCTTTTTTTCTGGAAAAGTTTTATAAGTAGCAGGCAACTGGTGTGATATGGCTGGTGTGACCCCATGTGATGTCTGAGTTTCCTGAAGGGCATTACACTCTCAGAGCAAAGCCATCTCACTGAGCCTGCCATGAACTGAGATCACCTGCTCTCTGATTTCTAATTTAAGTTTCAGTCTTCTTTAAACCTAGCAAAGCAGGCAGAATATTATCCTTAGGCACAAACTTTAAGGTCAAAGACAGCAATTGAGAGACATGTCAAAGTCCTTCATGACTCGGTGGGTGGTGTCAGCAGCAAGGACATTAAAAATTTTCATTAAAAGCCATTTCAAGCACTTTTTGTTCTTTTTTTTTTTTTTTTTTTTTTTTTTTTTCCTTTAAAGATCTCACTATTTAAATGAAGATTTTTTTTTTTTATTTTTTTTTTTTTCTGCTTCCAGCACTATTCCCTCATGTTTCTTTTTTGTCCAATGCTTTAAGCGTTCTGTCATCACACATGACAGAAAAATATTATCAAAGCAATCAAACTATAGATGAAGGGATTTAGCCACTTACAGCTCTGTTCACTCTGTTCAGCTCTCAGATGAAGCTCATGGCAGCTGCAGAAAGCAGCAGGCTCAGTTGCCAGGCACAGCAGGTCAGTAGCCACCCAGCGCAGACATGTGTGTTGGGGGGATCTGGACTACCCTGAACACACTCAGAGGAAGAAGCAGATGCTATATTCCATGGGATCTTTCTACTCAAACAAAATTCATTTTTTCCAGGTAAGTAACTAACCTAGAGTTCCTTCTTTTTACCATCTCATTCCAATAACTTGCAATGCAGGCAACAGGAGGAAAAAAACATTCTAAAACCAATACGGACATATAATTGATCTCGTTTCCTAATCACTGCTCCACAGGGACAGCAGTGCTTTAAAAACAAGATGTATTTAATCACAGTGTCACACTGACATCAGTTCAAAGGCAGTTTCAGCTGCTCTCATCTTCAAGAGAGAACTTCCTTGCCCAGACTTCAATTAATCCCCATGCTGTCTAATTTTTCAACATTTTCAACCTTGTACAGATTCTTTGCACAACATCCTGTCTCTTTCACTTGCTTTCTTCTCAGTTTCAATATGCAGGTCTTCAGCCACAAGGAAATAAGAAAACTTTCTTATCCATCCAGACTTCTCCTTTCCCGCACTATAAGACCATAGCTGCCTTTTTATTTGCTTTATTTAACATAACCAAACCTAACTGCCAGGGCTCAAACTCCTTTATTTTAGTCTGTTATGGAAAGCGTCAGTTTTCTGTCTTGTGCAAATTAGGTTCTTCACTATTTTGCCTACGAATTAGTGATAAACTCTTCCTTCATCATATATTCCAGATTTTCCTAAATATTCTTATTTAAAAAAAAAAAAAAATTCTTTATGAGAAACTCTTCTATCTCCTAGTAAACAGCTATACTTCTACATTTTGCAAAAAGATTTCCTAAGTCCCATTTGACTCTGTCATTTTATTTATATTTATTTGAGTCAGAAGTATATCAAGTCTCTGAAAAGCACGCTACATTCTCACTTGTAATTCTGTAAGTTTTTTGGTATGGAATTTTTATGGAATGTTTTATACATTTAATTTCAATTTGAAATATTTTAAAACAGAGTACTAATCAAAAGAAGACATGAGAACGGAATTTTCTAGATCAAATCTGCATCTGTGCAAACAACTTGTCTCTCCTCAAAGCATATTTTCCTTTCCTAAGGTAGACAAGGCATCACACGGTGGACATGTATTATATTTCTAAACATATGACCATCTATGCAAGGTCAGCTCCACCACTGACTAGTGACAAAAGCCAGAAGAAGAACAAGGAGAAGGACAGCAATATATTAATACACTTCTGTTGCAGTTTCTCAGTTTCCAATAATTTGTAGGTTCAGGAAATTCAAGAACTGTATATAATATTGTGTTTAACTGACCTTGATGAATGTTTCTTCTGTGCATTTATCTAATTGCTATTTAGCATCCACAAAACACTATGATAATGAGTTCCACGGTTCAATTATGCACTGTGTAAAAAGCACTTTTATTTGTTTCAAACCCTTCTCTTGCTAATTTCTTTCTGATACCATCTGTTCATTAAGAGAACAAACAATCTCTTTCTGGTTCACCTTTTTTACGTATTACTTGGGATTTTCACAAATCAGTGAGGATGTAAGAGGGCTCTTAACACTACCTAGTCCAACCCGCCTGCTCAAGCAGATTTCCAAGAATGGTACCTCTACTGATGGAAACCTCAAAGTTTCTATGGGCAACCTGTCCCCATTAAATAAATAAATAAATAAATAAATAAATAAATAAATAAAGTTTTGAGTTCAGATTGATTTTCCTGTGTTTTCATTTGTGCCTATTGTTGTTTGTTCTGTCACTGGGCACTACTGAGAAGAGTCTGTCTCCCTCTTACCATCAGGTATTTATGTACATTATGTATTCCCTGAACTTGCTCTTCTCCAGACTGAACAAACCCACCTGTCTTAGACTGTCAGAAAAATGGACAAGTCCCATAATCATTTTTGTAGACCTTTGTTGCACTTGATTTGCTTGCGTTCAGTGTAGAGATGCATATAAGCAGTGAGCACAAGAATGTTTTCTGTACATTCTTTATTCATTTTCTAAAAAAAAAAAAAATCCTAACTTTCAATTGCTCTTTGACTGCTACTGAGCATGAAAATATGTTTTCCTGAAACTATGTATTTGAACTCTGAGACGTCTTTCTTGAATGAGCATTTAACAGATGGGGCTGTGTAATGCCAATTTTTCCTTATGGTATTATTATTATTAGAATCACTTCTGAATGCTTCCTTCTATTCTTCCTTCAGTTTTTGCTTTGCTTTCTCAAAAATTGAAAAAAAAAGGAATTGATTTTGCATTAGCATTTCTGCCCCCTTTCAATTATTTTCCAATAGGAAAACATAAAAGTGAAAGGAGGGAAAATAGATAAGAATAAAAAGGGTGGAAATGTGTAAAGATGTGTTATTGAAGCAATGTATTGATCCTATGAGTGATTTTCATTTCAAGATGGTTACAGCATAGCTTTTTGCCTTCTACACTCACATTCTGGTCTACATGCTTGTCTAGAAAAAGGCAGGAGTAAAAGAGGTGAGACAAAACCCTACGGGATTTGATAAGAGCTGTTCAGAGACAGAAGAGGCATGTCACATTATGAGTGAGGTAGGACTTGGAGTAATTTAGGATTTCATTCCAAAAGGATAAGAAATACTGGAAGCATTGTGAGGGACAAAGACATGAGTATTTTGCTACAGGCAAATCTTAGCTATTTGTTTTTGTGACCCAACATGAGCTTCTTGGCATAGTGTCAGAAATTCCCAGGAATATACTACTACCATCTTGACAGTAATATTTTTCTGACTGAATTTTTAGACAAGGAATTTCTTCTTCACATAGTGGTAAGGGGTGTAGAGATATTTGAATATATTTTTTTCTTCCACCATAAGGTATCAGGTACAGTGCAGCAGAATGACAAAGGATTTCATCAGGTGCTTATACACTTCTCACTTTGATATAGAAAACAATCGCCCCCATATATACAGGTTGACCAAAATGAAATCATGTGAGGTGAATTATTTCTAGCACAATGTATACACCTTTCTCAGGGGGCTTCTCGTATCTTCTTTGAAAGGTCTCTTCTCATTTTACAGTACATTAATCATTAGCACCCAGACATGTTGTTTACATGTGCCTTTTCATTTGAGCTTGGACAAATAGTTCCTTCCATAATTATTTCTATTATAGGGGTGCTCAGAGATTCCAGGCATATGAGAATCACTTTGCAAATGTAGTATGATTCTTGCTTAGATGAGCTTACAAATTTAAAAGGTCATAAGAAGACAACACGGTGCAACAGTTAAAATAACCACTTGGATCCCTGATGCCAGGTATATAAGATTTCAGTGAGACTGGATAAAAAGTTCATACATATGAAATGGCAAACAGCTGCCAGATATCCACAGAGCACTGGAATCAGGTCCCTTCTTTATTGTGCCAGCAGAAATTCACCATGGTAATTTCAAATTCCTTCAAAATACACCATTCCTAATTTATTTAGATCAAAAACCCCAAACCAAAAACAAGTAGCCTCCTTTCCACTGTCAGTCATACTAGATTTTAAGGAATTAAACAAAATAGGAGGAATAATCAATAAAAATTTCAAGACATTCCAAAACTGAAATCGGTACAAATTCATCTTTAGCTTCAGATTAATTCTACATCATAAAAGTTAATATTTTATGCCTCACTTAACATCATTTCAGTAACAGTATCTGAACACATTTGTTATTGTAAGCTTCACAAAACACCTGAAACAAGAGATCAGAGCAAGCACAGCTGAAACCTTGCTCCACTTGAAATTGGATGCTACATGTTGATTTAAAACCCAAAGCTGGGCATAACAGGGCAGATAGTTGATCTCCTAGGGCAATGCAGTCAAGTACTCTGATATAAACTTGGCTGATGTGCCTAGTTGTGTGAAACGCATTTGACTCTGCTCCAGCTTCTGAGAAGATAGAATTCCAGAAACCAGGTACCCTCTGGTGCAACATCATCCCGTAATAAACTTAGGTAAAAGTGGTCTGTCTCGTTGGGACACCATCATCTGCAGTTCTGGGAGGAGATCTCTCAGCCACATCACGGTAGTTAAGTTCATTGACATCTGAATGTGGGATAAGTATCTCAGTGTTCAGTAAAAGGGTCTATACTCTTAGTCTTTCACTAAAGTTGAAGCTCTAAACTTAAAGCATGTAGTGCCACCATTTGAAATAGTCTGGGGGTAGCCAAGACCTCCATGGTAGGCTAGTAAATGTAACATGGTAACTATCATTGGCTCATGCTCTTCTGCAGTGATAGCTGGAGTCCAGGAGAGATATTGGCTAAATCTATTATCTACCTCAAACAAAATTGATTTAGAAATCCTCATCTATGAACTAAATATCACAATATAAAGCTAGGGCTGACGATCCTTACCTGCTTGACTAGCAAAACAAAAAGGAAGGAAGAGATCATTCAACAGTTATCCAAGGGCAGCAAAGAACTGACAAGGATTCTGCAGATCCTCTTACCCACAAGATCAGAACATGCATACATCTGGCAGCTTTAAACTAGTAGGGTTAACTGCCCCAAATCTGTATCTGTATGGCACTGACTGATCCCGTATTCCTTTTCCATGCTCCTGTATTACAGTACAGTATGTTGCTCAAATACTTGTCTACAGCTTTCAGTGATTGCACTGTGCTTCTACCATCTTCAGAGTTATTCTGGTCCAAGTTCAACATGTTGCAGGCATAAAAATTAGGATAACTGGTAACCCTACCACAGTACCTGCTCCTGCCTTTGGTCTGGTACTAACATTATGGCTGAGAAATGGCAAGCTACAAAAGCAAGGCATTAGAGCTCAGTATGTAAAAAACTGAGGAGCAAACTGAAAAATTCCCATGTCTTCCAACTGCTATTGAGGAGCATTAGTTGGTACATGACTAGGGATTTTAACCTGTGCTACATAAAATAATGAAATAGCAGGAAAACATATGCTAAACCTTTTGTACACATACATAATGGATGCGTAAGACTGAACTGTGGGTATGCTGATTTACAAGTCTTAAATGAGTTAGTCTGCTCACCTATTATAAAGCTTTAGCTGTAAATGAGAAACTTGAGAAACTCAGCTGTACTTGTACGCACCTATTTACAATCCATGCAGTACAAATCTAGAAAAACTGTACAGCTTTAAGTTATCCTTCTGGCTAGATCTCATTATTGAATAGAAGAACTTATCTGTTGCTGCATATTAAATCAGGATCAGGTATCCATAAAGCTGATGATGTTCATGCTTAAAACTTGGACCCTGATAAAAAAAGGCCTGACAATGTGCCTTGTGGCTGTTGCTTGCTTAAGCTGAAAACCCAATCATGACACTTTGCTGTATTTTAGTTAACTTTTTTTTTTTTTTTTTTTTTTTTTTTTTATTAGTTAATGAAAGCAAAGCAACATTCTCTTTCTACCTCTTTTTTACTACAGCTTTCTAATACGGAGAGAACCAGCAAAGCAATGTTTGACAGGAACATGAGCTCCAGTAAGTACATTTCTTCAGGCATCTTTCAGCTGTAATGTATGGAGTGAACACAAGCCAACAAACCAAGGCTGAATGCAAAATACAATCTAAATGAACTGCTGCTTGGCAGATTATAATAG
This sequence comes from Heteronetta atricapilla, assembly GCA_011075105.1. Taxonomy (NCBI): domain Eukaryota; kingdom Metazoa; phylum Chordata; class Aves; order Anseriformes; family Anatidae; genus Heteronetta; species Heteronetta atricapilla. Next base: position 6,191,725 of record CM021763.1, read on the forward strand.
CACTTTCTGGATCCATCTGTAATTAGAGCCCCAAGCTATGGCACTTTTGTGTGAGAAGTTAAAAATGGGTCTGTACCACCAAGTTTACAGAGCTCAGAGGGAAATGGAAGTTCATAAAGTGAAAAATCTTTGAGGCCAATGAACAATGAAAGCCACAGCCAGAACTGTAACAGTTTCTCGACTCTAATTTCAAAAGCAGCGTCTGTCAAATTTGAAGCAAAACCAGAGCTAAAATCTGTCATCTCATTTGTAGATTAAGATGCCACTCAGTACATTGTTGGTGGTATCTTGTTTGCAACTTGGAAAAGAGAAGTACAATATGGTCCAATATCCTTGAAAAGATACCACCCACAGATATTAGGTAGATATTATTGCTCTTGTGGTAGATGGTTCTCTGCTGTATATTTCATCTCTAAAAAGGCCTCATTATTCATGCTAAAGTCTGCATTGTTGTTGTGCTCTCCCGTGGAAAAAGAAACTGAATTAAATTCCAGTGTAATGCTGCCTTGGCAGAGTCTGGTCAGAAATCTCATTTGAATCACTTCTTTACAGAAAGCTTGCTGCCATGCATGCTCTTGTCACAGAATCATCGAACAGCTTGGGCTGGAAGGGACCTTAAATATCATCTACTTCCAACCCCCTGCCATGGGCAGGGACACCTCCCACTAGATCAGATTGCCCAAGGCCCCATCCAGCCTGGCCTTGAACACTTCCAGGCATGGGTCAGCCTCAGTTTCTCTGGGCAACCTGTTCCAGTTCCTCACCACCCTCTGAGTTTTGAGTGAAGAATTTCCTCTTAGATATCTCCCTGGAGCCTTTTTTTGCAGGCTGAACATCCCAAGCTCTCTGTATTTCTTCATAGGAAAGACACTTGAGCCCATTCATCATCCTTGTAGCCCTCCTCTGGGCCCTCGTCTTTCTCATGCTGGGGTCCCTGGACCTGGGCACAGCATTAAGTGAGGCTTCACCAGGGCAGAGCAGAGGGGGACAATCCCCTCCCTCCACCTGCTGGCCACCCCTCTGTTGGATTGCCCCAGCCCAGGTGCAGCACCTTGCACTTGGACTTGTTAATTCATTCCCATCTTCTCAGTTAGAAGCTGTTTATATGTTACTGTGCCAGGAAGGATACCTATTAAAAAAACAAACAAACAAACAAAAAGCCATTTTTCTTTCACAGTGTGGGTTCTTTGTCTTTAATCAGCCAGAAATGCTGCATGCAGCAGACATGGGAGAGAAAAGCCTTTAGTTACAATTAACTTCACAGTCTGTTTCCAAGCGAAAGAAGACACTGAAGAAAGGACTGCACAAAATAATCTCTATTTTATTGATCAAGGACAGAAGCAGCAGTTTGTTTGGAAAGTGTATCTGTACGATTTACACATTACATATTCCAAATTATGTTTAAACACCTAACAAGATAGGAAAAGTGCTGTTGTCCATCACCACTGTAATGGTACACGTTGGAGAACACTGTACAGTCTGCATGTGGAAGAACCGATCCCAGAGCTCCCCAGAGACCCCCACATTGGCTCAATCCTCCCTTCATTGTCACTTTACTTATCGTCTGTCACAGTTTATGAATAGTAAATCCTGCCTTGAACAACTCTATAAAATCATCATCTTCCAATCCATCAGCACTGATGAGGAGGATGGGGAAATTTTTTTGTTAAACACACTTCTGTAAAGGGAAGGAATTCATTTTTGCACAACCTCTAATTGTGGAGAGGTTTTATTCAGAATGCAAGTACCTTGCTGTTGCAAAGCTTAATCCACTTTGAAAGGATCATCCCACACACCAGCTTAACTGATTAACGTACGTGCATGGATGAGCTATGAACTCCTCTCCAAGGAACACTCCTGCAGTTTCAGGTTAGAATCTGTGCAGGTGAACCACTTCACGGCTCAGTACACTGTAAGCAAATGCCATTAGGGATTTTCCTCACCAAGGAGAAATTTCGTCCCCTACAGAAGAGTTCTTCTAAATCACAGAAGCTTGGAAGGACAGGACACCAATATTGTACTCTAAGCAGCTTCATTGTTACAAAGAATCATCACATCAGCTGAAGTGTTTGGAAAAATCTATTTTAACACAATCTGCCTGCAATCTGTTTTCAATGACTCCCTTAAGACTCCTTAGATGTACGCACTTCAGATTCTTCATAATAACTGCTGTACTTTCCATCCGCTGATGATACTAGGTCTTGTACGCAAAACCTCTGCTGACTACAAAAGAAGTGCCATTTAGCAACATCACTCCACTCCTCTTTGATACAAAGACATCACGAGGCTGTGTTAAGATCTGCATTCTCTGCTCCTCCTTCCCCTTTCCAAAGCCATTATTGCCCCAAAGATTTACAAAAGTGCACACAATAAGGCAAGATAACTGTCTATAAGAACAGGCACATCTTCTGCTAAAGAATATATGACTTTTGTATTAAAGCTAAGAGCCCCTCCTTTTTTTTTTTTTTTTTTTTTCCTTTCCTCCCCATGAAATATATATTTGCAATTAGTGTTTAAAGAAACAAAAACACCCAAGGAAAAAAAAAAAAAAAAAAAAAAGAGAGAGAAAAATTTGCACCACTTTCTGCTCCAGCAATTGAAAACAACCATGACAACAGTGCATAGATAGGGGAGGGGAAAAGAAAAGGAACTATTTCTTTTGCTTCCCTCACTTTCAAACCCAACAGAAAGACCAGAGATTACAGGAAAAAAGATGAGGGTGAGACCATGAAAGTAAGCAAAGAACTCACAAACTGGCTTTCTAATACTTTTTTTCCCTAGTTATATAAAATACAAATGCCAGGTAAAACAAGTCCTTAGCAAAACTATTTTCTGTCTGTTGTATTTATTTTTCTCTGTAATGTTTCCTGGAGAGATTTAACAGGATGATTTTTGACAGGTTACTCTGTGACTCAGCTGTCACAGACGGGTTTTCTACCAACTACTGCTTCATGCTTTGATACGTATGACAGAGCTCACATCCTCACTCTGTGTAAAATTTTGTGCGTGTTCAAACATGCTTTCTCCATGTATATGCACAAATACTTGTTCAGGGTGAAACTGCTGTCTGACGTTCCTCTGGGAGCCTTCCTCTATGATCTACCTTTGTGAAACATGTAGGGATTTCACCTTTAAGACTCACAGCACCCCTCAAGTCAAAATTGGCAGTAGTTATTCAAGGAATTCAGAAATTATTGGAGACAGACATATAACATATACTCACAGTACTAGATTACACAGAGCCATGATAGAAAACCTGTTAAACTAAGCATTTTTTAGTCCTGTTAGACAAGGTTTCAGACTAACTTACTGAAAGATAAACCTTCATTTAAAATAAAACAGCTAATTCCTCCCAAATTCTACTTTTGTTTTGCTTTAAATAATGTTGCATACAATGCTAACAGCTATCAGATCTGACAAAATCAAGTTGAAATCAAGAACTTTGTGTATCAGGATTTAAAATATATCTAATAAAAACAACTGTATTGATGTGTGGACTTCCAAGAACAATTTTCAATGATATTTGATGTTTATCATACCATACTTTCAGTAATGAACTTACCTAAAACTAGTACATTGTAGCAGTCATTCTGAAGACTGTCATTTCTTGGATCAGAAACACACCTGGACAGTTTGCTAGCACTCAGCTGGTGTTTATTAGACTGTTATGAAAATATACTGAAAAAAACGTGGTTATTTGACAAGTAGAAACAGATAATGATATTGTTTCTCTTTCACTGACTCATACTACCTTTTTGAGTTCTGCAACATAGGTTCTTCATTCATATTGTGATTTGCAGTGAAATCAGTGTCTTCCTGAGCCTTGCGTATCATACTTAGATCTCATTTTGGATTCATGTGCTAACATTTAAAACTGAGTTAATGTATAGTTTTTATAGGTTACTGCATAGTCCAGCATACTAACAGGTTATTATATTCATTTTAAACCAGATGACATAGTGAAAACCCTGTATTCATTTGCAGTGTTTATAAAAGTTACGTTTAACACTTTATAAACATACTTGAAAAATGCTGTATGTTCAGGTTGATGATGTCTTCTGGGTTAATAACAAGGAATCATCCTTGGCCTGTCTGGTCAAGTGGTGCAGCCTGCCTCAAGACTACCTACATGTTTTCATAACTACTCTTATGCAGGGAGAACAACAAAGATCAACACTTCGAGATGAATAACAATGATCAACACTTGGAGTAGAGCCTGCCATTGGTACATGGCTCACATAACTATGAGGCTTTTATCTCTAGTGCAGTACAGTCTTCAACAAATCCATTGATCTGTGGAGATCAAACTCTCAACTGGTAAGTGAATCACCAGTTGAAAAATAGGAAATTCAGTATGTGTATCCCTCTCAGATGCCATACTGCAAGTCTTAAATCCATGTGGTCTGCAGCAGCCACATCCTCAAGGTTATGCAGGGCTTCACACAGATTCCCAGTCCAGAGGGGTTGCTGAAGTGTACCATTCACAGACACTGCTCAGACAACCCTCAAACACCTTTTAGGAAGCCATCTGTAATAAAGGCTGTTAATTCTCTCATCCTGCAGATCACTGTCAATCACTGTAGGAGAATCAGGGCCCGGTTTCACTGGTGAAGCTCAAGATGACAACACTACAGAATTCCAAAACCCAGGGACACCAGAAGGTTCAAATGCCAGAGTGCACCTTGGATGTTGCTGCTTACCATTTTTTAGCACAGGATGGAATCTTGCATTTTGACAGCCAGAGAGTATTTTCTTCCACGTGCTCAATGCCTGTGTGCAGCAGGACAACGGCTATGTTGACGGACCACCAGACAGACGACTCTGAGATCCCAGCTGGCTGGCAGGTGGGGTATTGCAGTCAGGTGCAATGACTGCCATGCTGTGTACAACCTGTGTTAGGGTGCTAATATTTTTTTTCACATGGGTCTCAACACTGCTCCCTTTGTGTATGCCTGGCCCTGCCCAGCACTCACAGCCTTGTGACAGGACACGGGTAAGTCCTCCTGCACACCCATATCTCAGAGAAGAGGAACAGTTTGATGAACAGCATTTTCCTAGCTGTGAGGACTCCTGCATCTCAACCAACTTGTAAACATACACTTTCTCTTCATCCTTTCCAACCAATAGACCTCCATCAACCACTCTCCCCTTTCCTTTGGACATCTGTGAAAAAAACTAGAAACATCAATCTTCTTTATACATCACGAATATTTCTCACCATGCAGGTTCCAAGAACCTTTTATTCTGAATTGCACTTCCAATTCTCTTTGCAGCAGGTCACAGAGCACAAATAGTTTAACTGACACTCTGAACCAGAACTCTTTCACTGCTTAACAGACTGGAAATGAATTCACCAACATGCATCAAAGCATAACCACTATGGATCTTCCTGAAACATGATTGTAAAATTTAAAAAATGGTATTACTCAGAGCTGTGAATATAAACTACTTGTAAATAGCCAAGTATCTTCATCACAAGACTGAGAAGGACAAAGTCTCCTATGACAGAAACGGGAAACTGTCCCAGATTTCGGGGTTGATGATTGCTGTACTGCACATGAATTCTGTAAAACGAAGCCTGGAGCAAGTTCTCTCAACTGCTAAATATCTCCTTCTGAAGTTTTCTTCAAAAGAACTGAAGGAAAAATTCAAGAATATATAAAGTGCAAAGGACTGGGGATCAAAGTGAACAGCTGAGATGAATGAAGTGTGGCTACATCACACAAATCAACAAGTTGTGTGAACACATAAGATGCCCCTTCAAAACAATTTTTTTTAAAAAGAAACTTTTTTTTTTGTTTGTTTGTTTTTTGGTACAATGTTCTCTAAGTAGCTGAAAATCCCAAGCTCTCAGAAATACCTTAGGAAGATACCAAAAAGTTCTGCATGTAGGATGAAACAATAGGAAATAAAGGCAGTAAAGAACTCCGTATTTCTGCCAGATGAAGCAAGACTAAAAAACAAAAACACCCCACAATGATAATTAGTGCTCCTCTAAAAAAAGAGGAGTCAGCTAAAGATTGGAGGTACTGCTGTGCCCCCTCTACAGCAGTTTTGCCAGCTAACACAAACATTAACTAACAAGGGTAATATAGATTCTACTAAGTGGCACCTTACATGGAGAAGAGGGCTGAAACAATGTTGTGTTTAACTAACAAATTTGGGTAATATGTTGAAATAACTAAGGGCCTATTACAGCCTTTAGTGGATTTTCCTCCATCAAAGCACTTCTTGTGTTTGCTAGCAGAAGCAGCAATGAGCAAGACTTGATTCACAAATAACAGATTCAGATTCAAATCAGTCCTTCTTATGTTCATAATTGGGAGGGCTTTCCTCCTGACAAAAAAAAAAGGAGTGTAAGTGCACTCTTTGAAAAGATCCACACATTTATGAAGAGCTAATTACACTGCTGATTATTCAAAACAGATTCATTATGCACTCAACATGTGGCACAGAAGTCCTTTTATTAGTGGCCTTATTCCTGAATCAAACAAACTCAGTAAATGTTTGCAAAAAGCCAAGAGTTATGAACATAATCCTCTAGCATGCCATGTCTCAGCAGGTAAGATGAAAAAGACAAAACAGAATATTTCAAGACTGCAACAACAAAGAGTTTATTAGTCATGAATATATAATTGCTGTACAGAAAACATTCGGATTTAAAGTGTGAAATACTGAACGCCTCACTGTGCATTCTGGTTGCTGAGCCTGTTAGTGATGATTTAATTGACTGCCTACAGCCGACTAACTTATCTGCACTTAAAAACATTTTTGTAAGCAGGGAAGAAATGATTGTCCTTTCTAAATGATAACATTGCCCAAGGTAGGAAATAAAGGAACACACGAATCATATTTAAAACTTACTCAAGGATTAAAGTTAGTAGGAGGGGAGGAGAGGAGATTAACGTGGTTTCGTGTTTTTCTGCACTGAAGAACTGTAGCCTCATTGCTGCACTTTGTACATACGCATATTCAGTATAGCAATGATTTCAATTTTTAAATAAGAAAATATTTTAACAGGTACAAGAATCTACCATTAAATTCAGCCTCTTCCAGTTATCTTTGGCTTGGGAGGAAGTTGCTCACTTCAACCTTTGTGGCTGACATTGTCCTTAGAAAGAAATTCCATTGTATCTGAGCCTGAAGGACAGTGTAAGTAAACATTCTCCTTTTTTAAAAATGGTTATTTTTAAACCTTTAAAGAAATGAGACTCAAAAAGCTTCTCTGCCTCCCGAGATCTCGGTTCTCCATGCTACCAAATCTGCAGCTTGTGCCTTCCAAAACTGTTTAGTGAAATCTATGAGGGCTTGAGAAAGTCTCTTTCTTGAGCATTTGCTGAGGCCTGTTTCCATCACAGGAATGCAAAGGGCTTATTTTCTCCAATACTACAAGGGAAGAAAAAACAGAACGGAATTTATTCAACTTCGCTTATTCTCAGAGACCAAAAGTTATGTGTAAATTGAACTGGGTTTAGAAACCATTGAACACAACCCTTGAGGAGACCAGACCATTTGGAAGTCAACACTGTCTGACACTGGACAAACAGTTTCATCCAATATGCACAGTCCTGGTGGTAGACTTTCCACTTGTTTTATTTTCAGCATGCAAGACAGGCTTCTCCAAAAGGAGAAAAACAGAAGCCTTGCTATGAGTGAAAGGAACCCCAGCAGCACTTGGACCACAGCTTCTGAATATCCTAAAACCTCTTTATGCTTGCAGTCTAAATTGATTTTGCTCCTTAAAGAGGAACTGCCAATTAGTACAACCTCAATTGCAATACTGTATTTTAGGTGGGACAGCCCTCATCTCCCAAGTTTTCACTCTTTAAAAATCACTGATTAACAATGCAAATGACTTAAGCTGTAAATTTACAAGGAAAAAATGTGAAGTTAGTCACTTCAATTTGAGACCATTTCCCTTCCTGGCAGAAATAAATAATGCTAGAATGAAAATGACTCTCCTGGGAGAAGTGGCTAGCCAGTCTTCATTAGTATCAAGTGAAATCACTATGCACTTTTTCTCATCTTGAGCAGCTGAGCAGTATTATGCCACGCCATTAACTCGTTCTAAATATTAAGTTTATTTACTTTTGAGACAAGTTTGTTGATAACCATTAAGAAGGAAACAAATACATAAAAGGGCCTGTAAAATATCTAGTATGACAATAAATTAGAGATACATTAGAAACTAAAGGTTTCATAACAGAGCTTTGAATTGAACCCAATTTATAATATTGTTACGAAAGAATAGGACTAAGTTCATGCCAAAATATCTAAGAGTGCTTTACTAAAGAGCTCCACTTTCACAGAGAGTGACGCCGAATGCTCACACAATGGTCACTACAATAACCAACCTTATTAAAAAGCTCTTAACTATCGCAGTAGATATCACAGATTCCCAGTAGACCTATTCTAAAGGCAGCAGGATAATAAATATCTAGTTTAAAGAAAAACATGCTTAAGAGCATTTCAAATGAAAAATTGCATGGCTTTAGGTCCAAATCTGCTGTTTAAGCAGGTGTCATTATACTGGCATAGTTGTTTTTTTTGTTTGTTTGTTTGTTTAGACAGTTTTTATTAATATTTAAAGCAAGGCCATTGGTAATTCAATGCAGCATTATACAGGAACAAATTGAAAGCTTCAATTGGCCATTGTGTAAGATGACCGCTTTACTGCAAATTCAATTATGCATTAATTGTTCATTTGTTCAACGATTTAAAGACTCTGAAGACTTCAGCAGCAAATTCCTCTAACAAAGACAGTCTCAGAAAAAAAGTAATGATTTTGACTAATGAAGTACTAAATATCACTACAAAGTGTCCTACCTCACTTGTAGTATAAAGATAATAGACTTATTGCATTTAATTTTTTTTTTTTTAATGCACAAACACATTTCAGAATATTAATACATGTCAACTGCCAATTCATTTGTGACTTGTTTTCTTGTCCTCCTCACACTGATAATACCCAGTGTTCTTGCAGGGGGAAGCCTGCAACTGTAGCTATGTAAAGAATGAATGAAGGCAGTAATCAGAACTCCAAAACTGGAAGAATCCTACATCGTAGGAGGTTAAAAATGCCTTAAGCATTTAAGATAACACATTGTTGTTCACATTTTAATGTGCAATTTCATGTGTTCCCAAGAGAGAAAAAGGATAGCTAAAAGGACACAGGTGTCAAACTCTACAGCACCACATAAAGAGAGTTCACAACCTCATGAAAAACAGCTTGTTACTTAAAACACCCTTCCTTGGATCTGAAACCCTTGGGTTCAAATTCTTAGTTACTTTACGTATTCTGAACAAATCTGCCTTGCACTTTTAGAAGTAATTTTAAGTGCTGAAGAAAGGTCAAACAAGTATACATCTGAATGGAGAAAGGAAAGGTCACCTAAATCAAATCCATAAGCTTTGACTTATTAATACAGTTTCACAAATGAATTAACAATTATCTGGGACAGACTGGCAGTCACCTAAGACCAACAAAGTAAAAAGATGTCTTAAAAAAGTGACTATCAGTATGTGATTAAAAGAAAAGTATAGGTGCAAATTGGAGTCAATTAATTTTAATCTTGAATGTTTGTAATGGCCTTGTTTATTTTTAAAATCCTGAGGTAGATGCTAGACTTTTTCACATTGTCTTATGACATCCTACATCCTATGACCAAAGTAATCCATAAGGAATAATAATTTTTGCAATACTTTTGTGTAATTACTCTTTTTTCTCCCACACTGTGCAAAAGATCACCCTTGTTAAACACATATGCAGACAGAAAAGATGTTTTACTTTTTACCCAGAACTGTAATGAAGTTCTTCAAAATAAAAATTTGATTTACAGGAAACGATTAGTTGGAAAACCTTCAGTAAAACAGATAGCCATAGAAACTGAGAAGTGTTTTTACCAGATTTTGATCAGTTTTGAATGAAATTTTTCAATTTTATTTCTCGTCATGAGCCTAATACTTAAGGCAAATAGCATAATACCTTAAATCCCTGATAAATACAAACTAGCCAGAGAGCTTTAAAGAAAAAGTATTATAAATTCAAAATTGAAATTTGAATAACAACTTTCAATGTAAGATTTTTTTTCCTCCTCTCATGGAACCCCACCCTTCCAATTTGCAGTTCTTACCCCAGGTAAAATGACCAGTTACATTCCACTTGGCATGTTTGCCAAGAAGTTGAAAATAATTTTCTAGTACCACTGCATGTTTGCTCTCCAGTCCTGGCAGCAAGAACACTTAACTCATATGAACTACAACATCATTAATAATGAGCTCAAGTCTTGAACTTACCACTCTGGACCTTTCACCTTACTCAGTTTTGAGTAAGACTACCAATTGAGAAGCTCTCTCACCTGTGCAAACTTATGTATCTGTTCCACCACAGCTGCAAAGAGGGCATGGACACTTTCATCAATTAGACTCTGCATATAATGGACAGCTTCTTCATCAGACAGGTCCAAACGGAACTTGTCCTGCACCTGGAATGGGGTGGGGAGACAGAAAAGATGACAAATATGATTTCAATAGTTATAACATACACTATTGTATCAGACCTACCCAGTAGTAGACATGATTTAAGCTGTCCAAGTTTAGTAAAGAATCCGTATTTTACTTCTGAATTACAGCAGATTACTGGAAATTAACAACTTTTATTTAAAATGTCTGATTTTTAACTGTTTCATAAAAATAAGTATTTAAGTAAGCTAGAAACCCCTCCCAACCCTCCTCCACAAACAGTCAATTGGAGACACTGCTACCTCCTACACTGTTTTTTTCTTTGACAACATATTTTAACTATTGTAATTATTGTACCAATAACACATCTTGCTTGGTACTTGCAATTTCTCTAAGAATTAAAGCAGTGTAATTAAGAATAGAGCATCAAGATCTATATTCCCCTATTACATTCTTGTTAATGCCCTGACCCAGGAATATTCACAAGGGTATAGTGGATGCCTTTTTGTGAATTCCAGCTAATTCCATGGCAATTGTTCAGGACTGCTCCAGATGGCAACATCTCATAAGCACCATTACTACAAACATTTCTTTTAATATTCAGAACCTCTGTACATAGAATTGGCAAGAGCTTAAGCAGTTTCAGAAAAAGAAATAACATTTTGCTTTTTAGAAGCCAAGTAAGTTTTGCAGACGTGCCTTTTCCCTTAGAATACAGGAGAGGTAGATGCGTAAGTAAGCATTTTGGATGAGTTCATGTAATTTGATACACAGATTCAATAAAGTGATAAAAATATCAAGACACCATTTTCTAAGTTTTATGAAGTGATGTCTGTAAAGCAAGGTTTGCATACAAGAATGGTAAGTGTTCAGATTTTTTTCCAGAAAAAAAATAAAAAAAATCTTGCATAACAATGCAAATTTCTTGCATAACAATGGTAGCTATGGGAGCTCAATTTGGAAAGCCATTTGTGCTGTTTAAGAACTCCTAGCAAGTCCATGATCTCCCTGAATAAAATTAAGGACTCTAAGATCCCGGCATCCCCTTTGCAAAGGAGCACTGGTCACAATATAAAAGTCACTCAGCAAATCCCTATTACTTGTAGAAAATAGTTGCAGCCATCTAATCACTTTCTTTATGTTCATAATGGTGAATTTCAAAGGATGTGAGCTCTTGTAGAGACCGTCATATCCATCTACTCAGTCTCTTGCATAATGAACTAGGTAAAATAGTATAGACTTGATGCAAAAATTGTTTGATAATTTCCAGTTTATCTGTGACAATCTCTTTTACAGAGTCTTTACAGGGAGAGAATGCATCACATCCTAGGTAAATTGTTTCAATGATTAATTGCCTTGCTTAAAAATTGTGGCTTATTTCCTATCTGCACTTGTCCCATTTCCATCTCAAACAGTTGAGCTCATTAGTTTTTTTTACATTGAAGAACTGTCCATCACAAATACCTTTCACATAGGCAAATATCAAATGATTTAAGTTACTTCTTAACCTTATCCTGACTAAGACAGAAAAAGCAGACTATGAGACAGAATCAAGTCTCCCCTGAATATTTTCCATTCATTTACCTTTACGCATTGAAAAAAAAAAAAAAAAAATCAGCAATGTTCTTAATAAAAACATTAGTGAGATAGTATCACCTTCTCTTCCCCTTTTGCATTCTTTTTACACATCAAGGATACCACATAGACAACCACCTTCTTTATGATAAGAAAATTCTCTGAGATATCAGTTAATTATTACTCTGCATCTTTTCCAAAGGCAAGGTATTCCAGAGGGGCACCCTTCAGTGCTACCACTGGGCCTAAGTTATCCTGCCAGGTACAGAAAGACAACACCACTTCATTCAAAATACAGTTGTAACTCTAAACTTCAAACATACTGCCGCAAATTGAGTTCTTCTGCAACTTCAAAAAGTTTAATCAGTATGAAAAGCTAGATTAAGCTGAAAAATGTTCAAACTCCCAAGGAAGCAAATCACAGGGAGGGAATTAAAAGGAATTTCAGACTAATTTTACACAACTTTCATTTTCATAACAAATATAAGAAAAAATTTGTTATCTCCCATATAAAAGTTTGAAGTTAGAAGTTTGACAGTCAATAAAACATGTAGAAGAATCCAACTGAACTTGGACTACTCACATGCCTGCAATTATACACAAGCTTAAATACCTCCCGAAATGAGACCACAGACTTCTATCACATCTTTTTTCATGCTTGTAGAAGTGATGCGATGAGATTTGGAGAAAATTTCTAACTGCAATTAAAAAAACAATAACAACAACAACAAAAAAAAACACTAACACTTAAAACTCTAGTAATGGAGCACTTCAGCTGTTTTCTAATCTGTTCACAGAACAACTCAGTCCTGCAGTTACTGATGTTAAAATGCTGCTTTACTCTATGGGATTAAGGATTATACTAATTCCCATCTTCCCCAGGAACAGACTGGCACACTGATATATGTGGAAAGAAATTTAGCCACAGCTAGACCCTAAAATCAGTTTGCAATTAACAGCAGGATCAAATACTGCTGAGCATTTGATTGTTGCCTGAAAGTTTTTCAGCACTGCAATTAAAAATGACTGCTGCAACCTAGCTGAGAAGAAACATGGCAAGATGACAAATTACCTCTTGAGCTGTAACAACAGCAAGATTAATATATACTGACTTATGGTTCTTGTAACAAAACCAATAGTAATTGTTATCTGAAATCTCAGCTCCAGACTAAAGCATATATTGTGAAAGATGGTGGTTTCTCACAGAGGAGGTACAACTAGCAAGAGATTTCTGCATGGTGGTGAAAGAGAATTTGGGGGTCAAGTTCTGATGAGTTATATAATTATCTCTTTCTTCACATTTAAGAACAAAATTTCTCATTCTACACATTTAAGAAAAATGGTCACCATGGATGCATCAAAAACATCCCATCTGAATTATTTACCTGGAGGTCTCGTTTTGGCATTTGAATTAAATGAGTCTTGTTACCTTGCTATTAGCATTAGTCAAATAGGAAAGAAACATACTTGACAAATCTAGTTAAGCTTTTGTTTTGTTTCTAGAAAGGAAAGTTTTAAACCCCATACTGTACGCACACAATAACTTTAAAACATTCCTTTATGTCTCAACAGTAACCTTGAACATTTAAGGCTGAAAAGACTGTATAAAGAACAACAGAAACCATGAAAATACTGACATTCAGCCTAAAAGTTTCAAATTGCCCACTTTTTATCCACCTGCACAGTGGATAATTGTTGTGGTTTAACCCGGCCGGCAGCTGAACACCACACAGCCGTTCGCTCACCCTCCCCCCTCCCTCTCTGGGATGGGGGAGAGAAACGGGAAATTGTCCTAACTGAAACCAGGACAATAATTTAGTCCTAAATACAGGGTAAAAGAAAATAAATGCATAGTATATAAATATACGTGACTAGGAATTTTATTGTAGCTCAGTTAAATTGGAAGTGTCCTGTAAGAAAGCTACTTAGAGACATGGTAGAGCTTGGTTTTCAAAGAAAAAGAAAATAAAAATCAGTAGGGGAAGAGGTAGAGATGAAGCATGAAGCAGAAAATATGGTGTATGTGAGTGTGCACAGGAGACCAAAGCAGTAAGTATTTAAGTATTAATTACTTTCATCTGAATTGATGAAGGGTGTATAAAAGCTGAGAATCACTTGCTGCAGAGTCACAGAGAAGAGGAGCAAAAAAAAAAAAAGGAGAAAGTTCTATGGCATAACCATGAATAAATACCAGTTTGCACCATGATCGTCCCATGTAAAATCACAGGCCTATCAGCTATGGTAAGTTTGCTGGTGAAGCAAACTCAAGTGAAAAGCAGTACAAGAGGGAGGAACTGTATACTTAACAGCTTCTGCACCTTCCCCAGATTAGAGGTTAAGCACAGTTTGCAAATGATACAGTAACAGAAAAAGGGTGTTTGCTTGGTTGGGTTTGGTAACTGATACTGAAACATCAAAGGTCTGCACTGCCACTCTCTGCAAAGAATTTCTCAGTATCTGCACAGACTGTAGATTAAAGCATTAAATGAAAGGTCTTCCTTTTTTGTGCAAAGATAAACTCACACAACACTTTTATTATAGTCTAGAACTGCATTTACATGTTTTAATCAGGTCACAATTTGCAGCTATATTATTATGCTTTTATATTCTCATGCTTTCTAAAATAGTTTAAACAGACGGACATGTGTCAACATTTAGTGCACATGGGTGGTAACCAATCGTCAGTTCTGACTACCCTTTTGCTGCAGAAATACCTGTGCTTCATTAGAAATGGAGTAAGAATTAATACTCTCCCCCTCCCAAGAAAGAAAATCAAGTAGTCACTTTACCCATGCATAGCAGAAAACCCAGGATCTTATGATGACACAGCCTGATCAAAGCATACAAACTAGAATCCCACCTGCTAACTTCTGAGTAATTAAAAGGAGTCCCACAGCACAAGTGTTACTGGGAAGTAGAACATCATGAGAGATCAGACTACAGCAGGAATTAAACTCTTTCATGCAAAATACTGATAATTCCCACCACATAATCCTGCACACCCAAACACCCATTTCAAATATATGAAATTTCAAAGAAAATTAAACATTGGGTACATTTACATTTCATGTGATAACTCACTAGAAGGAAGTTGTAAAGGTAACTGATGTGGAAAGAAGATAACAACAACCAGAATAACAGACAGTTATCTGCTGGTAAATTCATACTTCATTTTTGCTTGAAGTGTCTTCACAGAAAACTAGAAAGACTGATTTTCAAAACAGTATCAATGTGTTATATGAAGCTCATTTCAGAGAAAACTCGACATAGTGCCCACAGATCTGTGTACATGATAAAAATCCAGACAGCATTATAGAGGAGACTATATTCAAAAGCCTAACCACCATTAAAAGTCATAGTAGAAGTGTTTAAGATACTGGACAGGCCTCTGTTTTCTTCCAGCAAGTAAATCTACAGGTATGTGCTTCTCCCTTTTGCTATTTTGCATTTTTGGATGTGTGACAGGCTTGAGATCATACACAAACTCAGTTCAGAAATACTCCTGGTGTAGTTAACCAATCTATGTTTCATGAACATTTGCAGCTATGATTCACGTAATTACTGAGGAAAGTAGCAAAATATTTTGAAGTAACATCACACATATATGAAAAACCTTTTTCCACCCTATTTTTCTCAGACTAATTGCAAGTCAGCCATTCCAAGACTACTGGTTGCTCTAGTATTATTCTTCCAGCACCATTAAGCAGCACTGATGGTGTTCAATGCAATAACTAGCCGAAGTAGCTAGTTATTGAGCAGTTTTATCACTCTAATATGGGATTGCTCTTTGCAAAGTCAGCTACTCAAATTGAATAGAAGCTTCGGCGTTCTTTTTGATTGGGTCATAATATGCACCAACTACTACTAAAGCTGACATAACATTGCTGATAGACAAAAAAGTAATGTTTAGTGAGATTTTTGTGAGTTCTACTGTTTTGCCATAAGATTGCTCCCAGAGTTAGCATTCAATGTACATGTAGCAAAAAGTAGCACTAAATTCTTGGCATAACCCTTAACACATTTCACTTATTTCAGCAAAGGGCTTTCCTGCTTTCCTTGCTGCTTGATTAAAACACAGTCCAAGCAACTTACTGTACAAACTCTTCAGATGCTCTATTTGCACAATTTTATTTGAAGGACTATTCTGCCAATACCTTTTGTTTTCCAGGCTTTGATTTGAACAAACTGCACTTTCTAAACAATCCTGTGCACACTTCTATTTAAAAGAAACAAAACAAAAACAAACAAACAAACAAAAAAACAAAAGCTAATAAACCCATTAGTGAGGACCTGTAAATTCATCTTCCAGAAAAATATGGGTTTTAGCTGACACAATATGCAAAGATCACACTGTTCTTGTTCAGAATTTCATCATATTGACCAAATAATTATGATCAAATGAACAGCATGATATAAAGCACCAGGAACCAGGGGTGTTCTTGCTCTCACTTCACTCTGTGAGGTTTATTCCATTTATTCTGGATTTCAAAATGAATATACATGCAAAATCAACAGCCTAGAAAGAGAAAAGCTGGGTGTGCAGCTGCAGCATCATTACCCAAATGGACAGGAAGATGAACGTCTGCCTAGGCAAAATGAGCTCAATGTCAATGTGACACTATTACAAAGAATATACCTCCCCAGAGGAGGAAGTAAATATAAATACTGGAGCAGACAGACTGACCAAGCAAAACTGAGTTTATTTCTCCTACAGAGAAATAATACTAAATCTCTTCTTGACATTAATAAACCTCAGAAATGTTTCCTAGCTCCACCTTTCAAAAAACATTGGTATTTTCAGTTAGGTAAAAAGGGACAGATATCCACTGCTGTCTAAAAAGGCAGGTCAGACAACAAATGAGAAACCTTTTCCTTTTCACTGACTGGTGAACTTAACTCTCAATTATCCACTGACTGACTTCTGGGGAGGAGGGGAAAGAAGAGAGTGAGTTTTACTACAACCTCACAAATTAACTCAGCATTAGAAATAAACTGGCTCAAGTTTTCTCTCCAACTCAAGTCACATTGTTTCTCTGTTTCAGCTTTTCTGCCTGTAAACAAAAATTACTTCACTTTGATATGTTTAATGCAAAAGAAAGAAAGAATGCCTGTTTTCTCTTCTTCCCAGTTTCCAGACATTTCTACCACTTATTTCTCATCAGGTGTGGTGAGACCTATTTAAAGGTTGCATAGATTTGGAAACACGAAGTGTTTTAAGTGCTACATTCTGTAAGATGAAAATTCCCCACTCTGCTGAATCATGACAATTTAACCTTTTTCTGTGTAAATCCAAAGGTGCTATCAAATCTGGTGCTTTCATAAATAAGTTACCTTCCATCTATAATCCTTTTAAGCTCACCTATAAATGACACACTTGCAGCATCTCTGCAGCACCTTCTTTAATCAATGGGCATCTGAAACACAGTTCAGTCAATTATAACACTGTCCTTTAATGCCTGCTGAGTTCGTTGTGTGCCAATGAATCACTGGTCCCTGATGTTTTCTACTTTAAAGGTCAAATTTGCTATGAAGGACAGACAGAAGCCATCTGGCTTTCCTGCAGAAAGATCAGAATATTTTTTGTTGTTGTTGGGAGGTGACAATGCTGAATGCATTTGTTACATTGGAAGCATGACGGCATACCTCCTCCTTACAGAAAACTGGCTGTGTAATTGACTGCAGATTCTAGTTACCATTATTTAAAATTATAGTATTATATTATTTCAAAAAAGTAACAATTGGCAATTAACATTGCAGCTGCACAGGAAATAAAAAGGCAAGTAGCAGTGGCAGAAAAAAGGCACGGGGGAGGGGGATTTGCATTATATCCTCAGTTATATATTGACAAGTCAATGTAAACAGATTTCAGCCCAGTCCTTTTCCCTAAAAATTGAGATTTGGAAAAGAATAAGCAAAGAGTGGAAAATTTAAAGGCAATTACCTCAGAGGTCAGAGAAAGCAAGAAGCAAACTGGGGAGAACCTCCTGCTATTTTCCTATTTAATTTCATTTTGTAACATTTTTGAGCCAAAGGGGGTTCTCAGAGAAGCCCAAATCAATGGGTAGCAGTAGGAGATGGTATCCTGACCCATGAGGTGAAGCACACTAGACCACCAGGTTTCTTTATTGAGTATAGAGAAGACAAAAGGAGATGAAAGGTTAAAAAAAGACAACTAATTTCAAGCTTTGCTGCTCCTTTTTCTTGGCCAAAAATTGACAAATGTTTTCATGTTAAACTAAACATCAAGAATCTGAAGAGGATTTCTAAGGTTTTATGCGGTGGAGATAACCTATATAGCTGGCAACCACTTTTCTGCTTTGATTTGCCCTATCCCCCACACCCCCCTTCACTTCCACCCCCCCTTTCACTTCCACCCCTTTCACCTCCCCTCCATCCTTTTACTGGGAAAAATACTGATTGAAATTGGACTAAGGGAATTAAGTCACTAAAGCAAAACTTTCTTTCAATTTAAAGGTACTAGATGATCTTACCTAGTGATACTCAGTACACACACTAGAAGTGGAGAGCTGGTTAAAAAAATATTTTCTATACATGAAAGAGTAACGGTGAAACTTGAAATCAATAGCTTTCCTCTTCTCCCCAGCCTAGCCAATACTGACATTCATTTTCAGTTCAGTTTTAGGTGTAAGAAAGCATCATTAAGGTCAGCATTGGTTTAATTTCTGAACACAGATGTTATACAAAGCAAGTAAGAAGGTACTGTCAAATTGTGGTGTGTTCCAAACCCACAACTCCAGCTGTAATCATCAGAAGTTTCTGGTACATTTAACACTAACGAGAAGAAAATATCCAGTCTTCTCCCCCTGATAAGCAAAATCAGTTTGTGTAGAGCTTGTTCACTTTTGAACAAGAATAATGTGTAAGTACCTTCAAAGATGACATAAACTGAGAGCCCAGCTCTGCTTATTCCATCCTGTGCCATAAACCATGTCAAACAGGTGTAATCTATACTTATTTTACAGAAAGTTGTACATGACAAGCTGCTATTTCAATTTTGCCTCAACTCAATACATATTTCTCCCAAGACATATCACAAGCATTGGACAGAAATGACACACAGACAACATGCTTTTTGATAGAATGTAGTTTTATAATCAAGCTTAAAATCTTCCATTTAGCTCCTTGGGCTATAACGTGTTACTGGAAGGTAGATGTTTCTTTGGCAAAAACAGCTTACAACTAAAGATCCTGCCTTCCCTTTTCTTCTTCAGACTAATAACATTTTAACACAACAGGTGTGACTTCTCATTTAGATTTCTCTAAAAAGTCTCTATTACCATAGCAGAATGAAACTGTTAAAAAATAAAGAACAATTCAGATCATCCACAGCTTCATTGAAGAAGGCATATTCTACATAATATTTTTTCCATTATCTTAGTTTGTTTTCTGATTTGTCTGTCAACTTAGAAAGGCAAAAGATCATAGAATCATAGAATCATAGAATATCCTGAGTTGGAAGGGACCCTTAAGGATCATCAAGTCCAACTCTTGACACCGCACAGGTCTACCCAGAAGTTCAGACCATGTGACTAAGTGCACAGTCCAATCGCTTCTTAAACTCAGTCAGGCTCGGTGCAGTGACCACTTCCCTGGGGAGTCTGTTCCAGTGTGCAACCACTCTCTCAGTGAAGAACCCCCTCCTGATGTCAAGCCTAAACTTCCCCTGCCTCAGCTTAACCCCGTTCCCGCG
Source organism: Heteronetta atricapilla (assembly GCA_011075105.1). Lineage (NCBI taxonomy): Eukaryota > Metazoa > Chordata > Aves > Anseriformes > Anatidae > Heteronetta > Heteronetta atricapilla. The sequence goes on from CM021763.1 coordinate 6,211,472, forward strand.
GGTCCTGTCGCTGGTGTTAATGGAGAAAAGGTCTCCTGCCTCTTGACACCCTCTTACGAGGAAGTTGTAGACTGTGATGAGGTCTCCCCTCAGCCTCCTCTTCTCCAGGCTGAACAGGCCCAGTGCCCTCAGCCGTTCCTCGTACGTCTTCCCCTCCAGGCCTTTCACCATCTTCGTAGCCCTCCTCTGGACACTCTCCAACAGTTTCACGTCCTTTTTATACTGTGGTGCCCAGAACTGCACACAGTACTCGAGGTGAGGTCGCACCAGCGCAGAGTAGAGCGGGACAATCACCTCCCTCGACCTACTAGCGATACCGTGCTTGATGCACCCCAGGACACGGTTGGCCCTCCTGGCTGCCAGGGCACACTGCTGGCTCATATTCAACTTGCTGTCTACCACGACCCCCAGATCCCTCTCTTCTAGGCTGCTCTCCAGCGTCTCATCGCCCAGTCTGTACGTGCAGCCAGGGTTTCCCCGTCCCAGGTGCAGGACCCGGCACTTACTCTTATTGAACTTCATGCGGTTGGTGATCGCCCAGCTCTCCAACCTATCCAGATCCCTCTGCAAGGCCTTTCCACCCTCATCCGAGTCCACAACTCCTCCAAGTTTGGTGTCATCAGCAAACTTGCTCAATATACCTTCTATTCCTACATCCAGATCGTTTATAAAAATATTGAAAAGTACCGGCCCTAAAATGGAGCCTTGAGGGACCCCACTGGTGACCGCCCGCCAGCCTGACGCAGCCCCATTCACCATAACCCTTTGGGCCCTGCCCGTTAGCCAATTGCTCACCCATCGGATGATGTTTTTATTTAGCTGTATGGTGGACATTTTGTCCAGTAGGATCCTATGGGAAACCGTGTCAAAAGCCTTGCTGAAGTCCAAAAAAATCACATCAGCTGGTTTCCCTTGGTCCACCATACGGGTGATCTTATCATAAAAGGAAATCAGGTTAGTTAGGCAGGACCTACCCTTCACAAACCCATGCTGGCTGGGACCAATGACTGCTTTGTCCCCCAGGTGCGCCTCAATAAGTTCGAGAACCATCTTCTCCATGATTTTACCAGGCACTGACGTGAGACTGACAGGCCTGTAATTGCTAGGGTCTTCTTTCTGACCCTTTTTGAAAATCGGCACAACATTTGCCAGCTTCCAGTCTACCGGGACCTCTCCAGACTCCCAGGATAGGTGAAAAATAATTGAGAGAGGTTCCGCGATGACGTCCACCAGCTCTTTCAGCACCCAGGGATGAATCCCATCCGGACCCATGGACTTGTAGGGATCCAGGTGGAGTAGCAAATCCCGCACACGTTCAGGGTCAGTTGGGAGTTTGTCATCCCCACCGTCCCGGTCCTCCAGCTCAGGGCACCCTGGGTCCCGAAGCCCATCATCGGCATTGAAGACAGAGGCAAAGAAGGCGTTAAGCGTCTCTGCTTTGCCTATGTCATTGTCTGTGAGGAGACCTTCCCTATCAAGGAGCGGCCCTATGGATTCTTTAGTTCTCCTTTTTCCATTCACATATCTAAAAAAACCCTTTTTATTATCTCTCACAGACACAGCCAGCTTCAACTCTAGGTGTGCTTTAGCCACACAAATTTTCTTCCTACAAACACGAACAGCATCCCTGTATTCTTTCCATGTCACCTGGCCCTCCTTCCAGTAGCGAAAGACTGTTTCCACCTAATCTCCATTAGAATGTTCCTGGTCAGCCACGCCGGCCTCCTGCCCCGCCTGCCTGACTTGCGATATTTAGGAACTGCCTGTTCTTGTGCTTCTAGGAGGCATCGCTTAAAGAATGACCAGCACTGGTGGACATCGAGGCCTTCAAGAGCAGCTTCCCAGGGGACCTTGCTGACTAGTTCCCTGAGCAGCCTGAAGTCCGCCTTTCCCATATCTAGGGGTAAGGTTTTGGTGGCACTTTTCCTTCTGTCGCCGTAAATTTTGAACTCAACCACTTCATGGTCGCTATGACCGAGGCGGCCACCAATCACCACATCTCCCACCAGGCCCTCTCTGTTTTCTAGCAATAGGTCTAGGAGGGCACCTTTCCTAGTTGGCTCCGTTAGCACCTGCACCAAGAAGTTATCATCTAGGTGCTTCATGAACCTCCTGGACTTGCTCGTGTCTGCCGTGTGGCACTCCCAGTTAACGTCTGGCAAGTTGAAGTCCCCCATAAGGACAAGGGGAGTTAATCTCGAGGCCTCTCTTAGTTCTGTAAAGAATAATTTATCGGCGCTATCGTCCTGGCCAGGCGGTCTGTAATAGACTCCCACAACTACATCCCCTTTATTCGTTCGTCCCTTCATCCTTACCCAGAGGCTCTCAACTTTGCCATCGCCGACCTGAAGTTCCACACAGTCCAGCCCCTGCTTCACATACATCGCCACCCCACCACCTCGCCTTCCCTGCCTGTCCCTCCTGAAGAGCCTGTAACCATCTATCGCAACACCCCAGTCACAGGACTCATCCCACCAGGTTTCGCTTATGCCGATGATGTCGTAGTTGCGGGACTGGGCCAGTACTTCTAGCTCATCCATTTTATTCCTCATACTGCGTGCGTTTGTGTAGAAACATTTCAGGTGTGTCTCCTTACACTCAGCACCTTGTGGATCTAACCGAAGGACCTCACTGGCACACAGCCCCTCTGATTCTAGCGTACCATCCCTTAGGTCTTCACCGGCGTGCCTGGTTTTAGCCCCTTCCCCCTTCAACTCTAGTTTAAAGCCCTATCTATCAGCCCTGCCAACTCCTGACCAAGGATCCTTACCCCTCTCCGAGAGAGGCGCATCCCATCCGGTGCCATCAGGCCCGGTGTAGCATAGACCTTCCCATGATCAAAGAACCCAAAGTTCTGCCGGTCACACCAGTCTCGAAGCCACGAGTTTAGGTGAACAGCACACCTTTCAGCTTCGATCCCCCCTATCGGAAGGACAGAGGCAAACACAACCTGCGCGCCTGATCCTCTAAGTAGTCGCCCCAAATCCCTAAAGTCTCTTTTGATCGCCTTCAGACTTCTCTTTGCTACTTCATCGCTACCAGCCTGAAAGACCAGTAGCGGGTAGTAGTCAGTGGGCCGTACCAGGCACTTGACTTTCTTGGCAACGTCCCTGACCCTGGCCCCAGGGAGGCAGCAGACTTCCCTACGGGTAGGGTCAGGCCGACAAATAGGGCCCTCTGTTCCCCTAAGGATAGAGTCTCCCACAACGATCACTCTCCTGTCTTTCTTGGTGGAGGCAGTCCCGATGCGTGGAGTCGACCTCCTCGCCCTAGGCATCCTCCTGGGAACACTTTCTATCTCTTCCTCAGTTGCCGGTCTCTCAATCTCCAGGGCCTCAAACCTGTTCTGTAAGGGCACCTGGGAAGGTGGGGCCGGAAGGGGAGGGCATTGCCTGCGATGTCGAGCAGGGACCTGTCTCCATTCCTCCTCAACTCCCAGATCCCCTCCCTCTGCCCGACAGCGACAGGGCCGGGGGTCCACCCCCATTTCGGGTGTCTCACCCCGGTACCTCTCCTCGAGGCCCTGCAGGGAGTTACTCCACAAGTCTATCTCCCGCTCACACTCCCTAATATCCCTCAACCTCTCCACCTCCTCCTTGAGCTCCGCCACCATGCGGACCAGGTCATCCACCTGCTCGCACCTCACGCACGCAGCGTCTCTGCCTCCCGCCGATGGCAGCAGCAGGCTCTGACACTCCCTGCATCCGGTGACCTGAACCGCTGCATTCTTTAACGGGTAGTCGGTCTGGGTGTGTACCGACTTCCTGGAGAGAGCACCGTGCCTGGTGGAGACCATTATCGCCTCGCTATCAGCTGTCGTTAAGAGGTGTTCGTGTGGGCAGGGGGTTGCTCTCCGCCCTGCCTGCTCGCCCTGCCTGCGCGAACTGCCGCGCTAACTGCCTCGCCACGCCCTGTTTGCCCGTCCTGTTCGCCGCGCTCCCTAGGGGCTGCTTTTGAACGGCCGGGGAGGGGGCGCTGCTGGCTCCGCCTTCGCCTCGTCAGCCTCCCTCACGAGGGCTGCCGGGTCCTGGCGGCTCTCTCGAGTAGGCTCGATGCCGGAAAGTTAGCCCTGCCTGGCCCGATCCCCCCGCTCCGCTGCAGAACGCGTCTGATGGCAGACTTCCAATTACCTTTTCAAACTGATTAGTTAGTGTCTTGTTATACATTCACGTAACACAGGTGACAAAAGAAAGTACAAGAAATGAAGCCATACAAAATGGCTGTAGTGTTCTTTACTCGAATTAAAAATAAAAATTAAACGTTCATTCATACTCAAAAGAATTAGGCATACTATTCTCTGAAAGTTTAGAAAAGAAGAACATCAAGTATTTCTGATGTTATTTTTTACTTGCCAGTGTGTTTTTATATATTGACCATCAGCAGACAGACATTTCCTGCAGCATGAAGTACCTCTCAGCTCACTAGAAACAAGAATGATACGTTACATCTCTTTGCAAAGCTGCTCTGAACACAGCCCAAGGTACTGCCTAATAGCATAATGCTTCCCCTTGAGGAATCTGAAGAGCAGCCATTTGAGAAAAATCCCCCTTGCTACCTCAACTCCATGGACTGTACTCTAGAATACCTGTTTCAATGAAAACAGAAACTGGTGAGGCACAAACAGTTCAGTGAATGAATTTGCTCAGAATACACTCATTTTAAGTATGTTATAAGGTGACTTTTTTTGATCCTGTTAAGAGAAACCTATGGAAGTATAGTTAGAATAATTTATACCTGCTCCTAATAGCAGGATTGCTGCACCTACTAAAAAATTCCAATATAAAGGAATGCTGAACAGTTTGAACACCAAAATATATTGGAATATAGTGTTCCACCTTCAATAAGCTTTCCTTTCTTTAAAAAGGAATTTTTTTTTGTACTATATACATTTCCTTATAGTTTCATCCTAAGTAATATTCTGATGTATCAGAGATTTGAATAAAGGTAACCTATCCTGTTTCCTCAGTGACCTGACTGCAGCTGCCTGCAAAATCAGAGCCTAACTATATCACTGGCCCTCTAAGAAAAAAATGAAGGCCCTACGAAACAGAGAGTTTGTGTTACTACGGCTCCAGTAAGGAAAGTAAAGAAAAAACTTTCCACCATAACTATTAAGAAGAATACCTTCTTACATACAGATATGTTTGCAAATCTCCACCTTTGTCTCCCATGAAAGTGATATCATGGTTGAAATGGCTATTGACTTGACTTACATAAAGGTAATTTAATTTTACGGTCAGTCCAAAATGGATCTTTAGCTAATTTGAGTCTGTTGAAATATATATGGATTTTTTGTTTAAAGCTTTAAAAAAAGGCAAACAAAAAAAATCAATTGAGATGCAAGGCATTTATTCAATTTTCCTACAACAAGGTACAGTATTATCTTGTTAAATGACTGAACAAACTTGCCACTCAGACCAAGAGATACAAGACATCTTGTTTCTTTTTCTTATTGGTACTAACAAAGCTCAGAACTGATTTGAGTCAGGCTAATGGGTATTAAATATTCAAAACAAAATTTCTAACACTATCCAAAAAGTGACTTCTTCACCTTTTTACAAAGAATTAAGACGATTCTGCTGTGAGGCCATTTTATAGCCTTTACCTAATGTATTTTCTTTAAAGCAAAAAAGAAATAGATAAAACAAAACCAGAACAAAACCAAAATACTTTCATAGTTGCTTTGAACATAGTTGTGTTCATCCAGTAGATCATAATATCAAACCCTGCTTTATAAGAGATTCCTCTATTCACCTGCTCTTTCAAGATCTCACCCTAACATATCATTTTTGCAGAAATTCCAGAGGTATATTAGAAGGACAATTCTTAAAACAAAAGGACCAAACCTGAACAGAATGTTATTTGGAATTATAAACAGCTGACCTGACAAAAAAATGAGTTTATTCAAAATAACAATACTTGGGGCAAAGGATTGAGAAGACTATAAAGTAAAAAAACATTTATGAACAAGCCAAACAGTTTAGTTATCTTTCTGATAATACCTTATTGTGTTTGTTTTACTCTGTTTTGCTTTTTTTTAAGGAACAAGCACACTCTAAATGAATTTCCAGAACTTGTGACAGTGAAGTCTGTTCTCTCTGTATACTAACTCTACCCATTTATAATTATTTTGCATCAAATGTTAAGGTCTTCACTCTTCCCCAGCTAAACAACATTTTAAAGCATGAAAGCGATCTGTGTTACACGTAACAAATACTTGCCTCAATGACTCAGTTCTAGCTCTCAATATTTTTAAGCCTCTAAGATGAGAATGGACATCATCAGGGTAAAAACCACGGATCTAAGTTGCAGCATTGCCAGAGCTCCGTATAACAACAACTTTGTTGTACTTGACCTAAGTGACCTACCAGACAGGAAATAAACATATACTATTTTCATGAAAAAAGGGACTATTATTTATACTTAGTAATGAAATATAGAGGTAAATACATCAATCTCATTCATATGTCTAACCTTTCAGATTTTGCTTCTTTCTTCTGTTATCTCCAATTGGATATACTATAATCACGCTTGATATAAACCTGATTTTAGCTACTGTATGTCAGTGAACTGTAACATACTTCTCAGCTGAAGAAAAGACTTTTTGGCTTTCAATTCTGTATCTTGAATTTATATTTAGAAACAAGGGAGGAAACTTCTATTAAGTACGAATTTTATAAGCATCTGAAACATTCAGACATTACTACAGTCAAAGCACCCTTTAAAAATATTTTAGAGAATTCGACATCCTATCATACACTACAAAAAAAATGTACCCTTGGTATAATACACAGAAGTGTCGTCCAAGATAAAATGTGTTGCGAAGATACTAACAAGAAAACTGTATGCTAATTGGCAATGGAAACCAGGAGAACTGAATTTGATAAATAATAATAATAATAAAAACACTATGTCAGCCTTCTCAGAAATGAAATGATGACTATATGAACTCTTTTATATCAATCTGAAATTAGGAAATTCTAAACATGGATGCTTATTCTTACAGGCTACAAGAAAAACTTGGTAGGAGTCAATTCACTTACCTTCAAGAGAATTGCATTAGAACATGAAATGTTAATTTAAATAATTTTAAATCTTTGCATTCATATCTTATTGAAAACTCTGAAGATCAGGTTGATCTTTAGAGAAAGTACACTGCTTGAATCAGAAGTGAACTGAACTATTTTCATTGGATTCAGAGGCTCCACAAAGTCTTTTGTAGAATTATAAGAGATAGCCCTTCACTATAAATAATGTTATAAAAAAAGCCAGCATTTGCCTAAAATGTAAAGTGCAATGAAATTTATGTGAACATTTATCTGGTATGTTCAATGTCAACAGTAGGTGAAATACCAAACAGAGAAGAATGATTCAGGCTGGAGCAACAGGACAAAATCAGAATCAGGGGACACACGTCAGCGTTTATTTTCACAATAAACTAAGATTTCTTAGTGAAGAAGATGTAAAAACAGTCTCAGTTACTGTTTTATAAATCTGTATGTGACTGTTCCACTAGTTTAGAATCCCACAATCTTTCATGATACAGTCAGTCAGTGTTGACTGCTTCACCATGATCACTGTTCTTAGCAGAATGTTGAGATATCACTTGGAACAGAGTGCTAGAGCAGACTAGGCATGGACGCCATGGATGATCAAGATCAATTCTGCATATATGGATGGGCACACATGCTAGGCAACTTCAAATGTATATTCCCGTCTTTAACTTCAGTGATTCTAGAAATCACTCACTCATAAAACAGGAGCAAGCCTCCGCAGGTAATTGGTTACATACAAGTCACCAGAAGTGACTGAAATTTTCATAATATGATGGTTTTGCTTAATGAAAGCAAGGAAAGCTTTCCTGTTACCTTTTTTACAGTCTTGTCAGGTTCAAGAGCAATATCTGGAATGTTGGCATCCACCATGAGGGAAAATAAGTTCAAGATCAAGTTGGAATACCTGAGTAGAAGAACAGATTAGATAAATACCTTTGTAAACTGTACAAAAGCCAACATTTTGTAAACAACTTCATATAAGAAAATATAAAATCAACTTGGATTTGCATTGTTTCTGAGGAGGTTAATACACACCCCTTTATTTGGACATATTCAAGATATCCAGTAATAGGAATGACAATTTAAGCCTTGCCTTGAACTGCCAAAACTAAACACAGACCACTCTTTTTTGGGTGTGTTTCTTTTTCATGTTGGAGTTTTTTTCAAAACAATCTTATAAAAATATAACTTTTTTTAGAACAATGTTTATCCAGAGACAAACCAAACATAAACAGTTTCAAATATTGTAAGATCTAATGCCTTCTCCCACTCCCAGAAGACCAAGCATAACTTTGGATATTGATTCAAAGGTTAACTTTATTAAAAGGGGTAACAATTATATAGCAATATTATATATATTAGCATTCAAACAAATTAAGTCTTCACAATTAGAATGATTTTTCAAGTTGCTGCAAGGCCTTTTGCCATAACAGGTTGACTATGAGTGGTTTAACCAGATCTAAGTCTGCAGTTGCTCTGTTAAGGTGCAATAACTTTGGAAGTACAGACGTCAGTTATAACCATTTAAAGAGAAAAGACAGAGTAGTTTTCAGTTTTAATATGGTGTTGGTAGTACTTGCAAATCTTTTAAAGAACATCATTTTGCCCTTGCAGGAAATTAGCTCTAAGTTGTTATTTGAAAGGATAATTTCCAAGCTGTTCAACATAAACTGAAACTTCCCTTACACTCTGAAGCAAGATGGTCTTCTTTTTGAGACAAAGTAAGCAACTAACTTCAAAATTTGAAACACTGCTTTCCTAAAAGCAGCACGAGCTTCTTTGATGATAGAAAAAGAATTCTTAGCAGTAAAATTTACTAGCAAACTTTGTGAATATATATAAATTGGCAATCGTAATAGTATGAAATATTTTAACTACAAAAAATGACTCTTAGCCATACTCTACAAAGTAAATATTGTTCAACAAAAATCTCTCTTAAAAAGCTTAATTCTATCAAAAACTCTTGACACTTAGTAACTGGAACTAGCACTACCTAGAACATTTCAATAAAAGATTTAACTCTTTAGAATGTGATTATTTTAAACTGTTTGGACAGAAATCTTTTGTCTTATTTGTTTCAGCTGTTCTGCTTCACTTTTCCAAGGGCAAGGGGCTGGAATCTGGAAAATGTCTTTTAGCACAATAAAAATTACACTACCATTTTGTTTCAAATCTGGCTACAAACTCTGGCAGTCCAGTTGCTTTAGGTGCCAGAAACACTTACCACAGGTTTTCATGAAGATTTCTACTTTCCTGAAACTAGTAAATTTCAGTTTAAACATACCTAAAAGCTTACAGCTAAGTTCTCTCAAAACTATTCCTAGGTCATTGGTAGCTTACAGCAATAGCAATTGCCAAGGACAGACTACTTTCTTTGATTTCCATGCTCCTTATAACAGCATTCAGATGTAAGCAACCTGAATTATGTAGTGAGAAATTGGGCAGAAAGAGGAGGAAAAGAAGGGCTGGACAAAGCAGAGACTGAACAAGATGTGTAACAGGGTGTGACAGACAAAGGGCAAGAGTGGAGAGACTGATGCTAACTCCTGATAGGGTCTTATGTAGGACCAGAGTATGCTAGGGACAGACAAAAAAAAAAATAGAACCAAGAGCCAGAAACAAGGCTCTGGATGAGGACATTGAGTGCACCCTCAGTAAGTTTGCAGATGACACCAAGTTAGGTGCGTGTGTCGATCTGCTTGAGGGTAGGAAGGCTCTGCAGGAGAATCTGGATAGGCTGCACTGATGGGCTGAGGTCAACTGCAAGAAGTTCAACAAGGCCAATTGCCGGGTCCTGCACCTGGGGCACAACAACCCCAAGCAGAGCTACAGGCTGGGAGATGAGTGGTTAGAAAGCTGCCTGTCAGAGAAGGACCTGAGAGTACTGATTGATGGTCAGCTGAATAAGAGCAAGCAGTGTGCTCAGGTGGCCAAGAAGGCCAACAGAATCCTGGCCTGTATAAGAAGCAGTGTGGCCAGCAGGGCTAGGGAGGTGATCGTCTCCCTGTACTCGGCTCTGGTGAGGCCGCACCTTAAGTGATGTGTTCAGTTTTGGGCCCCTGGCTACAAGAAGGACATCGAGGTGCTTGAGCGAGTCCAGAGAAGGGTGACGAAGCTGGTGGGGGGGTCTGGAGAACAAGTCCTACGAGGAGCAGCTGAGAGAGCTGGGCTTGTTCAGCCTGGAGAAAAGGAGGCTCAGGGGCGACCTTATTGCTCTCTACAGGTACCTTAAAGGAGGCTGTAGCGAGGTGGGGGTTTGTCTGTTCTCCCACGTGCCTGGTGACAGGACGAGGGGGAATGGGCTTAAGTTACACCAGGGGAGTTTTAGGTTGGATGTTAGGAAGAACTTCTTTACCGAAAGGGTTGTTAGACATTGGAACGGGCTGCTCAGGCAAGTGGAGAAGACACCATCACTGGAGGTCTTTAAAAGACGTTTAGATGTAGAGCTTAGAGATATGGTTTAGTGGAGGACTGTTAGTGTTAGGTCAGAGGTTGGACTTGATGATCTTGAGGTCTCTTCCAACCTAGAAATTCTGTGATTCTGTGAAGCATGCTGCACTAAATTCTGTGAAGGGTGTATGCATATTGGTGCACAATGGCACTTGAGACACAGGGTGTCAAGATGCTCACAGCTGGTCCACTGACAACCCAAATTCACCCTAACATTAGACACTTTGTTGGAAAAATATCTTCAGGTATTGATTCTAAATTCTTTTCTGACAGATCCTGCAGAAGACTTGTAAACTGGGAATTCAAAGGCGAGGCAAGGCTGACACACAACAGGACTTGAGCATCTTTAAGTAAGCTCAACATGTATAAAAAGGGTGTAAAATGCTGCTATGCCACAAGTGAGGATGCAGCTACAACCTGCCCTGCAGCACATTCAGCACACGTGGGCTGCTCCTTCATTACAGCACTGCTGACAAACACATACAACTGATCAGTGGGGTTCCAAACAGTGGAAAGTAATCTCTCCCAAGGGGGAAAAAAAAAAAAAAAACAATCACAAAAGACCCTCAGCAATGATCACATGCAAAACTTCTTTAATCTAAAACTAAGAACAAAACTTTTTCCACTTATAAGTTGGAAATTGTTTTTGTTTTCGCTTTGCAACAGAATTCTACCAGGAACCCTGAAAAGCAGATTCAGCATTTGAAACATGCAGAACACTGTCTATACCCCAGGGAAATGAAGAATAAAACAGGAACTGATAGAGATAACAAATAGGGAATTTGCATTTTGACTTAGCAATTAGAGGTTATGATTTCACCGTACTTAGCCAGAAGTATATGTGAACAGGTTGGCATCAATGTGCAGAATCGTTAGAACTAACATGTTCCTCCATATTTATTTTTTTTTCCTGCCTCAATAAACAAGTAATCTTGATCATTTTTAATTCTAGCTGCTTAAAGTAATGGTTATTGTAATACCAATATTATCCTGTGACTCCTCTGTTATCCTATGCCTTAAAGATATTTATCCAGAACCATTTAAAAAGTATTTTCCTATAAAGCTGAACAAATACTGGAGAGATAATTACAACTACAGTCCCAGAATTAAAAATGAAGCTATCCTGATTTACAGTTCAGTTTTATACCAAAATGACTGCTATAGTCCACACTTGAATATGACCTCTGCAGCAAAACATTAGATAAACTAGTTAATGCAATAGATAAGCCTTCACTGACATAACAGACCTGTCCACTGAAAAAAAAGAAGTTTAAACAACAAAAAAAGAATTATTTTCATAATACTGTATATCTGATTTGTGAATTTTTGAACAAAATTCAGAACACTGAATATATATTAGCCTTCCTGATTGTTCTCTGAAGTCATACATTCTTTGCTACTAACATGCCATTGCTTTTTCATTCTACTGAAATACTTTTAGTAAGTCTACAAAACAACGCCGTATTCTTTTTCTTCTTTTAATAAGGGAGAAACCACCTGTGACTTTTTTCTGGTATCATTTCATATCACTGGCTATGTACTTTTCATATAGGTATTTTTCACATTCTCTTAATATTTCTGCTTTATTTCATGTATTTGAAGGTTTACATTGTGTGATCTAGATATTAAAGTGACATTCTTCCATCTCCAGGGAAAATGTACTAAATCGGACACAGGACACACCACGAGTGCTTACCTGCATTCTGTTCAAACACAAAGATGAGCTACTCAGCTCAGAAAGCTGATGGTAAATTACATGGTCACTACAAAGGAATGAAGCTGCTTCAAAATCTAAAGGTGTGATCAATTCCTCCATAAATAGAAATCTAAAGAGGCTTTAGCTGCCATTGTTCTGTCTATCTACAGAAGTTGCTAACATACTTGACTACCCCATGCAGCAGCTAGTATTTGTTCTGTGGGACCTGCATCCAACTAAGCTTATATATACCATCTTCAAGGCAAAGAAATTGATTTTGATCATCACTCTTCTAAGCTGGAGAAGGGTAAAGCAGCAAATGAATAATGATTTAGAGTTAAAAGGATACTTACTTGATCACCAGGAATCAGAGAAGTTGCTTAAGGGCAAAAACACATCCAAAAAACAACTTAATAGCCCCATAGAATTTATGAAAAGGCTATGTTATTAAACAAATAAGTAAAACTGAGGACCTTAACTTAAAAGGCAGTTATATTCAAGCTCCGCATTATACCAGTGTTGTGATGGTTTCCTTCGTTTTGTACAAATTCTTGTTTGAATTCTGAACATAGACAAAAGTTTTGAAATTTCAACAGGCATATCTTCCCTGATTCATTCAATATTCTGTTTTACTATAATATAATAAAATAGTTTTGTTACCTGCGGAGATGGAGAAAGGCTGTGTAGCACTGCTTACGGAACTCCTGGTACTGCTCACTCTGTGTGCCTCCCATGCCTTCCACCATCTCCTTATTCAGCTTCATTGGGGGAGGTAGTGGCTTAGGGTCCCGACCCAGTATATAACCAAAGTCAATGTGAAACAGTTTACCTACAGATGAAAGGCAAACATTTACCTCACTATTTCACATATCAAATGGCAAAAATGCTCAAAAAAATAAATAAACCTTGAAGTATAATTTCCTGAAGATGCTAGATTGCTCTCAAGAAATACAATTCACTCTTTTCTATGAGGCTTATAATTGCAATTCATGTCTTCAGATAGCAACTTGAAATTATGGACTTAAATAAAGCTGATCTCAAATTCACTTGGAGTACTAATAAGGTAAGGATTTTGTTTGCTTTTTTGTTTGCTTTTTGTTTGCTTTTTTAAACATGTGGAGTATGTTCATAAAGACTGAACCAATGTTCAAAATAAGTAGACATTAAATGGACATTACATACATAGTCATGTTATAGATAACTACTAATTCTATGCTCTATTTTTAAGGACTTCTTAAAAAATTAAAGTGTGAATGCAAATACTGCTTTTTTCCTAGTATCCCATTTGGTTGCCCCAGCATGCAATAAGTTATTTTAGTCATAGGTTATATAAACCAAAGGGAAAATAATGATCCTAAAATCCTTTAAGAGTCATATGAGTACAAATATTTAACACCTCTGAAATACTTTGAAGAAACATTAATACCATTTCAATTGTATTTTGAATGCTCTTAAGTCTCAGCATATTGAGTTTTTCCAGTACAAAAATGCATGAGTTATACCACTTGATCTCTACTTTTCCTTTCTCAGAGCAACTATGTCATAACGTTCCTGTCATTAACTTGACAAAAAACTTACATACATCTCATTTCAAATGCACAAAGCAACTTTTGTTCCTATAAAGAGTTTGTGTATTTGCGGGATTGTCCATAACTTCATTGGAACGCGTTCACTGTGTTCCATTTTACTAGAGCCAAATCTCACATGAGATGCAACGTGGGGCAAAATGAAAAACTGAAACAGCATTTTTTTAAAAAAACCACACTAGAATATTTACATAACCTAAAGATTAAGTATTATATGAACATACAAACAGAAACAGTCATCAAAAGCCTAAGTGGTTCAATTCACAAACCCTATGAAGCCAGTTTCTAGGAATATTCCTGACTTATTAAATTGAAAATATTGACCATACAGAGCAAAAATGCATTTGTGAAAGGGTTTTGCAATCAAATTTTCAGTTTGATACTATGCTTTTTAATTGCAGAATTTAAACAATACTAAAGCTGAATTTAAAAAGAATTCAGTTCTGCCAATGTCAAAATGTTTATATAGAAGGTACATAAATGAAATTTCATAGAACCACCTAGGTTGGAGAAGACCTAAATCATCATGTCCAACCATCAGCTTGACCCTACTGAGTCCCATCACTTAACTATGTCCCTTACTATCATAACCATATCGTAAATATTTATCTCCATGGACAGGAACTCCACCACTTCCATGGGCAACCTGTTCCAATTCTAGGCCACCCTCTCCATGACAGAAATTCTTCCTGATGTCTCTCCCCTGGCTCAACCTGTGACTGTTTCCTTGTATCTTATCACTTGTCACCTGAGAAAAGAGACACCCCTGTTGATGCAATCTCCTTTCAGGTAGGTTGCAGAGAGTGATGAGATCTTCCCTCCACCTCCTGCTCTCTAAACTAACCAACTCTAAGTCCCTCAGTCACTCCTCAGTCTTGTTTTCTTGTCCCTTCAGCAGCTTCACTGCCCTTCTCTGCACACACTTGAGCAATTCATTATCTTTCTTCTAGTGAGGGGCCCAAAACTGAACATAATATTCAAGGTGCGGTCTCACCAGTGCTGTGTACAAGAGGACATTCACTTCCCTACTTCTGCTGGCCTGTTAAATGATTGCCTTCAGACAAAGGAAACATGTTCCTGAAATCCACATTAAGAAGGATCAGGAAATTAAGTACAAACAGGTGATGTGCATTTGAAATGTTAGGTAAGTTGAGTTTTGCATCCAAAGCAGAGCTCTGCAGTAACATTAATAAATTTATTTTTAGATGACTAATTCATAGAAGAAAATTAAATGTGGATAAAATGAAATGTGGATATAAAAAAAGGAGAAACTTTTAAATAGTAGCTAGAAAATGATTAGTATGACCTCTCTATTCTCAGATACCACAGAACATACAAAGTCTTGCTTCAGCATTACAGAACTGAACTGCATTATGAACAGAGATTTGTTTGCCTGCAGGTGTTTTAACTTGCAGTGTCTATATTCATTTTAATATTTTCATAAGCTTAGATGCTCATCACTTTTGGAAAAAAAGTGGAACATACTGTTTTTCAATTAGTCATCCCTCTGACCATTTAATTAAATAATATATGTTCTATCATCAGAGTAGCTTGCTCGAAATCTGTCGTAAGCACTCTTCAAGCCAAGAAACAAACTCCATCACAGTCAATTTTCTAAGGGAGATCACAAGGATGCTTAATAAGCATACTAAGTATTCACTAGTTCATAAATACAATCATTGCTTTTTGCTTATCTAAAGAATTTGCTTCAATAGTTTTATCAAAGCTGTTACTGGTTACTCTTAGAGTCCACTTTTGTAAACAAGGTATTTTGAAGAAGACATTGATATATAGAGACAGATTAGATTAGAAAAGGTGTTTAATTAAAAAGTTTGGGGAGGGGTCTGTAACTTATTCAAAGCTGTCATCATGAAGAATCAAAAGAGAACATTTGAATAAAACACTAACTTTCATGGCTTTTTTTTTTTCTAGTTTGCTCTAGAGATACAGAATAATAGGTACTAATTAATAATGTAGCCTGGTAACTAAAACGTATCTAAATCATTCTAGAATGATTTAGTGACATACATTCATATATATTAGTTAGCAAATACTTTTTTGTATCTCAGTCCTAAAAATGAGTAAGCAAATTATAAGGTGAGGCCATCCGCACTTAACATCACACTCCCTAGCTATACTTCAAAATTCAGCAGACTTTTAGGCTGACTCAAAACGTATGTCAAACACTTTAACTTCAATACAGTAAATATGTTTAATATTTTTCAAATCCATGTACTAAACACAGACATAATTCATTTTCATTTGGACAGCTCAAGATCAATTAAACCATCATACCAAATTACAAAATAAAGACAGAATGCTCCCTTGGTATTAGCCTGAAGCTGCTACTATGCTAAAGAAAAGACTGACTAGCCAGCTGGAGAGAACACTGCTGTTTCAGGGCTTTCTACAAAGAAGCTTGACTTATGTTGTCCTTGAGGATGTAATTAAAATTGGAACAAGTGAAGAACAATCCCATTTTGGACAAACTAAATTGGTGGTATAATACAATATTGAAAATTAGGTGTTAATAAATAATAATAATAATAATAAATATCAAGATAATAAATTTCATTATTTGAATTTTTTAATGCTAAGATAAAAGGTTGCAAGTATCTCAAGTGATCATCCAAAGTAAAATTTGTATCAGGGCATGACAACCAGCATCTCACTTTCAAGATGATTAATGATTGAGATAGCTCAGCTGCGTTCTTGGATATTTTAGCATTTTTTCATCCCAAATTGATGATGTTGAAGATGGTGTTTTTTCCTATGACACCCTACGGAAAATATCGCCTGTTAAATCTCATTAAGATGACCTGTACAAAAACATGTTATGAAAATACAGTGTGTGGGAGATGCTACTTCTTTGTATTATGCAGACGGCAGAGAACATATCAAGTAAAGATACAACAACAACAAAATCAGAAACCAAGACCAAAAAAAGTGCAGACAACCAAAACCTGCTAAAATATTAAATCGCAGCAGAAAGAGGACAAAAATAGAAACTTGAACTCTCCAGCCGTACATAATCTAGAAGAGCAGCTTTGTGTGAGCTTCAAATAGAAATGTCACTGTAGCGGGTTTATGTGGCAAGGTTTTGGTAGCTGGGGGCCATAGGGGTGGCTTTTCTGAGGGGAATTTAGAAGCTGCCCCATGTTAGGTAAGGGACCCCTGCTGGCCAGAGCTGAGTCAATAAGTGATTTTGTTTGCGCCTCTGTGAGACAATATTTAAGAAAGAGGGGAAAAAAAATGCTGGGGAACAGCAGCTGGGAAAGTGAGAGGAGTGAGAAACAGCCTTGCAGGTGCCAAAGTCAGTGGAGGAGGAGCACGAAGAGGTGCTCCAGGCACATAGCAGAAGTTTCCCTGCCACCTGTGGAGAGGCCCCTGGTGGAGCAGGCTGTCCCACTGCAGCCCATGGGTCCCACACAGAGCAGATCTCCACACTGCAGCCCGTGGAGGAGCCTCCAGTGGAGCAGGTATGGATGTGGCCTGGAGGAGGCTGCAGCCCATGGAGAACCCCCACAGGATCAGGCTCCAGGCCGGAGTTGCAGCCCCTGGAGAGAAGACCATGCAGGAGCAGGGGGAAGCTGCCACCCGTGGGGGACCTGTGCTGGAGCAGTTTGCTCCTGAGGGATGGACCCATGGTTCAGACCCATAGCTGAAGCAGTTGTTGAAGAACTGCTGCCTGTCAGAAGCTCATGCCAGATCAGTTTGGCAAGGACTGCATCCCACAGGAGGGACCCCACGTGGAGCAGGGGCAGAGAGTGATGAAGAGGGGTGGATGGGGGGAAGGCATTTTTTTGGTTTCTTTCCTTTGTTTCTCACTTCTCTTGCTTGTTAGTAACAAGCAATAAATCTTACCATATCCCTACTCTGAGTCTGATTTGCATGTCATTATAATTGTTGAGCAATGTCCCTGTCCTTATCTCAACCCTCAAGACCTTTGCATCATATTTTCTACCCTTTTCCCTTTGAGAAGTGGGGAGTGAGAGCAGTTGAGGTGGAGCTCGGCCACCCTGCTGAGGAAAACCACCGCCATTGCTATGGTACAACTGTACAATTGGTACAATAAGTTTAAGAGGACAGAAAAGGTATTTAATTAGAAGTTTTATTCTGTGAGAAGTGACTTGCATTGTGAGTAGCGTACTCAACATAGATGTCATTCCTGTTACACACCTGCAATGATGGATGCAAAAGCTGCCAGCAACTTAGTTTGTCAGCTTAATCGTGACCTGTCTTCAAGAGCTCATCTCCTCAAAAACACTACTCAATGAAGATTTGTCAGCCCCAGATGTGACTTTTTTTTTTTTTAAATAATCTTGGCTAGTAATCACAGCTGGAGAACAGACTACAGGAGAATAAGCATTGCATCTAGGCCACTAGTGAGTGAGATTTTTTAATTCTGAAATGTCACACAACAGAATTTATGACATCTTCAACTGAAGGTTCTTTAAAGTTACGTAGATGGTTTCTTACCAACCAACTTTTCTCATCTGAATTTAGAGGATTACTCTTACAATTTTATTTCACGGAATGGTTAAGGTTGGAATGGATCTTCTAGAGGACATCTGGTCCAATTCTACTGCAGGTCCACCTAGAGCTGCCTGCCCAGGACCATGTCCAGATGACTTCTGAATATCTCAAGGAATGAAGACTCCACAACCTCTCTGGGTAGCCTGTACCAGGGCTCTGGTCCCCGTCACTATTTCATACCACAACATTTCACATAACATATACTTATATACAGTTACCATCAATGCTCCCAGTATTATGCTGGTTGTGAAATCTGTGCAACACCTTGTTTTTTCTAAAGGCTTTTAAATTCCATGTTTTAAAATCAAACATTTCCCTCCTTTAACTTACAGTCAGTGCTATAACACATGTACACCTCAATGTTATATCATGTTTTTACTCTGGCTTCTAATCCCTCTTCTGAGTTATCATATCTTAATTTGAGAAGGCTAAATTATTAGCTATGCTTATAATTAAAGACAAAACTAGATTACAAATACTGATTTACTACTGTTCCTGAATAAGTTCTAAATCCTAACCCCCTACCTATCATGCATGATTTTTTATTTATTTAAAAAAAAAAATGAAAGAATTTAAGGAAATGGGTGAAGCATTTGATCCTGAGTCACTTCCATTTTTGTACATCTAGATATAAAGGCCATGTATTTCTAGTATACTAGATACTGAAAGCTTCGGACAGCTCTTTAGAAATTTGGGTTCCTTTAAAAAATACAGGACTTTAAGCACTTGAGAAACCACCACATGTCGATTTAGGATATGCCATGAGAGAGAAGTATGCCTGAAATTCCTGCCATGTTTTAATTCCTGCTATATTTTGAGGTTAGAAGCAGGATTGTATGTAGGTACCTACATATAGTGAAGTTACACAGCTTTGGACAAACGTTTCTGACCTTGAAAGTGTCTCACTCATCAGAAGTCTTAAAGGCAACATTAGCACCCTTTCAGAAGTGGAAAAGACTATGGAACAACTTTGAGTAAACTCAGATCTTAAAAAAGAGTGGCCTAACCATCCTCCACTCCCCTGCTCAAGTATTTTTTTTTATTTTTTACTGCAAAATCTCAGAAACAAAAAGCAAGAAAGAAGGCATTTACTGATTAAAAGAGGATATTTCCCAAAATACGCAATTATGAAATGCGCAGACACAAGATTTAGTTCAATACTTAAGAGTGGATATAGTTGTATATTTTATTTTTTTTTCTTTTTTAAATTTCATGAGGTTGACTATCTTTTCTGTATGTTAGAAAACCAGGTCTTTGGTAGAAAAAATGGAGGACAGGCCTTTTGGGAGCTCAAGGGAATGTCAAAATGTAAAGATCCCCTGACCAGCAGTCAGGCCATAAGAGATCTGAAAGTCAGTTTTAGTTCCTTCTAGCCTTAAGACTGAAGAGAACTTTGATTAAGGGAAACATCACTTGTGGAGACTAAAAATTGATATCTGGTGCTTACAATAGCCAATAAAAAAAATTGGACTGCAGCTGGGAAGGCTGTTTTTTCCATTGCTTACTGCTAATATCTAGACTCTAATGCAGGAGAAAGTTCTTACGTAGCAGCATAGAAATTGTTTTATTTCACTGGAGTACTATTACGAAAAGCTATTAACAACCTACAAAGAACTCCAAAATCCTTAAATGAAAGGCAAAGCAAATTAGACGCAACTATTAAAAACTGCCACCAGTCTTATTCTATTTTAAGCAGCAAGCAAGCCTCAAGTTATTCCAAAATTATCTGTTCCCACTACTAGGAAAAATCAAGTTCTGAATTTCAGCGTACTTTCTGTAAACAGCTGTCATTGTTATTTTAACCTGGCTCATGCAGAAAAAAATTACATTTAGTGACTACTTTAACTGAATTCCTATTTTAAATATGAACAGGATAAAAACACCTGTGATGGAAACAGATGGGGAGATAGGGTAATTTCCTGGCTTTCCCAGCTACTTCTGATGTCACCATCAAAATCTCTCCTTTACTAATAAAGCAATGCCATAATGAAAAAAATATATCAGAATGCATGTTTTGTCATCAGTAATCATCACATCTTCTAACTTTTTTCTCCTATTTTTGCACTGTTTTACAATAGTATGAGCTGTTAAGAACTTATTTAGGATACAGATTTTTAACTCAGTATGGCGGCAGAAAAGCCATAGCTGTAGATAAACTTTATTATCATCATCCATATAATGGATAAGGGCACAGCTTGTACTAAGCATTTTAATATCCTTCCCCTAAGCTGTCCTTTATCAAAATATATTCTTATGCTATGCCTTCATACAGAGAAGATACCGGGTATATATTGTTAAATAGAAAATACTGTTCAAGATACCTTTAAGAGGAAAAAAAAATCAGCAGTTCAACAGGTAAATATATATTTTCTTTAGCAGGTATCACAGAAATGGGTATTGCACAGAGAAATCTGTATAATAATAGCGTTCTGCTTTTTTAAAAAAAAGGATGATCCCCTGTGAAGATCAGCAACATTAAATGTTTATTTAAAAATTTTATCACTTTTTACATGTGATTGTAGTTGGCAACATTAGTAAGTGCATTTAGCAAAGTACTTATCTAAAAACTAATGCTGAAGGAGTGTTTGACTCCTGCTTTTTTTTTTTTTTTCCATTGTTGTCATCCTCAAACCTGCTTCAGCATAGATGTTAACTGAGAAGCACTAAGAGTGTTATCTTGCATATGGAATGTTCAGATCTTTGCTGTCTTACCTTGCAACTCTTTCTGAGATTACACATCTTATTTTAAAGATTACCCACAGATGAGGATGTTTTGACTGCAAGTACCCTATATGAGAAGCATCTCTTTCCAAATCAACTACTATTGCTGCTTTTGAAGTAAAATGGTCCAGCATCTACAAATCATAATACTTCTTTAAAAATTAATAATTTATTTATTTTAAGCTGACATAAACAACCCATTGTATTTCTAGAATCAGAGGCAAGGAGTCATGAAAGATAATGGAAATTTTTTCAACTAGGTGACAGACATTTTCACCCTTCAGTGCAAAAGAGTTTGAGTGGGAAACAATTTGTTTTTATGAACTTCAGTATCTGTTGCTTAATATTTAAATTATACCATATCTGTTATAAATGTAGCCACCTACATAATAAAAGATGATGCAACAATTTTATTGGAATGAGTCCAACACATGTAGATACATCCACCAAACTGAAACTCAGGCAGACAGGTAGATACAAAAAATGTACTGATATACTCTGTCAAATTAAACAAAAAAGTATGTGAACCCCAAACTGGAACTCTGTCTTTTACTCTTAGACACTTCATTTTTTTAAGTGTAGTTAGGAAATGACCATATATGAATCCTATCATTTATGAATAAAGTTATTTCTAGCTCATATTCTTCTAGATAAGTTAAATTTTCATTATAAGTGAATGAGATTTTCAGTAGCAAGAAACAGAAACCTTGGTAGCAAGTCTATGCAGTGTTTGAAACATAAGAATTTCTCTTGGTAGCTTAAAGTCTCTTAAAATATGACCAACATAAACCTGTCCTGGTATGTGACAGAACATAGGTAGCAGATGAAAAGAATTTCAGACTTAAAATTTACTGTGGATGTGTGCTGCCCTCTGCTGTTCTGTTTAAATTCTTCAACAGTGCCAAACTAAGCTATGGTATGGTTACTTTTTAAATACAAGATACACATTACCACAAATTAAAAGACTAATTACAACTCTGAGCATCCAATATAAATGCTTTATATCGTCACGTTTGACAAGTGATAGGGACCTCTCAAGAGAGATTTTTAAGCATCCATTTGGACAATCCCAAGCAGGAAATACATTTGCTTTAGTTGTTTGTTCTCCCATGACCTTAGATCAAGATCTTCCACCTGAATCAAGACCCAATGTTTACTTTTCACCTATTTCTTATATAGTATGCTGACTCACATTAATACATACTTCAGGCATACTGTAAATTAACAAAACATTATACTGATGTTTCTCTTTTCTCCAAATAAGATTTTTTTATTTACATTTTTCTCCTTCAAGAAGTGCTTTACTATATTGTAAACACAACTTCTAACTCTGCAAAATGAGGAAAATAAGGCATTCAAGGTATCATAACACCTATCAGAAGCTGCTGTTCAAACAAAAAAATTTCCAACTTTTTTTTTTTATTTTATTTTTTTTAAGTATCTAAAATACTTGCTAAGAGTTTCTGGACTTTATCTAGCTAGAAACAGACTTATTTACAAATAAAATGCTTTAACCCAAGGCATAAATAGCTTGATGTTCAATTGCTGTATTTCATCTAGCAGATATCTTTGATACAACTCATCCAAGACTTTTTCTCAATACTCCCAGTGTTCAGTTAGGAGTCCTAGAAGATGAGCTGATAAATGAAGCCAAGTTAGCTAGAATTCCACCTGCAAAATAATCTAAGATATCCAGCATTTTTATTCCACTACTCAGGAAAACAAACATTTCTAAATGCCAAGTATACTATAAACAAAAAGTTATAAGAAAATACATGCTAATTGTCTAAATGGTTTCATTGTCACTTGCAATTAAGCTGCTTTTGTGGAAAACAGTTTCCTTAGATTGAGCATTTCTTTTCTTGTTGTTTTTACTGCCTTGGTGTTTTGTTTTTGTTAAACCTCCCCCACCCTCTGAAAAATGAAATGCTTAACTTCAAATTAAATACTTTTTTATACTTAAAAAAAAAATACAAAGCACAATTCAACTTCAAATACGCACAGAATTCCTCCTCAATTGCTGAATTATTTTAGTGAGAAAAATGTATTTTTTTTTTAAACTGAATTATTGATTCAGAATTACTATAATTATTTATTCCACCTGGACCATTTTTAATACACATAATGCAACAAAAATGTCATTAAAACGTTAAAAAAGATAGGGAGGGAGAATCAAAACATTTACCTGCTATTTTGAACTTCTGAGATATACAGGGGTTGCTACAAAGGATATTTGACTAAATGGGAACCTTTACTATTTTCACTCCTTCAACCATGAATTTCTAATAAGTGGAGCACTCTGTCTAGTTCCTATTATTTCACAGAAAGCTGGAGAAAAATATAAAATAATTCTGCTTGAGCAGAACAGTCTAGACCATCAGGCTGATGAAACACTTGGATTTTTATTGTATAGTGGTTTGGTTTAACCAGAAACATAAAATACATAAGTAGGAGAAAGTGATGAAGCGAACCTTGCTCTGACATGCCTTATGTGGCATTCCCTGTTTTGGGATGCATCATATTTGTAAGTTTTTAGAAAAACATGCAGACCTGTAAAGCTCACAATCTATTTTGTGAAAAGAGAGTCCAATCTGAGACAGGAATTAGCAAGAATCTCTCACTGAAGTCATCAAGATTATACCCAATTCCACAGGATTACTAACAATACTTGTCTAAATATCTACTGTATGTAGATAAAGTTATCAATGTACATGAAGTTATCAAAATACAGCCAGCATCCATTTAATAGATCTTCAAATTGCTTTCTGACAGCATGTTAGAAAACCTACTAAAAAGGAATGCAAGAATTTAGGAAACTGTTTGATAAAGGACAATTAGGATACTTGGACTTAGAGTTACTTTACAAATACTTATTACAGCATCCTTTTATCAGCTTTCAACAAGTTCTGAAAAAAAACAGCAAGTATTATTTTCACTAAAGTTTAAGATGACAGTGACAGGTTTCATGATCTTAAGGAAAGGCAGTCAAATTTTACCCTGTAGTATGCCCATATTACTTTCAAAAAAGGTCAGCATCACTCAAGAATCACTTTTGTGTTTAACAAAAATAACTTACAAGTCTAGCTTTCATGTGTATAAGAAGTGTGACAGTAGAACACAAGACTGTAAAAAAGTTAAACCTCCACAAATATCCAGTGCTTATAAACATTCCTGAGTTTAGGTAAATTAAACGTCCATTAACTATAGATGAATGTTACACTGACACCAATCCCACATATTGGTTATGTTATCTCTTGCCCAATTTGATTACAGCGTACTTTATCTACTCGCTTTCTTATTCTTCAACTACCACTTCATACTACTAACAGTTTAAAATCTAAACTTTGATTCACTGAATCAAATATTACCTCAGATGAGTCAATATACCTTTACATTTAGAATATAAGAATATTCTACAGTACTCAATGGGCTGTATCTGCAAGCAAAATGGAGCCAACAGATTTGAATGTTACCGACACACTTGAAATTAAACAACTGCTGTTATAAAATTATACTGCTAAAGAGAATTACCTGTTTTTGTTAGCAAAAGATTATCCAGATGTCTGTCTCCAACTCCAAGGATGTAAGTAATTACACAATAACCAGCTGTAACAAGTAAATTATAAACATCAATACAAGTAGCTTTCCTGGAGAGCAACAAGTTCCACACAATTAACAACAGCATATAATGTTATCTTAATTCATGTTCACAAGTAATAAGTATGCCACAGAGGCTGGGAAGGTGGGAATGAGTAATCAAGATTATCAGCAGTATGAAGAACACAAAGTAATAAATTAAAACTCTGAAATATATTAAGTACTGCCTAGATTCAGCTTTTACTACCCTATTATACACCTAACAGGTATATAAAAAACACTTCTGTTCAATATTAGGATTAAGATACTTTGAAGTAAGATGAGGTATTTTGAGCAAAATAAATGTACACATTTTGAACTCAAAACCCATGAACAAGCATTAGACACTGATGTGAATTTGAATGGGTATGTCAGCAGTATTTACAAGCTAAGCAGTAAGGCAGAAAGTGGTAAGTTACAACTAATGCAAACTGTTATATTTCTTTCACCCACTAACCAGAAAGGTTTAAATAATTTTTAAGGACTGCACCATCATAAAGAATAGAAAAACAGAAGATACAGTACAGCGACAACTGAATGACTTTTTTGATAGGAAAAAGCTTTTTAATTTAATGGACAGCAAATGCAATGTTTTAACATCAGCATCAGTTTACTGAACAACTACACTACCACATTTTATTTTTATCAAATGGATTAAGAAGTAAGTTCAACACAACCAAGGAAAAGATGACTTCTAAAAAAAAAAAAAAATTAACTTTTCTACTTCAAATACTGATGATTCATTACTTTACCCCAGATTATGAATATCCCAACTCATAATGGGGATGAAACAAAGGTAGGATTTTATTTTTTTTGCTAGAAAGAAGGGCGTACTTAACTTCTAATCTCCTTCAAGGAGAAGGAAAGAGGTCTGAGGAAAGAAATAGTGTATCACATGTCTGACTCAAAACTATTCTTTTCACTAGACAATGCCATTCCCTTTCAAGGGCTATAAAGACTCCTTGAGCACAAGGGGAAACGTAAGCAAAAAAATTTTATAATGCTCACAAAAATTACTAAATAGAATGAAAATCCTAGCTCTCATGTTCCGTCACAAAAATCTACACACTGATGCTAATGACCAGGAAAAAATATGACTTCTAATTCCACACTGAAACCTACAAGAAACCTGAACTGGTACATTGTTGCAATCATGACAAATTAAAAATTAGCTTTTCACTCATTAGAATCTGACATTTAGAAATGAAAATTTAATACTAAGAAGGATTCATCTCCAGATCAATACACAAAGTACACATACAGCCATCTAAATATCAAATACAAATTGCTATTACAATCAATTGAGAAATATCTGATACTCAGAATCTTGATCAAGTCAATCCTACTTTAATGCTGACACTGAACATGACTGGTCTGCTGAATAACTGCTACAGCTCACTGGCAACATTACTAAGATCTTCAACAGGTATTCTGACTGTAGGTAAGGAACTATGCAGGTACTTGCTATCATGTAATCTGAAGTGTCTCAATAGCTCACTGATACCATCCTTTATACTTCATATCTGAAGTTATCAGTTGTAGGAGTTCAACTTACCACAGCTCTTAACATACGTGTCCATCACCTCTGCACTTATTCCATGAGGCCCAGTCTCACTAGGTGCATGCTTTCTAAAGAAGTTCTGGAGGGAAAGTCATCAACATATTTAGTTACTCCACATGATCTCAAATTTGATTCTTATAACTAGTAATCAAAGATTTAAAACAAGACCACAAATGCCCAGTAGTGTAAACTGTTAAACTAAGAATCATCCCCAACAAACCCAGTGAGATCTAATTTACTTCTAAATTGCTATCTTTATATTGTCTTAATCATCACATTCAGCAGAAAAAGATCTGAAATTGAAATTGAAATGTAGTTATTTAAAACATCCTCAGAAGATTAATAAGTAACTCTTGAGTGCATTGTTAATAAATATGAACACAAAAATACTTCCACAGGAACAGGTTTATGTGAGATTACGAAAACCATACAGCACTAAGTTCAGGTCAGTAACTATGTTTGGGACACACACTCTAACTTACAAGGTTAGACACGATATGCCTCGATATTCTTCAATATAACTGAGTTTAAAAGGAAGATCTAAATCACCAAATGGTACATGGATGAGGCCAAAACTGTCCTTCCCACCACTTAAAAAGCCTGTTTTTCTTGACCAAGATAAAGAGATGTGTCAATTATATCCACGCCTAAACATAAGATGATTCCACTAAATTAAAGAAAGTAAAGGCAAAAAAGCTAAGCAAGCACTGGAAGAGAAGCTTTCTAAGTATCTACACAACAAGTAACTGCCTTAATGAAACACTGAAAGGAATCTCACAAAATAAAGAGGTGCTGAAAGAAGGTACCTACTGACTATTTAAGAAAGTTTTGCATGAAAAACAGCCTTGTTATAAATGGAAAAAGCTTTATTTGCCTTTGTTCACACACGAGCAAGCACTTCAAAGACATGTTCAAGAAGCTGAAAGTAGAAAGATTCTGTTGCCCTGTACAGAGTTAGGAGCTGGACTCAATGATACTTGTGGATCCCTTCCCTTTGGATACTCCATGATTCTTCAAAATGAAATCCATAAAAGCAATGTGGAACAAAAATTTTAACTGTTTAATAGCATGGCAGAAAATTCTAATTCCAGTGCTCCAAAACTGTGGATACTGTATGTAAAAAAACCAACTTCAAATAATCCAAATGGCAAACTGTGCAGAGTGGAACACAAACCCTCAAAAACACAAAAATGAAATCTCAAGACTATTAATGTAAGTTAAATAATGTTCAAACAACAAAACATTTTTTTATTTCCTGCAGATCTGTATTACAGTCCATATTAAATTATTTGCTCTGAAACTTGAAGACTTTTTTTTTCATTGTCAGATACTGCCAATTTTCATTAAAACACCTGTGATGACAAAAACAAACATTTACAAAAACAACAGAACAAACTTTCACTACACTCAGTGCTCATTTAATTTTTACTCCTTGGCCTAAGATGCCCAGCTATTTTATCATGCTTCACAGCATAGGAAATCTAGGTTCTGTAATGCATTTTGTCATTGCTCTGTGAAGTAATCTCAGATTACATCTCTTTTTGTTGTCTTGTCTATTTGGACCAGTAGTTCCTTGAAGGAAGAATAGCTCCATATGTCTGCACAGCAATCAACCGTGAGGCACCTATCTTAGGTTGGCACAGGATGTTATAATTGCAAAATGACAATTTCACGATCATTTCTAAATGTATTATTCTATGAAAATGTAATGGAATAGAATAAAATAGTAGGATTCTAAGATTACAAAGGACTGCATAGAAGAAAACACTTCAGAAACTGATGACTGTCAGTGTAATTGTAGCTTATCACAATCTTCACAGAAGTGAGAAGAAACTTGTGCAATTTTATGTTGGTCATTGTCCAATTGGACAGATTAGTGTTTGTTTTTTTTTAACTCCATGTTTTCAAATCTATATAGTTAACAGAAGGGTGTAACTATTTATTTAGAATCCCAGTTACTGCATTATGACCAAATGCAAGCTTCAGTATTAGCTATAAGAATGTTAAAAAAGGTAATGTAATGAACTAAATGCAACATAAATATGCTGTGTTTTCATTCACAATGTACTGTCATACAATGGTTAATGCTGAAACAGACCTCTGGAGGTTATGTGGTCCAACTCCCCTGCTGTTGCAGGAATACCCAGGGCACAGTGCTCAGGTCTATATCCAGGCAGCTCCTGAACATCTCCAAGGAGACTCCACAGCCTCTCTTGGCAGCCTATTTCAGTGCTCTGTCACTATTTGTGTCTATATATATCTTATATGAAAGCTTGGTATGGTTTATTTATCTGTATTTATCCTGACCAACTAAGTAAGCTCTACAACCTAACTAGTTCTGTGCTTGAAAACTATCAGGAGTTGTGTGTCATTATTCAGTTACATATCCCTACTCAATCCCATTATAATCAAAGAAAGCTTGCTCCAAATCAAATCACGTAAAGTATACATGAATCACACATGGAAACAGATTTCAGAAGTTACATAGATGAGCTATTTAGTTGCTTAAACTAGAAAGTATTAACATGCTTGCTTTAACAAGGTATCAAGCCTAATAGCAGACAGCAAATGTGACACCCACCTACAAAAAAGGCCTGAAGGAAGACCCAGGAAACTACAGGTCTGTCAGTCTGACTTTGGTGCCAGGGAAGCTCATGGAGCAGATTATCCTGAGTGCCATCACACAGCACATACAGGACAACAAGGTGATCAGGCCCAGTCAGCATGTGTTTATGACAGGCAGGTCCTGTTTGATGAACCTGATCCTTCTATGACAAAGTGACATGCTTAGTGGACAAGGGAAAGGCTGTGGATGTGGTCTACCTTGACATCAGTAAGTCTTTTGACATCATTTCCCACTGCACTCTCCTGGAGAAACTGACTGCTCATGGCTTGTATTGGTGTATGCTTTGCTAGGTTAAAAAAAACTGTCTGTGTAGCCAGGCCTGAAGAGTTGGGATGAATGCAGGTACATCCAGTTGGCAGCCAGTCACTAGTGGTGTGTCCTATGGCTCAGTACTGGGGCCAGTTCTATCATATCTTTATCAAAGATCTGGCCAAGGGGATTGAGTGCACCCTCAATAAGTTTTCAAACACCAATTCAGGCATGAGTGTTGATCTGCTTGAGGGTAGGAAGGCTCTGCAGGAGGATCTGGATAGGCTGCACCAGTGGGCTGAGGCCAACTGTATGAAGTTCAACGAGGTAAAGTGCCGTCCTGTACCTGGGGCACAACCCCCTGCAACACTACACAATGGGATAAGAGTGGCTGGAAAGCTGCCTGATGGAAAGGGACCTGGGGGTATGGATCGATAGCCGGCTGACCAGAAGCCTGCAGTGTGCTCAGCTGGCTAAGAAACAAACAGCATCCTGGTTTATATCCGAAATAGAGTGGCCAGCAGGACAAGAGATGTGTCCCTCTGTACTTAGCGCTGGTGAGGCTGCACCTCAAGAACTGTGTTCAGTTTCAGGCCCCTCACTACAAGAAGGACGTTGAGGTGCTGGAGCATGTCCAAGTAAGGGCAATGAAGCTGGTGAGGGGTCTACGGAACAAGGCTTACGAGGAGTGGCTGAGGGAGCTGGGGTTGTTTAGCCTGGAGAGGAGGAGGTTCATGGGAGACCTTACCTGCTCTACAACTACCTTAAAGGAGTCTGTAGGCAGGGTGGGGTCAGTCTCTTCTCCCACTTTCCTTTTATTCTAAGTTTCCCAGGGGAAAGCCAGAACCTCAGTATCATAACTGAGCTACACTTTATTTCAATGGTATTACTGTTAGGTTATAAGACATTCATGGGGTGATTTAAGTGTCTTCTAAAGCAAAAAATCTGATGTGTTTCAAGTTCAAATCTGTCTTTTAAACAGTAGGTAAAGATCAGTTGAGTCTGTAAAGACTGTGTGAGATTTAAGGCTGCAATTCATACTGTGTTATCAGTAGAACACTTAAGACTATACACATACCTGTATACTTTCCTCAGTAGCAAGAACTTCTGCAACGGGCACTGACTGAATAAACTGCATGAAACCTGTGATACAAAACAAAAAATGTCCAGTGCATACAAGTTTGAAGCTACTCCATAAGGCATTTTTATTAAAGAGCACCACTAACACATGCTTTCATTCAACACATGCTTTCATTCAACTGCTTCTCTATAGTAAAAAAAAAATCCCCAATTGTTTCCGCAAATCAGTAGTTCTTTAACAACCAGTTGTAACTGCAAGTTGTCCAAATTTTCATGAAAAAGGAAATAAACCAGTCATTTTCTAAATGTTTATCCACAATGCATCTAAAATCATAGTTAAGTTTCATTTTGTTTTGGTCTTTTTCCCCCCCATCTTCATGCAAAGATCAGTAAGAGTGTTCACACGATTTGCTCAAGATCACACAGCAAGCTTGCACCAAAGATAATGCTGTAAATAGTCTAAATGACTGTCACACATTTCAGAAGTTAATAACAGGTTTCTTTTATGAAGATATTTGAGTCACCTGTGGAATACCACAGGTGACTCAAATACCACTTGTTTATTTCCACCACTTAGAGTGGGACAGGATTTTCTTACACAAGCTTTTTAGAATGCTGTCTTAAGTAAAACATCTGTCATGAAAATACTACGTCACAACTGTCTAAGAAATGAGGGGCAAAATTCTTCCCAACTTTTAGAAAACAAAAGCATTCATACCGTGTTTTGTACTAGTTGCTAGCACTTTATAAGGTGTCAGCTTCAAATCCAGGTTCTCTTTTCTTAACAGCTGGCAGTGGGGAGAAGGAAAAAAAAGTGAAACAGAAACCATCTATTTAAAATATAAATAAAACAGGAAACACTGATCTTCACAATTCTTCATTGAAGTGAGTGATGTGCAAAAGACAGTTTGCCTTTTTTCTTTTTTTTTTTTTTTTTTGCATCTATACAGAATCTATGTCTGTCTATAAAGAAAAAAGCCAAGTGAGGTCTGAAAACTCAGGTATGTGTTAGCAACATCAATAGCCATGTTAGCCACATGAACAGTTTCTGCCAGTCTTGCTCTTTACCGGGAGTATCAAGAACTTAGAACAACAACAAGTAATTCTCACCTTATCCATGAGTGAAATAATCTGAAGAATAAGTTGATCTTGACGTAAGTCATCACCATGCTTAAAAATTACAGGATATTTACCTCCATCTTCTGTCTTGAAGAATAACTGAGCAGGCATCAAGGCACTCTGGAAAAGGAAATTTATTCCACTAAGACGGTTCACAGCAATGTTCACATTAAAATTTTGCTACAGTGGATTCCTAAGATACAATTCCTTATTTACTGCATTATTAACTATATGCGAACTAAACATGAATAAGATCATATGATACTGATATAAATTTCAGTTAGAAAAAGGCTTAGTATAATCTAATCTGTTACAAATAGCATGAACCAGGAGTCTCTTAATATTCCTCAAATTTGGCAGTAAAGAAGCAATTCTAAATTATTTCTAAAAGCAGTTACCTACTGTCTAGGACTCAGTCAGACCATGTCATTTCCAGTTACCAGAGCTGTGGTCTAGGTATGTTTAAACCAAAGAAAACAACAAAAACCTCAGGTTCTCCAC
The DNA here is from genome assembly GCA_011075105.1 of Heteronetta atricapilla. Lineage (NCBI taxonomy): Eukaryota > Metazoa > Chordata > Aves > Anseriformes > Anatidae > Heteronetta > Heteronetta atricapilla. Next base: position 6,243,288 of record CM021763.1, read on the forward strand.
TGTTTAGAGAAGAAAAAACAAACAAGAAGGACAAAGGACATATTCTTCCCCTGCACACCACCCCATCCCTCACGCAACTGAAGAGGAAAGGACGGAAGGATTCAAATTTTGTTTGCATGCATGCAATTACAACCAATGTAAAAATGCTGTGCAAAAGGTCACAACAAAACAAATTGTAACTGACCAGATCAAAAAGAAACAATTACAGGATAAACATTGAAGAAATGCTAGGGGCAAGTCATCTTAAACAATTAATTACTTTCTTAATCTATTTAGTAAAAAGAAAAAAATGCCTTTTTACATTGCTCTTTGTGAGGAACTATTAGTTTGCTGTTTCTCTGAATAAAATGGATAGAAAGGGATCAATTACCCACATGAATTTAATCTATTGCAACTGACCGAGTCACTTCCCTCAAAGCAAAAACAATTAAAAAAAATCAAGAGCATGGTTTAATATTTTCACATGCAGTAAGTGTTTCAAAAAAAATAAAGTTTCAAAAATAAAAGAAAAATGATTCTTTGAATAGTCCTACAAAAACTGCCATGTAATAACCCAGAGCACCACAAAGTAGTCATTCACCTCCAATTATTATTCCGTAGCACAGGATTATAGATGAAGTGGAAATGAGTAAGCATTCAGAATCAGGACAGTCAAAACCATCTCTGACTTCAAAAAGAAGTTTTAAGAGCATAGAATGGAAGATGGGTCCTCTTCTATGTGACTAATAGGTATATAAAGAAACAAGCCACAGGTGGGGAACCAAAGATGGAAGAAAACTATCAAAAATGTTCAGCTCTTAAGTAAACAGAAGTTACTGCATTTCACAAGTGATTCCCATAAAACTAGAAGGCATACATTTACAACCTACTAGAAATCACGGTTAAGATTTGTTGCAACAGAAGCTTGAACTCCCCCCAACTTTTCTTTAAAACTAGCAGATAATGCCTCCCGGTTAGAGGCCTGACTGGTAGAACATTTTGGTCATCTTAAAACTGGATAATAGTCAATTAAATGACATGAAATTAAACTTATTATGAACATGGGCTACTTACGTTCCAAGTAGCATAAGAAGCAAAAGAAATCAACCCTTTTTACAGCATACTGACTGTCCAATAACTATATTTAGGAATGGCTATGTAATCACAAACAACTGATCTGGTTAAATATAAGGAGTTATTTCACTTGGGATACATCATCTACGTGGCCTACGTGGCAGTCCACTGCAACATAATGAAATGGACCACCTTATTTCTTCCAACTCCCTAACAAGTTAAGTTTCATTTTGCAGTACAATAATGTTAACATGTAGATTAAAAATCAAAACAAGTATGCTACATGTAAGATTTTGAACATAAGTGATGCTCCCTCTGGACACAGACTAAGGTTCAGAGAAGTTCTGAACTGGGAAGTATTCAGCTACCTTGGAGACAACGTCTCTGGCTTGTGAACCGCTTACTCTAAACAAGATTTGAGTGTAACATTTCACCTTTTGCAAAAGTAGATTATAGTTATTTAATAAAGTATATCAGTTTTATAAAAGCTGCTGTGAATTTAGCACATTAATTTGAAATCAGCTTTAGAAAAAAAACAATGAATCGCTTTAAGAGCACATTACAATTAGATTTCTCCTTGACTACTACATCAGCCCCTTTCAATCTTTCAACTGGTGTTTTTAAGCTTGGTGCTCATTAGATTTGTTTATATTTCAGCTATTCAGACATTATTTACCTTGAAGAGTGTGGCTTTTTCAGGGATTATCCCTTTAATTTTCACCTGAGGCTCCAGAGGAAGTGGAATAAGTTCCATATCCGCTAAATTCATCTTTTCATTATCTGCTAACAATGCCTGAAGCCTCTCATTCTAAAAGAAAAAGAATCAAAATCTTACGTTTTATCCCCCCCAACAAGCAAAACTATTAGGCATACATGAAGAGTTAAAATCTTAACAGCAGATAACTATTACTAATAAATCACCAGCTTTTTCAATTACTATTCCAAAAAAATCAGGATTTCATTCTTAAAATGCAGTGAAATAAAAATTCTCCATATGTAATAAGAACACAGCTATAAGAATACCAGAGGGCGGTCCTGGTGGACACCAAGTCAAACATGGGCCAACAGCAGGTTAAGGGAGGTGATCCTTCCCCTCTATTCAGCACTGATGAGGCCATGCCTAGCATATTGAGTCCAGTTCTGGGCTCCTCAGTACAAGAGAGACATGGATATATTGGAGAGCGTCCAACAGACGCACAGAAATCACCAATAGACTGGAGAACCTCTCCTAGGAGGAAAGGCTAAGGGAGCTGGGACTTCTAAGTCCAGAGAAGAGAAGGCTCGGGAGATTTTAATCCGTGTATATAAATACTCGACTGGAGGGTGCAAAGAACATAGAGCCAGGCTCTTTCCAATGGTGCCCAGTGCCAGGTGCCAGGATAGCAGCCCTGGGGAAGCTGCTGTAGGCAGACCTGCAAGGAGGTAGGACAAAATGACCTTCAGAAGTGCTTTCCAACTTCAGCCATTATGTGACTGTAATAATTCTCACATCACAACAACTTCTGCTCCCTTCTCCTGTCTTCTGTGACTTGTTCACCCTCAAGCCACTACTTCTTCAATGATTTCTACACCTTACTTTAGCCAAAATACCCCGAGACATTTCTGAAGGGTCTCTTCTCCTTTTCCAATTCTGAAGTTTCAGAACATTTTGTAACTTTGACCCATCTAATCCTTTCTTTAAAATTACCTAAAATTGCTGTAGGATACACGGACTTCTGTTATACATCTGAGTAGTAAGGATTTTTAGTGAAAGGCTAACATTCATTTCTGGGTAGAATTTAACAATGTAAGTTTTCCAGTCCTTTATTTACCTTTTTCTTACGATTCCCACTTTCACGCTGCACTGCTTTCATTACATGAACGAGGCGATCTACAAACGTCTGCTGGGCTGCCAACAACGAACGCATCACCCTGACAGACTTATCACCCTAAGTGAATTAAAAGAAACAAAATTAGTTATTTGTTCCATAATTATTTTATCTAAAAACATTCTATTCTTTATTCTCATATCTTTGGGCTTTTATGTTGTTAGAGAATAAAGGTTTATTTCCTCCCATTTCAAAATATATTTTCTGTAAAGCATGGTCCGAATCATTGGAGCTGACAATTAATTATCAACCTATCAGTTCACTTTAATTTGAATCAACAATTTTAGTTATGAACATTCATGCAGGAAAAAAATACTCATACAACCAAAATAAGGTAATAAGGACAAGCACATGAAATACTCTATGAAGTGTTAAGAGTCAGATTTACATAGCATCCCTAAAATGGGAATTAATATGAAGCATAAGATTCACAGTCTCACTTGACTTTAGTGCATCTATTATAAAATTATAGACCGTAATTCACAAAAGCTTTTTTTATTATTATTTATTTATTTTTCTTCTGGTTGCTACAGCATCCTTTGCTGCTGGCATACAGAACAACATTTTGGATTCAAAAGACTGGATTCAAAAGACAGGTCTCTTGTATAAATTTGCACTGGTAGAGAAATATTTCTAATAAAGAAATTAGAAGTAAACTAGACTGATCATACAAGGCATAGGATTTCAAAATCAGCATGTTTTTAATGGCATCAAGCAATAAGACAGAAGAAAATGTTCTTGATAGTTGTTCTTTGCTTTACCACAATCACTGAAAATTCAAATAGAAGCTTTCTAGATTTCAATACATGATATAACAAGCTGTCCCCTGTCTAGATGCTTGTGTCTTTTTAAAAGAAAAGAATCATCAAGTATTTCCTTACACAGAGGCATTACCTTTAGCAAAGCCTGACTAAATCTTCTCATCACATTTAAGTACATTTCATGAGTCTTTGGGTCCCTCTGCTGAGTGTCTTGGTCTTCACATTCCACTATTACATACCTGCAGCACAGAAACAATTCAAGTTATACTGTACTCTGGCGCTGCATAATTAGAGTGAAATACTGCAGTCCTGTACTAAACATTTGGAGCTAAAAATAAAGTTGTTAAAGTTGTTCTTTGAATGATACTAGCTGAGCTCTTCAAAATTCAAAAAAGAGAGGGATCTGGGGGTCGTGGTAGACAGCAAGTTGAATATGAGCCAGCAGTGTGCCCTGGCAGCCAGGAGGGCCAACCGTGTCCTGGGGTGCATCAAGCACAGCATCGCTAGTAGGTCGAGGGAGGTGATTGTCCCGCTCTACTCTGCGCTGGTGCAGCCTCACCTCGAGTACTGTGTGCAGTTCTGGGCACCACAGTATAAAAAGGACATGAAACTGTTGGAGAGTGTCCAGAGGACGGCTACGAAGATGGTGAAAGGCCTGGAGGGGAAGACGTATGAAGAACGGCTGAGGTCACTGGGCCTGTTCAGCCTGGAGAAGAGGAGGCTGAGGGGATACCTCATCACAGTCTACAACTTCCTTGTAAGAGGGTGTCAAGAGGCAGGAGACCTTTTCTCCATTAACACCAGCGACAGGACCTGCGGGAACGGGGTTAAGCTAAGGCAGGGGAAATTTAGGCTTGACATCAGGAGGGGATTCTTCACAGAGAGGGTGGTTGCACACTGGAACAGGCTCCCCAGGGAAGTGGTCACTGCACCAAGCCTGACTGAATTTAAGAAGAGATTGGACTGTGCACTTAGTCACATGGTTTGAACTTTTGGATAGACCTGTGTGGTGTCAAGAGTTGGACTTGATGATCCTTAAGGGTCCCTTCCAACTCAGGATATTCTATGATTCTATGAAATTGCATAGTCATAAATTCCCATTTGGACAGGGAAGCCTATAAGAGTTTGAGGTGCTTCACTTGAAGCAGTCAAACATCACTCAGACAAGACAGAAGTTCAAATCACAAGGACACTCCAAACGGGAAGAGTGGGTACTCCACTACACTACTACCCTCTACAGCCCAGAGATAAAAGAGTTGCTGCAAACTTGCTATTCAAGTGCACCTTAAAAAAAATCCTGTCCTACTTGTTCCTTATTTTACCATTAGCAACAGTGGAAGAAACTGTATTGATCCTGAAATAGCTCTGCAAAGGCTACATTTCAAATCTAGTTTTTATTTCTAGAATTTTCCAGACAGTTACACTGAAAATTTATTTTGATGTGCTAATTAGCAGTTCGGAAACACTTTTGTCCTTGTTGCTATTCACAGCACTGACAAACAAAAAGTAGCTGTCACAGGCCTTCCTTCTGTTTACCAATATTTTTCTTAGCTTTACCCAGGCAAAACAATCCCACTTTAAAAAAACAAGAAGGTAGAGATTAGCAACTGTTTTCAAACACTGCATTTGGATTCAGAAGTGGCTCTACATATTCAATAAACATGCTCACACTTCAACTAATAACTATTTTTTTTCCTTTTTTTTTTTTGGACTTGTAACTTCTTTGCAGCTAAATGATTACAGGACAAGATTAGAGGTCTTGATTGGAGCTGAAAAAATGACAACTCTTCTCCTTTACAGATGACTTTTCACAGGGATAGAAGACTTTCCATAAACAATCAGCAATGTCATATCTGGAGTCTTCTTCATCTAGTGCTAAAGAATGCTGACTGCAGGTGACAATCAAATGAACACTATATAGATTGACTTGGTGGTGGTGGCTGTTACATTATAGCTTTACACTGATTTTATATCAGCTTTATATGTTAAGAAATAAATGCCCAAACACCATGGGTTTCTGTTTTAGCTGATAAGATAGAAATTGCTATCATAAAAGAGAGAACTAAGGAAATCACTTGTTAATAGCTTAAGTTAAAAACAACTTCCTTGTTTTGTGACACAAACCTCCTTCCTCCTGAAAAGAAGAGGCAAAGTAGGAAAGGTACATCCATCTGGAAGTAAATAGATACAGACCTGCACATTCCTGGACTGTTTGGAAATTACAGACAGATGTCCTGGAAAATTTGACTGCAGCTTTAGTCTACTTCCAACTAAATGATTTATTTAAGTTTTGGATGTAAAAAAAATAATCTGAATTTTCTTTTTTACGTTGATATAAGAAATCTACTAGAAGTGATTCAAAATTAACTTTGCTTGTGTCAAATTTGACTGATTTTATTTACAAATGTGCATGGTACACGTAAAGTATATTATGCATATTATCTCAAGAAAATCTGTAACCAGAAATTACTTCAAAATCTTTGCTTATACTTTTTCTACACACTGTTACCTTGCTAAAGCGACAAAGTTAGATTGCTGTAATTTTTTTAAAAAATCTGTGCACTAAAACTTCAGGGAAAAAATTGTCATTAGTTGAAACACGTCTTTTTCATTTGTTAAAAATTTGGGCGGTTTCTCAAAAACACCTTAAAACCAAGAGGAAGTAATGCTCCACACATAGGTGTGTCATAGATCCAGATGGGGGAGAAGTAAAAAGCAGTAACAGTAACTTCTGCAGGCACTGTTAAAGTATAACTGTAGGAGAACTTTACAATGACAAGTGAATGAGCAGGAAGGTTTGATTTCCAAGGGATATTGTACTTTTCCATTGATTATTTTGGTGAACGCTGTGTCTGAATAGAGACAAAAAGCAATTGATCAGCAGCCACAAGGATTTACGGCTACATCAACTCAAACAGTGTCTACAACATTTGTATTTTGTCACTGAGATTAAGATGTCTGGAAAGAAAACAATGAATGAATTGACTGTTGTGATGGTGTTGTTTTTTTTTCTTTTTTGTTTTTGGTTTATTGTGTGTTTCTGCAGTTGGAAGACAAAATCTTTGTAATTCTGGAAACTTTTAAATATTCTGTACATTCTGACAAGTTGCTGAAATCTAAGTGCAGAGAATTTAATTAAGTCAAACATTTGGCTTCTACACACTCCAATTCAGCCTGCAATTATTTTAACCATTTACATTTATTAATGTCCTTATTCTGAAGCCAAACCTCGTATTTACCCCTACAAAAGTACAGTTCCCTTGCACAAATATTTAAATAATGCACTTGAATTATCTTTCATTTACATTTCTAAAAAAGCAACAGAATTTAAGAAATTTACATACTGAGTCACTCTTAAGATAGGTTCTTAAATTTAAACAGGAGCAGTTTAAGTTTATACCACCTAAAACACCCAATTCACTTTATAAGCATATATTAATGCATATGAATATTTAAAATTATTAGATGCATCTAAAAGGATACATATGTTAAACATTTGATTTAAGTCATTTTTAACCATGTGAAAGGTAGCTAAGCTGTACATTATAAAATGCATTCACGTATACAAGTATATGCTTGTGTGTGTTTATATGCATATACACGCAGACATTTTCAGGGAGTACATTTCATGGAGTACAACTCTAGTCACCTCAGCTTTCTTACAGTGAGATCATTATCTGCAAATGCTTATTTCATTAAGTACAGAAGGCATGCAGGTGACTAGTTTAGGCATTTAATTCTTAAATTGCTTAAGTGAGACAACATCTTACCTCTTCACCATCTACACGAACTATTCATAACTAAAGTTCCCCCTAAAGAAAGCACACATCTGCAATGACTGTGCTTTCAACGTAGCCACAAATTGAATCTAAAAAAACAATTAGATTAGCACAAACTGATGAACAATATTATGAATGTTTATAAAGTATGTTCTTGACTTATTTAACTAACTTTAATATTCTAGTCAATGCTGCCAGAAGTATAAACACAAAGCAAACAAAAGCAGTGCAGAAGATGAACTTGATTTCCTACTCAATACCAGAAACAAAGTGAATGACAACTTAAAAACTACACAGTTAGCTTGGGGGACTTCCCCCCCACACCGCCAAACACTACTTAATGCCCTACAGATCACCTTCCTTTGTCTAACAGAGAAACACCTTTTTTATGCTTTAAAAAACAGCATCCTCTTTTTAGTGATTATTCTGTTCAGCCGTGTATTGCTGTAAAAATACTACTTCATCCTGAATGAAATTGAGATTCTCAAGTTATCTATTGCTGTGCATCATTCTGGGCTTTATAGCTTTGATTTCAATTACACATTGATACAGTATGAATAAACAGTTTCTAACATACCAGTATAAGTAGTTTGCCAACGTGGAATTTTTGCATGCTCGTGATATCAAGAAAGTGCAAAGGTCTTGCTGAAAGAGATTTAAGAAAAGCCAAATTACATTATAAAATAAGTCTGAACACATCATAAAGATGAAGGTAAGGAAAAAACACAAATGCATGAAGGTTTGAGAGATGTTCCATTGTAAAGGCTGAATCCAATCCAACCTAGGACTGAACTCATTTTTATTTTTACTTCAAACATTTCCAGCAGCAGCATTAAGTTTAAAAAAAAGTATATCATGGTAGCATATTTACCAATATATCACAAGTACATGATGTTTTCCAACAATAACCCTTCAATGTTAGCTTTCTATTTACAATACCTTACCTTTCTCCTATGCAATTATCCAAGTGTGCGAATCAACCCTGAAAGGGATTTGCTACCTGTTTCACATTCAGAAGAGCTGAAACTATTAAGATGTTTTACATCTTAACATAAAAAATGAATTTGTAGACTATACACAGCATTTATCTGCTTTTCCAAGGTGTAACTGAAAAGTTACACCTTGGTCCAACAGTTACACCAAGGTCCAACTAAAAAAAAAAATATGAACATCTTTACCTAGATGTTCCTTTTGAGGTTTAATTTCCATGCAGTCCTGAGACCCAAACAGGAAGATTTACAAAGACAATGGATCTTTTGTTCAAAGACCATTTAACTGTACAACTGTATATCAGATTAAAAACAGACTCTCCCAAATTGTCTTTACATTTCAATTTTCCCTCCTGCAATTTCTACTAAAAGCAGAAGAGTAAAATCTTTGGCAGATATAAATCACAGTATCTTTAAGGTCTATAATGATGGCACAAATGCTGAAGAATCTGAGCACAGGAAGAACACATTGCAGGTATTCAAAAAAAATATTTGGATAACTGTTTTCTATTTTAAAAATGAGGGCTTTAAAACACCTCAAATACATGTAGTTGGCAGTATCTAACCAGCATGTGATCATTTTTCAGTAATTTTCTACTTTAAAAGACAGTTTGTTATTACAAAAAAATCAATGCCTAGTCCCCCCAGTTTTGGGTAATGGGACCAAGAAGGTAAATGTACAGCCTGTAAGAAAAATTCAGAAAACCTATTGATATTTTTTAAGCATTTAATTAACATGTATGTTCTTAGAGCGCTTCAAGTATTCAGCAAAATACAGTAGAAAGATTCAAGTATGCACAAAAATGTAAAAATAGTATTAAGTTCCTGAAGTCTCAAATATCACAAATGCAAGGTAAAACATTCAACTTACATCAAGGTTCTCATTGTCTGCAGGCTCCTTTGTTTTAGAAGTAAGAGGTGGCGAGGAAACAGATGGAATAGGAGTCATGATCTGGGAACTACATAAAAGAGAGCATGTAACTGTCATGATTTAAAGTTCTTGCTTGTGGGATAGGGAGCATACAAGAAAATAGCAATGCATTTCACTTCCACAGCATAATAAACTCAGGAAACTGTAAGGTAAATATCGTTAAAAAACACCCTCAACCCTCCTCTCTCTCTCAATTCTGTTTTGGAACAAACTGCACTTACAGAAGCTTTGATCACTGTGTGTGGTTAGTTACACAGCTTATGGTTGTAAAGGACAGTGGGTTACATCAATCATAGTATTTTGTTTCAGCTTCCATGAAAAATAAACAAACATTCATGGGAATTTAGCAAATCCATATTTACAGTATAAGTTGTTTTAAAAATATGCTTTCAATTAAATTACCAAGACCTCCTGCAAGCACTCATAACTGGAATGCAGTCACACATACCAGAGTAGACAAATCCAATGCTTGCTAGGCAAAATTATCACATAGTAAATTTACCTAAAAGAAAGTAATCAAACAGATCTATCAATGTCAAAGTGTTATTGCAGCATGCATCTCAGGACACCTAATCTATATAGCCTTGTGGTAAGATCAGTGGAAATCTTGTAACAAAGAGTACATGAGTGGCACAAGTGATTAGATACTGAAGCTTAATACTAGAGATTTGGAAACCTGATATACATATTCACATGAAGCTCAGAAGGAGACTGCTGTTAACCAAGTTTGTCTGCACCTTAATCCGGTATTAAACAGGTATTTAAGCATTTGTTTAGGATTCCATATAATAGAAAGTATACCGCCAGCAGCTCCTTCATATTCACAGGATTATCCCTACACGTTCTTTTGAAGGAGCAGGAAGAAATTTATTTCCATTTCAGGCTCACCAGATGTTTAGATTCATATTCTTTGATGAAGTTCAGAAGTGAAGTCTCATGAAACTGCTTCAGGGAAAGCAAACTACCTTCTGTAAGGACAGAAGGAAGCAACGTCATTGCTCCTCCTGAAGTTACCATCCTTCTGCACAATAAGGCCAAAGGCCACAACTTCTAGATTGAGCATGTTAGTTCTGTAATCTCTAGTCAGTAAATACATTCTGTGAAAGGTTAGGATTTTTTGTTTCTTTAATTGAAATGTCACCACTTCAGACTATAGAACACTGAATATGCAACAGTCCCTAAAAAGGGGAAGTAATTTGAGGACTTACTACATACTCCTTTTTTTCTACTAGAAACCGTAGCTTCTTACCTGTCTATTTCTGTAACATTAGCTCCAGATGTTGTCATGCTTTCTGACACTGAACCTTGACTATCCCTCTTGCTAGGTTCCAGTCCATTCTTTATGTCATCAAAGTTTTCATATTTCAATGCCTGGACTAGTTGTAGCAGATACATCAGCAAATCCTCATGGAGGGAAAAAAAAAGGGGAAATTAATCACGAGGATCAAAGCTGCATAATTTCTTAATCTCAGAAAAATTTGGTCAGAATTTATTTACCATAAGGAACTGGAAGAGAATCTCATCAGAAACAAACATACAACAGAAAAAACTGATCTAGGATGGAGTTTGAATCCCAAGACAGCAAGTGATCACATCACTAATTCACTCAAATTTAGTAAGTGATAATTAAGGATTTAAGTGAAAATGCATCTTTAAAATATGTCATTAAGCTGCCCTACTTGCTCTCAGCATCCACAAAATAAACTTCCCAGTTTGGAGCTTCTGAGAATGAAACTTGAGCACAACATGTGGACTGTGGTACCAGAAATTCACTTTCTTTCCTCCTCTCTTCTGTACAGTATTTATTTTTATCCTTAGTAATGAATCAGTGCATCTGATCTATTTAAGACTGAAGAATAGAATTTTAATCACTCGCTGCTTATAATGAATTAATTTCTTCTACTATTCAACTTGCTCAGCTGGCTTTAAATGTTTTGTAAAAGGTACTCTTTACAGGCAAAGCAGTATGACCTTGGCTATTGAAGAGGGCTTGCTAAAATTAGAGAAATTTATGCTCCCTATTTTAACATCAATTGATTACCAAAGATTACCAAAGATTCAAGAGCTATGGCAATACACTCACAGTTTTGTGTTTTTTTTCTACAGTTGAAAGAAAACAAAATACATAATTAAAATGTTGAAGATTAGCAACTATTAGGTGGGCTCTACTCACAAATCACACCTCATCACATTCTAATCAGTACACAATTAGAAATATCTTATTTCCACATATGTTTTTCTACTAATTTTCTTCAGAAAGTTTATGATGATATACTGCTTCAATCTACCAGGTAGTTTTGTTTGGGAATCTTGTAATAGACTATTCAAGTTTAGCACAGCTATGAGGTTAGAGAAAATTTATCACTGGTTTGTGGGGAGAACATAGGGTTGTTTCAACTTGACAAAAAAGAGCTGTCACTGACCTTTCAAGCTATGACAGTTATCAGTGAGTATTCAACAATAGCAATTAATGCTGTAAACTTCCCTCCATAAAGAGGTTTTAGTAAAGAGCATCATAGTGAAATTTTGTTTTAAACTCCTCCATTGCTGTTATCACTTAAATGTAGCAAACATTTGAAGTAATTGGGAAGACTAAAAATCCTCTGTGCTCCAAGCCCTGAGATCAGCTAACTTCCACATGTACTCATGGAACAACGAATACCTCATCATCAGCCTGCTGAAGCCTAGCAACAGCATATCGTCGAACTGTTGGATTAGTGAAGTGAGATGACAGAAGTTCTAGAGAGTCTTCCACGTCCATCGGCTTCCATTTGCCCAGTAGCTCCAGTGCTTGCTTTGCCTCTTGAGGTAGGTCCCAATTGACACACTTCAAAAATTTCGTCAAGGCCTAAAATAAAAGATTGGACAATTAGACAACTGAAACCTGGAAAAACAAATCTATTTCAGAAATGAAAAGTTAATGCAGAACTAGATTGAAACTATCTTTACTATAAGCACAGACCTGAGGAGCTTTACTAATATAAGTGACAATACAACTTGAAGTACTTTAATACATCTTTTGAAACTGTAGAGTGATCTTTAAGCAAAATGTAAAGTCAGCGACTACTGCTCAACCACCATTGCACATACACAACAGTATTTACTGTTAGGTGATTACTTAATATACTTTGATATACTTTGAGCTTTTGATGTTTTGCTATGTATTTTGGTAACACTAACCCTTGTCTGAAAGTGATGGACAGCTACTTTTTAAGCATTTACTTTGCTTCAGAAGAATTGGCACCACTAGTATATTAAGCTGTCACTCAGGCTTTGCAGAAAGACTGCTGCAACAATAGTTACTAAGATTTGAAAAGGAAAACTATGGTCTTTAATTTTTAAATCAGTACTACTATAGAGGTTAAAATAACCTGGAATAACTAACACAAACTCAGTACCTGCAAGAACAAAACATTGTAAAAATCAGTGCCAGATGAAATGCTTCTTGCATTAATCAATCCTCTCAAATAATTCAACTTACCTTCTCCTGATTAGTAAGGTAATATCTGAATTTCCAAACTAGGTCCTGTTCCTCATATGTCAGCTGCTTTGTTGGTGGATAACTCACTATGATCTATTAGACACATAGTCAGAAAGTGAGTTTAAAATGTACAAGCAGGCATAACCACTGAGTTAACAGACTACACTGTGACAAAACACTGATGAGACAAAAACAGCTAGAAAAAAGCTTTCCAACAACACAGATTTCTCATGCCACTGTGGTGATGCTCCTCAGTTATGTTGAATAAACTGGCAGTGTAGGCAAACATAAGCAGTTATTTTTAAGACTACCATAAACACCAATATATAGGTACAATATGTGTTCTTACCTGAACAAAACTGCAGCAATAGTTAAAAAAAGTACTTTCTGCTCATTCCTGAGTTAGACCCATATAACTAAGAGACAACTTTTCTTTATTAACTATTTTCTTTAAAGTGACGTGAAACATTTCCCTGAAGTTGTCACTACATATTAATACAAAGCTACCTAGTAACTTCAAATTTAGTCTTCAGATGAGTGACTTACATTAAGCTGATCTCGTGTAGCTGCATTAGGCTTCAGATCATGATCAGAAGGTCCACTTCTTAAACTTCGAGCAAGCTTGTGATGTTTGCTTTCTACTAAGTTCTCCTAAATGCAGAGGGTAAGTCAATATTTATAAATATTTAAACTTGAGAGAAAGTTACTACTGAAGTGAAAACACCTAGTAAAAACTCACCAGGATCTTAAATAATGAAAGACAATTAAAATTCACATCTAAAACTACAGCATCTTCTGGGTTGTTTATTTTTCATCATTGCTGTTTAACAAGATATTCCTTCAACAATATGCTCTTTTACTCATTAAAAGTAAGAGTTGTTGGAGTTTTAGTTTATTTAACTTCACTTGACTTACAAGCCCTATGTTGCCTTTTGGTGAACTGCTGCAGAATGCAAGTGTTCCAGTCAACGCATCTGTGATTTAGACAGCACTCAAACGTGCTAGCCGCTTTGAAAACATTTTAGGATGTTTGCAGTATAAAGCTTTGTATGCAAGAAAAACATTCTCAAAAAGTTTTCCCACTGTTAATAACATGTTAGCAACAGTAGGAGCCACAATAGGAGCCACAGTGTCAACAAGATTTCAGCAGCCAAGGCAGTTTTCAGCATTGTCAGACTTGCTCTTGCAGTGTTAGATTAAACAGTGCTCAAACAGTGTTGCCAGTAGAAGCCCACTTACATTAAGGTTCCCAAAGCTGCCAATACCAGTCCCACTGAATTGGCATCCACAATAATGGAAATCTTTTCTAGAACTGTATTTAGGCACTGTCTACATGAAAGACAACATACAAGAGAGTGTAGGGAGAAAATATTTTAACAGATGAACTGACCAAGAGTTACTGCATATTCTTCTATACTTGATTTCTCTCTTCTTCAGCTCCTTCTTACCTTATATTCCCACCCTCCCCCGTCTTTTACCAACAATCCCCCTATTTTGCTTTTCTACACTTCAGAAGCAAGCACATTAGGTATGGAAAGGAAGAGAAGCATCTTCAGCATTAAATCACTTCCGGTATTTTAAATCTACCAGAAGCAGCAATAAAAAAAAAGTCACACCAACAGATTTTTCAACTGGTCAAACAAATCTTTCCAGTGGAATTTTGAACTACTGCAAATAGTGGTATGACAAATTTAACTCCTCTTCTGAAAACTTCTCAACAAAGTACTGTTATACACGTTGCTTTACATGCTTTACACACGTTGCTTACCATAGACATTTGTGGATCTGGAATCTTAACAATTTCAGAACTTGTTAAAATTGGAGATGACTCATCACCATCCTGAATGACAGAAAGTTCAAAGCGTATTTAATATTTCCAATTCTAAAAATAAAATACCATGCCATATTAAAGCATTATATAACATACTGAAGTAAAAAATGATGCAGCTACACCTTGCAGAGTTTTGGGGGTAGAAAAGGGGAAAAAAAAAAAAAAAATTTTTGTTTAATTTTAACTAGATGATAATTAAGATCACAATAGAGATGGAAGTTCATCTGAGGAGATACATCTTGGCAACTTGCTACCATGGAAGCAAACAAACAAGTGGAAAAAATTACTGTTATCATTACTCATGTCCTCTGGAAGCACAAAGAAAAACTAAATCAGGGTCCATATTTCCACTAAAAACAGTTTCCTAGAAACAGCAGCAATGAGGCAGAAAATATTTCAAAACAGTTCAACAATAAAGGTCCTCTGAAACAGCCAAATTTAAGAAGATTTGTGCCCATTTATTGCAGGTTCCACATGCAGTGTGATATGGTCTTTTCTGGAAGTTCATGCTGCACTTGCTACTCTAGAGCCATAAGACAGATAGATGCCTGATAGTTTTTCCTTTTAGAAAACTAAGGTGTTGCTGGATTCACTGGAGAAGCAAAATATTTCTTGTTTGAATCTGGCAGAAAGAAAAAATAAAGTCTGCCACCGCAAGACAAGATCCAGCAATACTATTTCCCTTCTTTTCAGTCACATCCAGAAGATTGGTTTCTGTTTTATTTTAGAATGCAATCAAGCATTAATTGACATGATCTACAGAATATTTAAAAGACAATATAAAATAGTAAAATAGAAAAGTCACCAAAAAAAAAAAACCACCAAGCTACTAGCATAATACATGCCATACTATACTTAAATAAGTTTGTTCTCATTTATTTTGGAGTAATTTTCAGGAATGAATCCTAACGAAAAGATTTAATGCCAGCATGGTCAAACAGGACAGAAGTAATGGCAAAAATTCTAAGGAATGAATTGAACATGTAGTCCAATTTTCAAATGCAAGCAGGGACTACAGATGCAAATAAGGTGACTACTGGAATTATTATCTCAATCATAATCTGTATTTTACCTTCAAAAACTAAGCCCTGAGGGTTTAATCAAAAAGACTATTGCTAACACTGAACCTTCCCACAGATTTCAGCAATCTTAATTTATTTTTCATCTTCAATGTGTTCCCTCTCCACAGTTTCTATAGGATGCATGGGGAGGGCAAAGAATTGCTAGATCTCATAGAAGTATGCAGCTTTAGCTAAAAAAAAAAAAAAAAAAAACTAAAAGTTAATGTCCAAGATGTTCCATGTAGTCTACTCAAATCACAAATAGAATAGCTTGATATATCTTGATTATCTTGATATTTCAAGATATATCTTGATTTTGTATACTTATATATATACACACACTATCTATATATATAAAATAGGGTTTTGTTGTTTTCTTTTTATAAATGTACACATATTAAACACATACAAAAATATCAAACCTTAATTTCACAGGAATCTATTCTAGTTTTATTTCATTTTAGAGTATAATACACATTACAAAGGTAAAAGCTAGGCACTTCAGTGAGATAGGTTCAGCAGCTTCATTATAAGGGAAGCAGACATTTCCACTCAAATCAATTTTATTTTATTTTTTAAACATAGCTCTTCTGTCAGTAATGCTTTGAGGTGATTTGCTTCAGTTTGCCCCTCCTTTTTTTTCCTTCTTCAGTCCCATATACCTCTTGGCATGCTTTTGCTTTTATATTTTTCAGAGGTAGCTTTCAAAGAATTGAGGAATTTGTATCAAGGAGGAAAAGGAAATAGTTAACCACAAGAAACAGGAATTAAGGCTGTCTTCACCATTTCAGCAGAAGGGTATTTTGTTAACCTAAGTATATTCTGTATTACTGACTACAGTAAAAGATTTCTTAATATTAAAAAAGCATGTTCAAGAAGACAACTTCATATTTATTAGTGTCTGATGCCTTTCTGAAGTACACCTCTATGGTCAAAATAACGGTAACATGGTAACAACTACACATCTATCCATCCTAGTTAAATTTTATATTACACACACACACACACACACATTCTGTGGCTAATGACAGTCCCAGAATGAGCAGTATTGCTCTTCCCATCAGTCCTCAAAAATGTATGCAAATGCACACTGAAGAGGAGACTTCACATTAACCTAATTGCATAGAAATATTAATTCTGAAGTAGTTCTATTATAGCAAAAATACTACTGCACTGATATGAACAGTAGACTAAACGAAGCAGGAGATACAAACATCAGCAATCACATTGTACTAAAACTTCTGTCTCCTCACTGCAAGAAGCTTTCAAATCATGATATATTAATATTACTAAGTCAAACTACATAAAAACAATGAAACATTAAGGAATCGTATTTTGACAGGAAAAACCCTCCAATAAATAAATTTAGTGATGAAATATGACAGAACAAGTTCCATCAAGTAATTAGTTATCTTCCTAATCAAAACTGTAATATGGCTGCAATCTGATGTGGCCTTTAAAAGCAATGGAGGATTAAAAATTCCCCAGAGACAAACAATGCTTCCCCTCAATTTGGGCCCTTCCCACACCACCACTGTAGGAAAAACTTGACACAGCAGTGTCAAGTCAAGAGTCACTAGCAACTAACAGATGTTCAAAACCCATACTGAGGCGTTTTTAACATCCATATCCCATGTAGAGTCTCAAGGCATAGGCAGTAACGATACCCATACTACATCTTTCCCTCAGTAAATACACTCAGATAAAGTAAGCAGCTGAAGAATGAAAAATTCTGACAAAGCTTTTAGACTTGTAAAAATGGAGCACCACAATTGAAAGCCTATGACAAAGATTACCAATTCAGAGCTTATTAGGATAAAAATGACCAAGTGCCTGGAATTTGCTTAAACAAACAAAAAGAATTCAGAAAGACACCAAGCTTTCCAATGACTAGTGTCAAAATGTTTATAGTTCCCTCTAAATGCAAGACTAGTATTAAAAAAATAATGATTTCCAAGCTCATTGGTAATGTATCTCTGTAAGCTCTTGAAAGAAATAAAGTTTACTTTATCCACCTTTGCTCAAATGCAGTTTTATACCGCTGAAGAGCCAAGATGGAAAGTTCTAGCTGTTCAGCTCAATTACTAGGAAAACTTAGTTTCCTTTGTTTCCTAGTGTTTCATTACATTTTAGAAAACAAAGTCACAAGTTTCAACCAAAACTTGCTATGAAGCCAAGTTTTGCCAAAGCACATATGTCAAATCGCTGTCAGCAGTTACAGGCATGTTAAAAACTGACTATTTTGTGAAATCCTCAAAGAAGACCAATGTGAATAGTTTGCCCATGAAGGAAGTCAGCTATTTGACTCACCTTCCAAATAGATTAGTGCATAGCTCTGATTCCGTGTCATACCTGGAGAACATCACATGGATCACCATGACCCTGACCATACAAACTTATTAAACTACACCAAGATCTGAGGGTTAAATTTAAATTTGCATTTTGAGTTTGGTCAAGTACATGCTTTTGAAATATCTCTCCTGATTATCCTCATGTAATGAGAATTGGTTTACAACACTAAAGTTTTAAAAATACCCTCCAATTGCTAAGAGTCATTCAACTCAGGGGACTTGAGTAAAACTAAAACAAAGTAAAAGAATCCAATGCAGATGTTCGGCCTTTAGTAACCATTTTCTCATGGGAAATCTGCTTCTCTTTGCTGCATTACTTGCTAACACCACCAGAGCTGGACACGACCTGTTGTTTCACAACTGCGAAACAAAGGGAACAACAGTACTGAAGAGTATTAGCTTGCTTTAAGTTAATCCTAAGAATTTTAGAAGTATTTCAATACATTAAGGTCAGTGTAGAACTTTACATAAGCATTATAAACTATTTAAAGTCAACAAATCTTGCAGCTTTCTAAACCCACAAAGTTCTTTCCTGAAAATTAGTTTCACGGGATAAATAAATAAGGAAGTTCTATTTATCTTATGCTCTACTACTTTCTCCCAAGACATGAAAGAGGCTCTCTGGGAACGTGACACTTTTAAAACCAAATGCAGCAGTGCAATCAATTTATTGAAAGGTTTCATTTGGAACCTTTGCAAGAATACATATTAATGAAAAATCCTGGTGTTATTTGCACTTGGAAAAATCACAGGCAACTTTTGCCTAAATGAATCAGAAATGATGCTCTTGTCACTAGCAGGCTACTATCCTTCACATCATGAATGTTGTATTAAAATTAACAGAGAACATGGAAAGAGCCACCGTCACTTTACGTCATTGTAATTGAAGGCTGAGTCAAGCAGTAGATGATAGAATTTGAGATTCTTTAACAGGCTAGTTCTTTGTAAACACTTGAAAACAAATTTATCACCCAAACTGTGACAAGTAATCTTCACTTCACCTATTGGTCACAGACAGGTGACAACAGAACCTAGTTTCAATATCCTGGGTATGTATACTGTACACTGTAATTGAAAGCATGAGAATATTGACAAGACAGACACTAATTTATGTGGTTTCCTACTGCTGCCAGAAAAGGGTCAAGAACTTGCTGAAAAGCTACTTCATAACAACAAACCCCTATAACTAACTGCAGCTTGAGTTTTAATATGTACCATTACACATTCAATTACTTTATCACCACAACAGCAGTCAATTTATAGTTATTTTGTTCCATGCATTTTTAATATGCCTCAGTAAAATCTGTCAAGAAATAGATGCATGTTTCAAGTCTGAGTCTTCCTTCCCTCACTTTTTATATCTTTAAGACTATAATGACGACTGGAAAAAATTGTGTGTGCAAATCAGGTATAACTCATCTATAATGGTAGGTTTCTGGAGGTTGAGGAAAGAAACCATTTTTTAGGAATATTACATACAACTATCCAAGTGTCAAGACAATACAAAGCTGCATGTTAGCCACGCTCATTAGTTTGCACTTGTGACACATACAACATATTCTGATTTTAGCTTTCACCCTACTGCAGAGTAAACTTGTTAACAAGTTTTAGTAAAATGTTTCAATGTTTTGACCATGTTCCATTATGCTCTCCAAGAAAATACTTCCTTGATTCCCAAAGAAGTAAAGAACTATTTGGTTCTCTATTGCCTTGTGTTTTGTAACATAATGGAATTTTGTCACAGTATGATCCTTTAAAACAGCTGGTTCTAAGATGAATCTACAGAAACACTACCAAACAAGCTATTCTAAAGGAAAAAAAAAAAAAAGACTTGGGAAGGTTGGTCCCATTTTCAAATAAATTCTGCTAAAACAAGTGCTAAACGCTTGGACTCTCAGGCATTAAGCTGGTAAGCTGAGAAGGTTTTTAACCTAAACACCTGCCTAAGGCACAGGTTATCAACATTTTATCTTTTTAAGCTCCACAGGATGTTTTTAGATTTTAAATGAGCTCTGCTCATTTTAGATTTTAAATGAATTCTGTCAAAGAATTTAAGGCTGACGTTTTAAATGAGCAGAGCAGAGCTCATTTAAAACGTCAGCCTTAAATTCTTCTGCAATGCTTTAGAAACAAACACAGCCATAACAAAGCACCTAACACTTATGCTTCCTCTGGTCAATAATTCACAAATGACCCATTCAAATAGGAGAAATACTTCAGAATTTTGAGACATAACCAGAGACTGGAGTATTTTATGTATAAGCATATTCAGTTTTCTCCTCACCAGAGGTGCTTAGAGGAAAGGACCAATAACTTCTGCCTTAAGACATCAGCTCTGTCATCAAAAACAGGGAATTCTGAAGACTCAAGTCTAAGTGCTGGCTTTGTGACAAGAAACCCAACAATGGGATAAGATGCTAGAAGCCATTTTTAGAAGGCACTTCTCTACTTGGAACCCAGAACACCTTATAACTTAGAAGACACATAAAAGATAGCTCTGCAATGCAGTACTCATCCCCCAAACCCAGCAGTGTTCCCTCTTACTTGATTAATGTCTCAAGTACATTTTGAGCCTCTTGTTGCCTGTGGCCCTACAGACAGACTGATCTTTCCTGCAAACCAACTTCAGAGTTGCACCAACCCACTGCTTGGTCATCACAGATTTGCTTTAGTGTGCAGGAGAACTTGCTAAAAGCCAAGTCAAACCACTGTCACCTCCGGAAGCACTACAGAGACAGCCACTACTACATGGGACAGAACTTAGGATCCACCTGCTTTAGTTCTGGATCATGTCTGCAAGACTAAACTTTTACAAAGGCTTGCAAAACTTCTTATCAGCTGCTCATTTTGGTATGACAACAGGAAAAGCTAATTATTTAAATAACTACATTTAACTAATTTTTAAAACTAATTTCCAACAGAATAAAACTTAAGCAGATTCTGATTTGTTTTCTCAGGTGTGTTTTTTTGGTGGAATATTGTTTTTTGCAATTTATTGCTGTATTTCTTACTGCCTTCTGGTACCTAGATCACAGTCCTACTTTTCAGACCAACTGGTAATGTTGCCACAAAAATAGTTCTAACCTATCTTCCATTGTATTAATATTTTCTGTATTGAATCACATTTCTTTTTTAAATTCTTAGCATGGATGCTACTTAAAGTTAGCATCTCCAAGCTTAACAGGACTCCAGTCTATCATCTTCTACTTTCTCTTTTCCATACAGCTATATTATTTACTAGTTTTATGAATTATTAGTAGAAACATACTGGAAACTTTAAAAGGTAATTTTTGTCGAGTTTTCTTTTTCTTTTTTTGAAACCAAGTGATAGAGATGCTGTCTTCTCTATTTCAGTGGATCCATCTACAATGCACAGGTCCATAGAAGTATTAATAATGCCTGCCAAAGCCACAATACCGCCTGTAAAGCTCACTGTTAATCCTTTTGTTTCAATAAATTTGAAGTCACAATACTGATGTCACTCCTTAAATGTCTCACTACAACTTTACTTCTTGATCTTTTTGGTTTCAAAATCTACTTTTAAAGATTGTATTTTTCTGGATACTTCAGAATAGCAAAATTAAAAAGCTGTTCAAGAAGCTTGAGTTGTGGTATTTTAAGAATTAAATTTTGCATGCATACATACAAATTGGCAAGCCCTATTATAAACACTGAAAAATGACAGCGGAATATCCCTCTTAGTAGCAATTCCTATGTACACACTTTCTGTGCAAAAATATTAAAATAGTTACCAGCTTCAGATACTGCTTTGGAGATCTGTTTCCTGTAAACAGGAAGAAAAGATGGAAGACACTCCAATCAAGAGTCTTTTCCTAAATTAACTTTCATAACATTTTCAGCATCAAAGTACAAACTTTTAGTTGTTGATTTTAGAGAGTGTTCTCGAGCTGAGCACTTGTGCAAAGTTTTAAAAACTTTTTTTTTTAATATAAAATTACCAATCAATACAGGGAACACTTGATAAGACAATTTTACATACAGCTACTCTGAAAGTACCACTGGGTGACTGGAGGAACAATAAATCAAAAACGTTTTTAATCACTCACTTAAAAATTCTATAATCTTGAACTGTTACATGAATGAATGACTTCTGTAATTTCATTGCATCTATACCATTTGATTTGTATGTAAATAAACAGCTGCCACTGACAGCTGCTTGCTACTACCCTGCAGCAGAGTATTTCACCTCAGCAGAAAAAAAATATCCATTTCAGATGCACACATTGCTTTTTAAAGAAGACCATAAAGTCTGCAAGGCACATACATACCTTTTCGTAGTAAACTATTCCATATTCTTTATCATCACACTTGACACAACGGAAT
Source organism: Heteronetta atricapilla (assembly GCA_011075105.1). Lineage (NCBI taxonomy): Eukaryota > Metazoa > Chordata > Aves > Anseriformes > Anatidae > Heteronetta > Heteronetta atricapilla. The sequence goes on from CM021763.1 coordinate 6,265,737, forward strand.
TCAATCATCAGGTACATAAAATTAGAACTTCGTTTTTCCCTCTGAGAAGAAAACCACCAGATGTGTATCACATATTAAAGAGCATCAATCTTTAGCATTCACAATACAGCAATTACTCTACTTCCTTTGTGCTGTAACTGATTAATTAGATTATCAATCGTTGAAGCAATTATTCAGTTAATCATTTCATAGCACTACTTGAGACCTTTTTCCTGACATTCTTCCTTAACTTAAATTCCTAACTCACAATAAACATCCACATGTAACAAAATCATATTGTTTTCATCAGTAGCTTGCAATTATGGATTTAAAAGTCTGCAAAGAAGCAAAGAAGAATTACCAGTTGACTTTTCTTTTAAATGATTACATATAATTATGCACATCAGTCAAAACCCAGAAGACATGAAAAATCACTGCTTTAGATGAAACAATGAAAGAGACAAATTAAGCTTTGACAAAAATTAGACTTGCAGCTTTTACACTTTCAGAGGAAGATTTGCTTGTGTACATGTTTTTTAAATGATTTATTAGTAAAAGTGTTTAGAGTTTTAAAATGTTTATAATCTAGATGGGTGACAAAAGAAGTTATATACAAAACCACTATCAGGAACATTTAATAAATAAACTATGCCCTTTGACAGTAAGCAACTTAAGCTCATTTCATGCCTTCATAATGGATTCAACTTGCCAGAAGAAACAATGTGATTTTGCATTTAAGACACGGCTCTAGGAATTAGAAATATTTAATTTTATGTAGTTTTTTTTTTTTTTTTTAAAAAAAAAAAAAAAGAAGACAAAAATACCCATTTCTAACACAGGATAGGCTGAGTTCTCAAGAAGACTTGAGGGGTTATTAAAACACAAGTATAAATATAAATTCCCAGAGCTCTAATTAAAGTTAGATTAAAAAAAAACTCAGAATACAAAGCAGAATACAATGGAGTTCTGTTGTTCAAGATAAGTATAATCAGTTAGCAAGTCTGCAGTCATTTTTCTCAGTGAGGATTAACACCTCATTCAGGTGTTAGGTTGTGGTTTTTGCATTTGTTTAATTCACTCGAATCTTATAAATGTTTTTCCTCAACAACCAAAAATCAAAACCAATAAAGCTGAACAGGTCTAAAGCCAAAGAACAGTCTGTATGGCCAAAAATCTTCCCATGATGATCTAAATTCTAGACGTTATTCAATCATATCTAACATTTGTTTCAAGCTATACTAAATTATTAATAAATAGAAGTCACTTAGAAGTTTCTAAGAGAGCTTTCTATTCTCATAATTACCAAAATCAAGTCCAAATAGGAAGCTTAAGGAATTATTTTTCCTTTGATTATATACATCAGTAATTGAAGAAAAATAGGACAGGTTAGTCTCCCAAGCATATGAAGGTTCCACATTAGCAAGATTCAAAAAGAAAATTACAAATCCGATCTCGGATGACCTACCTCATTTATCATTTCTATTTCTCTAAAAGTCAGCCTGTCCAGCCAGTCCACTTTCACCATGTGGCCTTGCCGATGAGACTTTGTGAGCTGCATACAAAACCACAATGATAATATTTAAATTGTTTCAAGTAAGAAAAAGAGTATCAAACTCAATTTTATAGATACATTAACATAGAAAATCAGGGAAAAAAGAAACTGTAGAAAAAAGCCTGTACATTATACACACAGTAGATCCTTGTAAACAGTTAAGCTGTGCCATAGCAATACTTCTAGTATCTCAAAATATCACGGCAAAAATCAAAACCCTGCAACAAGCACATGATCTTTGAATGTGTGAAACATTAAAACAGGAACCTATTTTTTAAGCAGTCACATTAACAAAAACACTTGACTGAGTTACTGATTTTCATACAGCATAACTTACCAAGTCAAACACAAAAAGAAGGTATTTCAGAAATTATCCAAACTGAAATTCTGCCTTTATAAGCCTTACAAAAGCAAGGTCTCAGATTGAGACTTACACACTGAAAAAGTGCAAGACTTAGAGCAAATCAGAGTTCATTTTCCTTTTCTTTTTAGGCATCTGAAAACAGCCTACCAGAAAGCCCAATAATATCTGGATGGGAAAGGTCTCTTTGCTTAGTTGCTATGCCCCAAGGTACACAGAAGCTGCCACTCAGAAGGCAAGCAGCATCTCACAAATCATTCCACCTCCCTACTTTGCCCAGCACACCCTCATCTGCCACAGCCTCCTATTTAGAAGCCAAAGAATGCTGTTGGAAGGACTCTGGAAATTACCTAGTCTCAAAGCAGGGTTACTGACTGCATGTTGCACAAGACATTGCACAGTCAGGTTTTAACTGCACAAGGAGAGGGACTCCAAAACCTTTCGAAGCAATCTGCTGTAGCAGTGTTGTACTACTCTTATATTTAAAAAGTTCTGCATTTCAGTTTGCACAGACACCTTCACACATAGTAGCAGTAATAGGCATCCAGTAACTGAAGAGCCAAAGGAAAATCTGAAGCTGGCTGTATTCAAACAATGGCTATTTAGGAACAACACATCACAAGAACCTCGTCTGCTATGAAAACGGCTATACAGATGAAAGCTCACACAGACACTACTCAGAAACCCTATTTGCTTTGCTAGCCAGCAGCATTTGTGGATAAAATGCCTTTACAAAGGAGAACAACAAAATACCAGTGAAGAAAACAGTGATATCTTTCAGAAATTAGTATCTTCAAAAAACAGCTTTCAAAAGAAAAGATGGTGTCAGCTATGTTACTAGCTATTCATCAGAACACTCATTTGGGATGTGAAAGAATTCCCTCCTCTTCCTGAAATGCTTTGGGCCCTCATTTCTCATCTGCAAAAGAACAGGCTAGAACAGACCCATGTATTTTGAGATTGCAAAACTTAGTTATTTGTGTTTCTTGAGTAGGGAGCAGACAGGAGTGACAGGAGTGATGGGGAAGAAAAGCACTGATAAGGTATGATCACATTTGCAACAAAGCTAACATGAAAATGAAGATCTACACTAATACCTTTCGCAGAGACCCACCACCTCCCTCACATAACCATGCAACATACTACAAAAACAGTCCTGATACTCAGTGTCTATCTACAGAGCATCCTTGGGCTAGATGGGATTTATTCTGCTAGGATCAAGAAATGGGACACCATGGCTGACAGAAAGCTTGGAGTAGATGCACTTGAGTAGAATAGGAATATACTAACTACACTAACAAAGGTAAGTTTGTCTTGTGTCAAGTACATAAAATCCTCCTGGCATATTCTCCTGCTCTTCTTCCCAAACCAAAGCCTACAGTAGTTCTTTCCAAGAAAGGTATGCTCATACCTGAGCTTGCACTGAATAAATCAGGTTTGCACATCCCATGCTTTCTTTCAAATACTATATATACGATATATACTATTTAGAATACAATGTTAGTTTGAACTCTCAACAAAAAAAATCACAATTAAGTCACCCAATTACACCACTTCAGTATCGCCCAAAGAAAAATGTCTGCATCTCAGTGTTCTTGTAAAGCCATTCTTGAAACAAAACTTCTTCATTATAGTGACCTACTTTCTACAAGTCAGAAAACATTTATAGAGAGTTTTCCATTATAAATTGAAAGTGAGCAAAACTAATTAAGTAGACTGTAAATCAAAGTTTATTTCTGTGACAGAACTCTAGATGACAAATGGACGTATTTATGGCACTGGACCTTTCTTTCACCTGGAGCTGAACAAAGGTGACGATGAAAACTAAGCAACAAAGATTAAGATGCAAGTACATACACTAAATAAGAAGGGCTGAGACACCTGGCAAGCTTGAAGTAAGTTCGCCTCAAGAATGAGAGGATCAGCTAGTCAAGTTCAAGAACTAACATTCATTTATGAATTCCAGAGGTTGCTTTGATGGCAAAAACACAGTCTGCCAACATGCTGTGAGTAGAAATATTAATATGCACACATATGCATGATCTTAAATTAATGCAACTTTGGTTAATTACTGTAGGTCTCCTTACTATTTTTTTATAATGCAGAGGTATATCATACATGCCTGAACAGTACACCAGACAGCCCTAAATCCGAAGGACAGCTACTGAAGGAAGCTTGACTGTCCTCACAAGCTATTCTCAGGAGCTACTCCTCTTGAACTGGACAGAGTTCTGTTTCCGAGCATTTTCAAGGTACATTGATATTTTCATTTTTCACAAAGAATATGGATTTTAAGTTGCTACAACAGAATGCTACATATATTACAAGTTTCGTATGCTGTTCAATGTATTTATGTGCCAATTTAAGGAATATTTGTGGCAAGGGACTTTATCTATTTGTGTATGTCCTATAAAACACCTAAATCGAAGTAAAATAATTTTCATGTGAGAAAATAAAACATGGTAAGTTTGTCTTCATTAAAGTCTAATTTTGCTCCAATGATAGTTCAAACTTTCCCCATATGTCTTAGAGGTTGCTATTCTACTACCTTTGCCAAGCGGCTCATTTGATCCTCAGATACTGTGCTGCTGGTTCTCCCAGGAGTTCTGGTGGGCTCCGAGCCATCAGCTTCTACGTTGGGCCAGACTTTCAGATCATGCATTCCTTGACGAAACATACTGCAATGAAAAACGTGGGATCACTTCAACAAATTGAAAACACAGATGTCAGGAATCAAAGGACAGTGACAGCTGCACAAAAATGAACGGGATTCCTCTGCCAAACCTAAAAACATGTATTATAAGTTAACTGAAATGTAGAAGTGCCTAGCACCTTATGCCCTCTGTGGCCTTCATTTTATTGGCACATGAAGTTTAAAAGAAAATGAGTAAATCTGAGATAACTTATTTGGCAAGTGGAAGAAAAATGGATAACTCCCAAAGTCAATGGGGTGGTACAAACATGAACTGAAGAGAGAGCTTGACCTTCATAGTTTTAGTATTTGTAATGAAGCAGAAAGAATTCCTCTTGACTTGCAAATTACAATATTGACTTCAAGTCCACCTAAAAAAAAATAAACTATAAAATGATGTAAGTTTCATCTGAAGGTCAACTGATAAAAAGCAGCTTTCTCAGCTGAAAAAAAAAAACCACAACCCTCACCATACCATTTTCTCCATCTATGCCTGAAATTGAATTGATAATTGAAATTGTGCAGTGAGCAGAACTTTGCAGGGAAATTCACCACACCTCTTCTCTTCAAAACCCTGTTTCCCTTGCATATTTGCACCGATCCACCTATAAAAGGTGCCCCAACAAATCAGGTGCAATATTTTTGCAAGTAAGAGCTGATCAACTGAGTAACATCTTCATGGATATACAACTCTGAATCATCATACATTAAAAATTATTATGAAACACTGACTAGGAGGACCATCTTACCTTAAATTCACACATTGTTGAATACTACTACAGGGGTTTCCATTTACAAGCCAATAAAAAAAATGAAATACTTATTTCTGTCCATCTAGTTCTCTCATCCCCCACACTCTGGAAATAAATTTCATTTATAAAATACTATCTCTTTCAGGAATTATACTTTAATATTTTAAAAACTACCAGCAATCTTCAGGCCACAGTCCAACTGATCCAGTTCAATTTTCTGCCCTAAGACAATGTCAATCTTTTTGTCAAAGGAAAATCTTCAATGACAGAGATGCAATCTCCCTCCCTACAGAGATTTTCTACATTCAATACCACTAGGACAGATTTCCTAGCACCAGTCATTTCCTAATGCCAACCTAAACTTGCCCTGGCTCAGCTTAGCCTTATCACTCTTTACCCATGCACAAGACAAAGGTTACTTCTCTCCATTTTCAAACACTACCTACATAGTAGGAACGTGTTCCCATAGACTTTTCTTCAGCCCCACCTGTCCTTACTCTTCCTCCATTACACCTATTTGCTAGACATACAGTGATATGGACTCCCTTGGGCCCCCACCTGCCAGAACCTTGTCTGAAATTACATAGAACTGGACACATTTCCACAGAGGAGACAGATCAGAAGCAGGATACAATGTTGCCCCTGATGTGAATACTTGTGAACTGTTTATATATTCAGTGTTTGCATATTTCACAAAATTTACATGATTCATTCATGATATTAAGATACACTCTAAAACCCATTTTTTCCCACAGTTCTCCTTGTAGGTACTCTCTGTTCTGGATTTGAAAACAACTTAATCCTTAAACTGCATCCTATTATTTTTCAGTTTCCTTGTACTTAGTTAAGATCCTTTTGGTGCACTGCCACCTTCCAATGTACTTGTAATCCCTTCCAGCTCCATTTTATCTGCAAATATACTGACCTTGCTCTCTACTAAATCACAGAGATGATTAAATTTGAAAATTCCCTATTTCCTGTATTACATATTGTTTCTTATAGATAATTAACAGCTGCATTAACAGACAAATCGTAATGCAATTAAACAAATTACATTAAGTAATCAGAATTGGAATTAATTCATTAAAAGAATATACAAGAAAGTAGTATTTCTAAAAAGCCTAACCTTTGGCTTTTTACATGAGAAACTGTATTTTTTCAAAACCATAGCACATATGAAGTTACAGTGGAGGGGAGGAGGAAGAAATAAAGTAAACATACATTTTCTAAACATATATGTTTAGAAAATCAGATTTACTTTATATATGTAAGTATATATACACACATATATATTTTTACCCATATTTCCCGAAGAGCGAGACTGTTGTTCCTCCCACAGGAACTGCTTTACCGGGTCCATATACATCCCAGATGGTTAGAGCCACCTGTGCATTGCGAGGTAAGTCTGGATACTTCACAGGAAGTTTCAGCCATTCATTCCAGCTGCGGAGAAACAATTTTTATTAGTCATAAAACCTCAGAATTCAAGTTACCTTATAGTAGTTTATAGAATACAAGTTCTCCTCAAACTATGGACTTCTAATGACAGACTGACAATTTGCCCATGGGCCTTAGTTATTCAAACACTTAAGTGTTGTCTTGAGACACTACATTCATGTATGATTAAAAGGCCATCAACCAAAGGAAAAGTTCCTAAACTTTATGACTAAGTAGCCAAGATCAGTCTATCCAGTAAATAGTGTAGAGTGTGCTAGTCCAGGCCCCAAAAAAGTTATTACATTAGTGAACCATGCCCTAACATACAATTGTATTTTTTCTTACCCATTACACACAAAAAAAATTGCTTTTGTGTTGTCAAGGCAACAGTTAATAACTATACAGAGACTTGAAACATAAGTTATTTGAAAAAAAGACAACAGAAAATATTTTTCCTGACAAACAAAACCCAAACAATTACTTATAGAACATTATGCCCCGGTAACTAAGATACATGAAACAAAAGGCAGTTACTTACTTCCATCTAGTGCTAAAAGCTTTATAGGAAGTTCTAACTGGAAGAGCAAGAGGCTTCCCTTCTGCAAACACCTGACAAGTTACATACAAATCAGAGCAAGTTTCTTGATACAGTCCTGAGAACTTCAGCATGGGGTCTTCCAAGAGAGCTTTGTAACTCTTCTGTTCTCTTTTCCCCTCCAGACTTCCTCTATGTTAAAATAAGGGAGGGAAGAGAAAGAGGAAAAAAAAATATATAAACCAAAGTTTATTTCATGCATGCTAAATATTCTACTCCATTTCCATAAGGTATATTTAGACTACTCAGTATGGCAGCTATATTTGTTTTGAATTACTAGCAAGCAGTGAAATCTAAATATCTGAGAGAAACTCTACATTTGTTCATCCTGAAGAAGAGAGAGCTCCAAGGAGACCTCACTGCAGCCTTTCAATACTTAAAAGGGGCTTATAAAAAAGATGGAGCAACTTTTTACTCAGGCAGACAATGACAGGACAAGGGGAAATGGCTTTAAACTCAAAGAGGGGAGAGTTAGGTTAGATGTCTGGGCGAAATTCTTCACTCAGAGGGTGGTGAGGCCCTGGCATGAGTTGCCCAGAGAAGCTGTGGATGCTCCACCCCTAGAGGCTGGATGAGGCCCTAGGCAACAAGGTCTAGTGGGTGGCATCTACCCATGACAGGAGGGTTAGAATTAAATGATCTTTAAGGTCCCTTCCAACCCAAGCCATTCTATAAGTGATGAAAAAAGTACGCAATTCATTGCAATACTGATTTAGGGGAAGAGTATCAAATAGAATAATTACTTGTTTGCCTTTTCAAAGGAGGTAACTTCTAATACAACTTGTAGATTCTTAGACTGTACCCTAAGCAGGGCAACAAGGACATGATATACACTGCTATCATCCAAAACAAAAAATACATCAGTAAGTAGCAGCATAAACGAGCAAATACAACTTAGGAAAAAGAGCAAACTTTATTTTAAAGTCATGTGAAATTTGAAATGTATGCCATTAGTTTCTAAACTCAACATCAAATCAAAGGTCAGCTAAGCAAACTATCCAAACGAAATGATTAAATTTTTGGTGTTGGTGTGGAAATGAGTAAGATGCATCTTCCAGCAAACAATAATCTTTCAGTACCATAAAATATTCAGGGTAGATGAACAAGCTTCTTGCAAGAAACAAGCACAGTACATTCCAGGAAGACACACACTCAATCAAATAAAAGAGTTTTTGATAGGCAGCACCAATTAGCAAAGAGGACACATGCATCTGACTTTAGTTCCCATTTTCTAATCAGATGAAACTATTTGGGCCCTAATTAAGCTTCCTCAAGTTAGTTTTTCACAATAGAGAAATATACTTCTGTGTAACTACATTAGGTACGCACTTCAGAAACAGCCACATCTACTCTACAAGAATTTCAGCACCCCTTTGATGCAGGTAGAGAAACTTTAGGAAAACATGAAGCAGAAAATACATCAGGACATGGAAACACTAGGTTCAACAGGAGTGCTTGCATATAACCAGCTAAGCACGTACTTACAAGCTGCATCTCTGCCTATAACAGAGAGCCTAAGAGCGACGTGCTTTCAAAGAAGCATGCAAACAAGTAGGTGAAATAAGTGTCTTCAGATTATCTCCTGCCTTTATCACTCAGGAGCTGCAACGCCAGCAGATGACAGGTTATCAGAGGCATTAGGTCTCAGCTCAATCAACCTGTGCCTTACAGCACTACCCTGTCCCACAGGACCTGAGGCCACGAGCGCTTTCAACGCGGCCGGGGCAAAATCAAGCTGCTGGTCTCCGGGGGACCTCATAGCCCCCAGTGGGGGTACAGCAGCACCGACTCGGCCCCGAAGACCCCCAGAAAACACCTCTGCGGGATGCCCGGGGCTCCCAGCTGCGCTCCCCAGCCGCCGGACAGGGCCGGGCCCCTCCTCAGCCACCCCCGGAGCCGGCAGACGGTGAAGTCCGTGCCCCTCTCACTCACATCTTCAGCTGAACGTTGATGTCAAGGTCGCAGCTATACACATAATAAAGCTTCTCAGCCTCGCCCATAGTTGCTGCCGTTGCCGCCACCCACCGCCTCAGAGGCGCAGCCCTGCTGCGGAACGGCCTGCCGGTCTGAGCGGCGCCGACATCTTACTTAAGGGAGGAAGGAGCAGGGACGCCCCCCTCCCCTCCCCCCCTTCACAGCTGCCCTTCTCTAAGATGGCCGCCGGCCTGCCCCTGCTGAGGAGGCGGTCCTAAGATGGCTGCGCCCACGGCGTGCTCACCAACATGGCTGCCCCCAGGTGTATGGCGCACAAGATGGTCGCTCACTCCCCTTCATTCCCCCGGCTGGTTGCGAGATGGTCGCTTATGCTGAGAGCCACTCTGCAGCTGACTTCAGGGCGGTGAGACTGAGGGCATCAAGGAGGTGGTTCCTGCCTCGTTTTCCAGCAGGAGACCCCAGCAACACCTGCATTTTGCCCCTTCTCTCTCTTCAGGCTGTGATTCTCCATGCTACAGCACAGCTGGGTCAGTTACAGCAAAATTCCCTCTGGCTGAAACCCTTCTGTGCCCCCAGAGATACTGCTTTCTCACAGAGGAAAGGGATGATCTGCATGCTGTACCTGTGCATTTCTAGGAGCTGTCGCATGCTATTTAATTCCATAGTCAATCCTTTTTATTTCAGATTACTGACACCTCTGAGAAAGGCCAAGCAAAAATGGCAGTTGTCTTCTCCCAGAAAACAGCAAAACAGCACCAGCCAAGATGTGGAAATTAAATTACCGGTTGAGTCTCACTGCACTTCATTTGGCAGTTTTTGTTGTTGTTTTGTTTTTTCCACCTGAAGCCTTAGCTGTTAGAATCTGTAGTTGATCTGCAGTCATCACCTAACAACAATAATAAAAATATATTTGCAGAATGTCTCTATAACTGAGCCTTACAGGCAACCAAAAATCACACTGAGCTTATATTTCTTAAATAAAAATATGGTTGTAGAAAAATGCATAATATTTTGAGGGTTATACGTGTTGCAGGTACTTAAACGACATAAGTACGTGTGTCATTACTACTGTATGACAATTCTATCTATCTAGGCAGAGCAGCAAGCGGGTGATTAAAGAGGAGGTTGGTGTTTTATGATCACAGACACTCCAAACTTCTCAAAACTGCCGAACGCAAGTATAAAAGTGCTATTTTGGTGTATCTTACTGGAGTGATGGCATATAGCAGCACTAGTACCAAGGGAGCATCAGGACAGGTGAACTCTCCTAGTCTGTGATGCTTTCAAACATAATTGATGTTTGGAACCAGCATGTTCTACTCTATGTTCACAACAAGACACATGAACTAGAATGTGTGGAAGGGCATTCATCAACTAGTCCTGTCCTCTTGCTAGTTAACTGAAAAGGGAAAGGAGGCCTCCTTAAGGAAATAAGGGCCATTTCAGCACCTCAGCACTTTTTTTTTTTTTTTTTTTTTTTTTCCTCAGAGGCAGTAACTAGGAGTTAGTTTTTTTTTTTTTTTTTTTTAACTTTTTCTTCAAAATATTTAGCAAATTAGAGCAGTGACCTAGAACCATGTATCACTAAAATGAAGCCTTTGCTTTCCAGCACTGCCAAACTGGTGTGTGTCATAAGTGAAAAACTTAATTAAAACTCTATTAAATCAACAAATCCCTTTAAGCAGATTAAATTAAATTAACTTTATATATATATATGTATATATATATAATTTATTCAGTTTTCTGTATCTAAATTGGTCACTTTTTGACCACATCTATAATTGCTACTACTCGGGTAGCTGCCAGTCATATATTGCCTACCTCAAAATTTCAGGTGGGTTTTGTTTACTTGTTAGCTTGGTTTCAGGCCATTTTTTTACCAAAAAAAAAAAAAAAAATCAGCTTTCCAGAAGAAAGATAAATAAACATATTGCTCTTTTTGGCTGTGGAGAAAAAGGAAACCCTTAAACTGTAAAAATTTAAATGACATATGAAACAGTTTTAAAGTTAAACAGTTGGTTAGCTCTGTGTGCACAGAGAGTATTCAGACATTCGTATGTCTGTACCTATTTCGTATTATTTTATCTCAGGAAAAATTGGATCCATTTTCAATTAACCGGATTAGTAATATCAGTTAAATAATCCCACCGTCGATTTCACCATTATAGAAACATTTTTAGGTTATTATTCAAGTTTTTTATTTTTTTTATTTTTTTTCTTAGAAACAGGGAAAAATATAGGAGACCTCTGAAATTGGCATGTGTTTTTAAAAAAGTTTTCAAAGTGGTGTATTACTCAGTTTTCTCAGATCCTGGTGTGTCTAAGTAAGTAAGTAAATTAGGTCTGTGGGAGGCAAGAGAAGAGAAAAATGTTTAGAAAAGACATTTTTGACAGTAAAATTGTGGAAAGATGCAATTTCAATCAAAAATGTCATTTTATACTACTTTCTCATATGAATAACCTTACATTTAGAAGTTCTCAAATACTGCTGTGATCTTATATCATAGAGGCTGACAGAAAGAGTATTTTTCATCCTGAAAGATCCTAAAAGACTATAAAGATGCAGAAATGAACATCCCATGCGTATCTGTGAATCACTGTCTACACCATGGAAACATAGCTTGCCAGAGATGACATATCTAAGCTGGTACAGTGTCTACAGTGTCTATATATACTGCTACAAATGGGGTAACACACTAAAGCTGATATGTCCATTTGGTATTGAGCAGATGCAGAGCTAGATAAGGACATTATCCCATTTACTTTCTGCTGCTATTTTTGTGTATCCTTTAGGGCTCTCAGCTTTGATGGCAGTGTCTGTGCTGTTGAAAACAGTTACTGTAGGCTGTTGCCTTTGGGTCAACTAGCACATATGGCTTACATCTACCCTATCTTGACCTGACCCCTGCAGACTGGACCATCTCTATCCCAACTGCAATATTTGGCCTGTCTCTCTGGTCACTCTTGTGGCCAAAAGACATAATTATTTCTGTATGTGATTTTCAGCTCAAAGTGCGTAGTGTAGCGTAAGGACTGTTTTGCAGCCTACAGGAAGATTGTTTTTATAGCATGACATCTAGGGTGTGGCATGAAGACACGTTGTGGTATTTAAGTGTTTGTGTCCTACCAAAGTAGCATAGGATTTTTCCAAACACTGGGTATCAAACATGGCACATCTGTTCACCCTACTGTATACCCATAAGCAAACTATCCTGGAAGTTCTACTGGGGTTTCCACATGAATATATATATTGTTCAGGGAAACGTGTAGATGCATGTAAGTGCATATACATTATCAAGTTCTGTAAGTAAACTGGAGTATCAAGATTTTCGGTGTTCTAAGCACAATGTGAAGCAAACTCAGACTTTTATCATGCCAACAGAAAACAGAAAGAAAGGCATCAATCACTTCTAGACCTCTGCTGAAACTATGAGGGGCCTGAGGGACAAATAGGTCTTAATGGTCACGAGTTTCCTCTGTCCATGGCTCAGGACACCCTTTCGTAGATGTCAGCCTATCCATGGCTGGGCCATGGGCTCCGTTAAACCAGGTCCCACTCATGGGCCCCACTCTTGGCGTGGCCTTGGCCCATCCCTATGGGGGTGCCTGATGCCTGTGGCTGCTCTGGCTGCCCCCTGCCCTGGCTTGCTCACTGGCCAGAGTGGTGGGACAGGCCCTGGCTTTCTGCAAGAGCTAGGTTTACCCCAGGGCTTTTGTCTTGAAACACCAATGTATGCATGGAAGCATTTACAAAATTTTTGAATAAAGGTACACAAAGAGAAATCTATTTCTCTAATGTTTAAGTATAATGCCTAGATTTAGTTACCTACTACTACCGTGTCTTTCCTGTCACTGGAAAACCTGTAGTAAGCAGTGCAAAACCATGGGCACTCTTCATTGCTTTGCTCATGCATTAAAATGTTCCTCCTTCCTTTTTCTGTTTCTCAGTTTGATAGTTCCCTGAGAGGTCCCTGAGGCCTGATGAGGTGAAGCATCAAGAAAACAGTGGGAGCAGTAGAGAGCGCTGCTGCTGTCATGATGCTCTTTGGAGGGAATGGAGCTATTTCCTTGTTTTGAAGCAAAAGTGTCACTTGCAGTCCATCTTCTATTGATAGTCGCAGATAAATATGTCATCTCTCAGTCCTGGTATGAAATACATACCATCTGCAAGAGAACAGCATGCTTCCTCATATGCCATCTATCTTCTGCTAGTGGGACTACCATGATAAGCAGGGCAATTGATCATTTCGGGTGTTCAGCCAGGTCTCACATTCTTGGCAAAGACTTTCAGCAAAGTTGCTGAAGGTAGCTGAGTTGACAGACTTGCTATATTTCTTTCTTTCTGAGTGTGGACATCTGTCCACTAGAAACAGGACTGAAAACTATACATAACCCTTTATACATCTGTCAGATGTATGGTAATGACTTTCAGTCACTAATGAACTGGAACAAAACTGAATAGGCAACAGCCTTTTTCCCTCTAGTAATATCCTGAGAAAGACTTTACATACTGAATATACAACTAAGAGAATTTCTGCTGTTCAAAAACCACAATGATGGACAGGTCTTTGGAAGCAAAGGAGTGATTATCATATTTCCTTTAAAAATGGATTAGAAACAGGTTTAAGAAAAGACCTTTCCTTTCTTCAAATGTATGCTTTATGTTTATTTATGTTTATTTATATATGTATAGATATTTATGTTTGTTTCTTTATAGATGCATGAAAGTGCCACTGTAGATATTTTAGAATTGTAAATATCCATGCAGAAAAATAGTTGTTACAAAATAAGTATCATTATCAGAGATACTTATTGGAGTATCATTTTGGTCCAGAAATATTACCCTTCTCAGGGTAAATCTGCCCCCTTAATGTGCTAAGAAAACTTTACATCTAGATAGAGAGCAGGGAGTAAACATCCAAAGTCTATTAAAGAGTGTCTGGCCAGCAGCATATACATATTTCCACAGAGCTGAGGCTCTCACAAGGGTGATTCTGTGGATTCTCATCACATGGCACAAAGGCATGCATAAAGCTCTGTTTGAAAACAGAGAGCACCAGTAACTTAAGTTTATGGAGTGATGTTTTACTTAACAAGATGCACTTTCCAGCTGATTATATATCTTTCCATAATTAAAGACTATTAGATTTATGTCTGAGTTCTTTGAGAAATAAATCATCTACCCTTCTGCATTTCTACTGTGCTTCTCTATTACAGGGTTTAGCACTTAAACATTACAGTGTGCTAGCCCTCTTCTCAGTGACACTGACACTGAACAAGCTTTCAGTTCCAATTCTTGTTTTCTCAACCTTCTGCCCAAGCACAACAGCATCATTCCTTATGCTTAGAGAAACTTGGGATTTGCAAGCATCTCTTCACATGTTCAGTCCCATCTTTTACTATTACCAGTCACAACTGGTTAGGAACCTTTTTCCATCTGGTTAGGAACCTTCTGCTTCTCATCCATGAGAGTCTGTTTTCACTGGACCCAATCCAGACTGGTGCTGCATTTCTGCAGTTTTAAGAAGCCAGATCCTTACAGTGTCACTTTGCTTCTAGGACCAGTGTCATGCCCATCTGTAACCCCTCTTTCTATTGGCATTGATGTAGACATTGTGGAGAAGAGAAAATGGCCATTCTGGTCAGCCATAGAAGTCAGTGCTCTAGGTAGACATGAAAAGAAGTATTATTAAGTACATTCCTGATAATATTAAAGGATTTGTTCTAATCCATTAAAAGGAGGTATGATTTTACCATTTTTTTGCTCTGTACCCTAAGGTTTTGTCACGTCAGTTGGAGCTGAAAGCACAAAGCTTCTTGCAACATTTAATTTCCATTGAAATGACAACAAAGCTGTGGACTTCCCTTTTATTATAGAATCATCCTCAGCAATAACCCTTTTTAGAAGAGTCCCTAAACTCATTCATCCACATATAACTTTAACTCAATAAAGTTGCACTAGGGAAGAGTTTGGCCCATTAACTTTAGTTTTCTAATGCTATTTAGTCAATAAGCCATATAATTCCCAAAACAAAGAAAGAGAAGGAATAATAATAATAGGAAACATAAAATGTCAACACAGCCTGTTCAGAAGAAGGAAAAAAAAAAAATTAAGCAAAACAAAACTACTGAGTCGGGTCATCAGCTAGAGAAAATCAGGGTAACTCCAGTGAAATCAATTAAATGATATTGGATTATACCAGATGAGGATCTAGCATGTAATTTTTAATTTTATTTATTTCTTTCTCTCTCCCATCCCCATTCTATCCCTTATATCACAAAATTTGTTTTAAAAAAAATCCAGTCTGGCAGATTTTGCAAGTTCAGTAGTCTGTTAACTGAGTAAGTAAAGATATAATGAAAGCAATAAGTGCTGAAACATCACACATGCAGTACATATCTCCAGCCAGTCCAATTTTATGCCTAAGGAGACTGGCAGAGTTCCTGCTGCGATTCAAATCTTATGTCAAATTTATAAACTTGTTTTCTCCATTCTCCTCTCCTATCCCTGTGCCCCATCAATCAGAACTTATACCTGCACAAAAGGCTGATCCATCATTAAGGAGGCAGGTTGCAGCCAAATGTAAATTTGCACTTTAAAAAAAAAAAAAAAAAAAAAAAAAAAAAAAGTTATGATACTCTTGCTGCAGGGCAGGGTCACGCTCTGACCCTAGGCAATCTGCCTCTCAATCTGCAGAACACAGGCTAAAATAACGTGTCCGCCGAACAAGCAGTAAACTTTTCTGCTTCTGCCTTTTTGAAGATTCTTGGAGTTGCTGCGTCTGCCGGCTAACACTGTCTGTCTTTTAAAATACGAAAATCTCCTCCATATGCATTGAGCTCGGTTTTCTACTTAGCATTTCAAGAGCTCTAAAGACCTTCAGGGGGGGAAAAAAACAACATATTCTGAATTTTCAATTTTGATGACAATTTGCTTTCCCTACAGGATGTGCAGATACACCTTGAAAAACTCGTGTCAGCTGCACTAAAGGAAATGTTTCTTGCCATGGGAATGAGGGCACATCCCTTTCAACTAACTTAGGGAAAACAAGTTTGACTCTTTTGTAAGAGTGGGCTCGTAGTTTCACCTGTACCTTTTGTTTTCCATAAGTAGCTGAACATCTCTTTTAGGTTATTCCAAATAAGAAGCAGCAATAATGACAACTTTACAGCCAAGCAAACAAACAAACAGACAAGCAAACAAACAAACAAATGTGTGTTTTGCCTGTACAGTGAAAGGCAAAATGTAGCCTGCCCATCCCTTCCTCCTTCTCCCCGTCGCATCCTGCACCTACCCACCCACCATCCTACTTAGAGGAGAGTCTGTTCTCATCTGAATCCAAATAAAACTTCAGGCCATCAACAAAAGATTGATCATTTCTTTAAAATTAGATTGCTAGAGCAAGACGCATCATTTTATCTCGTCTAGGCTAGCCTCACCTTGCTTTAGAGTCAATGGAAGGAGACAGTAACATTTAAGAGCAATATAATCACATTTATCTTCAATAATTGTGTGAGGTTGGGATGTACCACTGTTTACAAATCCGTTTTTTCTCCCAAACTTGTGAAAGCAGCCTAGATAACCTACTTGTATTAAATACTGATTTTATAAAAATATTAAGTGAGGTAGATCCCACGCTTAGGTTGAGATTTATATATTTTATACATTTTCTCTATAACCACCAGACCACTAGAGGGGACATTGCAAATGCTAGTTCTCTTAGCACCAAACCCATCCCAAAGCTTTCAGGTGGGTTTTTCTGCTTCCACACCACAGATGGGAGATATTGAGGTACAGGTAATATAAAGTTCATTTTTTTTTTTTCTCCAGCTGAATTTAATGACAAAAACATAATTGACCCTAAAGGGATCAGGAACAAGTTGTATGGTCTGACTGCTCAGAAAACCAAGGTTTACAGAATTCCAGATGAAATCACTGGATTCCAGTGTTTTGTTTGCTCAGTATTCAGCCTTCATTAGTTCCTGACAGATAAACCAGGAGTTAAGAACAGGGAAGATAAGCCTTGATTTCTGGGCTTGTTTTCCAGCCATTAGACAGCACTTATCTTTAACTTAAACTCCTATTTTTAGGGATTGGACTGATGACAATTTATTTTTATTTATTTATGTATTGATATTACCAATATCTTCATGTTCTCCATGGAACAGACAGAGCATCATGAATTCTAATACCATTTTGTATTTCTGTTGCTAATCCTGGTTTAGCCTTGGCACAGAGAAATCTGGTATTAAGCAAAGGAAGATGTTGCATAAACACAGTAGATGTTGTCTCTCCTCCTTTCAGTAGGCACAGAAATTCACACCAGGGCAGTCACTTGCAATGTCCAGTTTGCAGGATATTTAATTATCTTAAAATGGAAGGGTTCGTTGCAAATGCATTTGCTAGCCTTTTATCCAGAGTAAGATATGAATACAACAGCGAGTGATAAACACAGACATGCAAATGAATGTGAATGTTTGCATAAACTGTATTTCTTTGCAGCTGTGGAACAAATTCTGCTCTTAGTTATACTAAGGCATCAGCTATTGATTTCAGTGTAGCTAGGAGTGGGCAACTGAGGACAGGACAGATCCATTCATCTATTGATTGATCAAATCATTGCAGCATGTAGCATTGCAGCTACAGACCCTTGCCACCATATGGGTATATGGCTCACCCCTGTGGGTGCGGAGGGACTAAGGTCCCCCTGGCCTCCCTGTAAAAGGGAGGGCTAGACAGACACCCGCAACTGGAAGTTTGTTCCTTTCTTTAAAAATATATTTAATAAATAGCCTAAGCTCAAAAAGCAAGTTAAAAACTCATAATCAATTTTGTCATTCTTGCTTTCCTTTCTTATTTGTAGGAAAAAATTAATCACTTTTCTCCCACCCTCTGATAAGACTAGGCTTTTGCACTCTATTAACCCCAGGGGCTAAAAGATAGACTGTTTTCTAACAGGTGAATTAGTGCTAGATAGCATTACCACAACTGCCAAGTCATTAAACATGTAATTGGAATTTTTTTTCCTATCTTAACTTTTCTACATTATAAAGGATCTTTACAAATTAATGACAGAATATGAAGCTGCCCTGAGAGCTATTTGCCTATTAAAAATAGGCATGAAAAACTCCCATCCCCATCACATGAAGAACTATCCCACCAATTTCCAATTACTTCTGCCACTGACAGTTCACTGGACTGTTAAGTTATATTCTGCACCACGCTGCTTAATGTGGCTAAGTCGTGCAGGTATTTGCTACTCTTCTTTTTTCATTCTTCTTCTTTCTATTTTTTTTCCCTGATTGTGAAGCAATTAAGCTATGTCACTAATGAAAAAGGAGAATTTTAGTACCATAAAGG
This sequence comes from Heteronetta atricapilla, assembly GCA_011075105.1. Classification (NCBI taxonomy): domain Eukaryota; kingdom Metazoa; phylum Chordata; class Aves; order Anseriformes; family Anatidae; genus Heteronetta; species Heteronetta atricapilla. The sequence continues at coordinate 6,284,401 of CM021763.1, forward strand.
CACAGTTAATTTAAAGATGAATCCCTGGCAATAACTAAATCCTCACAGCACCCTGGACCTAGTATGTTTCTGGAAGTTTATTCGGGACCTTCAATAAAAGCCTTCTGATGGCACTTGCAGATACTCTGATGCACAAAGTCTGTGTAAAAGGAGCTAAAGATTAAGTCTGCATCTGGTAATGACAATGGTAATATCAGTGGTAATGGTGGTAAGAAGGAGAAGGTTTCAGTGTGGGATTTTTTTTCTTTCTATTTGATGAAAAACTTCAATTGAGAATGCAAGGGAAGATTGACAAATATGATCACTTATGTCAAGAACTGAAAACAACAACAAAAAAAATCTCAGGCTTTGGAAACATAAGCAAAATGCCAGTTATTCAGAGTATTTTGAAGCTCCACGATGGGGAAATCAAAGTGTCAGTGTGTACTAGCTTTAATATAAGGGGGTGGAACCTTTAAACAGAGATGTTAATGGTATCACTGGGTGTTGAGTAAGACAGTCTTAAATTTATGGGTGCCTCTGTCTGAGGTAGAGCTGCCATGCAGCTATCTTCTCTTTGTCCTCTGCAGTTTTGCTTCTCACCTTCCTGGGGTACTTATGATGTCTCTAATAAGACATATGCTCTCTGCAGATTAGTGAACCTTACCTCTTAAGCAGCACCCAATTCACTAAATATTTATATTCAATCTATATAATTTATGTGTGAATATTTATTAAATATCCACGTGGATAAGGGTGAGATGATCTCACTGCAGATATATATGTCAGGCCTACATCCTTTCTTCAGAGTTGCTTGAACCAGTGCTGAGATTCCATCTGTAAGCAGTGGAGACACTTTAACGTAGCCATTTCTGATTTAAATAGAGATCATCAGTTTTTACTGAGAATGGGGAAAGACCTGGACTTTCTAGAAGCTGCAGGTGTCTATGAATTATTAAGGTGATGTAACTATAAGGCAAGTACAAAAGATTTCTGACATAAACTTTGAGGCACTAATGACCAAAAAAAGAAAGACGCATCCAAAATGCAGGTATAGAACAGGACTATTAAAATGAAGAGGGGAATAGAGAACCTATTTGATGTGGAGCGATTAAAAGAGACAAGGTTGTTAAACCAAAGGAAGTGAGGGGAAGGAGGAAAATAATACTATGAATGTATAAGTATTGTTCCTCTTGGGAGCAAATCCCTTAAAAGAGGAAAAGTTATGAAAGTGAAAGAAAAAAAAAAAAAACATGAATATAAATGCATATAAACTGGATAGCTGGGTATCTTCTGGATGGAGAGGGCTTGAAGACTCATATTGGCATTTTGAAACATCCAGTGTAACATTGCTGTGTATTCCCAAGTACCTCCTTATCACATGCACTCCACATACATGCTTCAGCACGTCAAATTTGTGGCTTCTTTAGCAGCCTAGATTCAGCAAGTCACTCAAGCAGATTAATGCTGGGATATTTCTGGATGAGTTGGTTTTTATACTGAAAACAGTAACTCATTCCACGGTGGCTAAAAAGCAGACACAGACCCAATGATTTCTACTAGTGCAGCTACTTCTGCAGCCTGTTTCATTTGCCAGCCTTTTCTTTCCTCACTGAGGTCCTCTCTCTGAGGTCCGTTTTGATGGGTTTTTTTTTGTTTGTTTGTTTGTTTGTTTTTTGTTTTGTTTTTAATTACCTTGGCTCTCTGACTTTGATGATTAAATTTCACTTATATAACTAAATAGAAGGCAATAACAACAACAAAATAACTGAGCCTTTAATGCAGTAAGATATGTTTTTTTGAAATATGCTAAACCAAGGACATTATTTAGCACCTATTTTAAATGTTAGAAAGATTAACCTCAGCTAATCATTTCAGAGATGAAGAATTGTGGTTTTAAACAGCCGCATGCAGGTCAAGCACCTCATTGCTGTTCCACAGAGTGTATACAAATAGTACAATTCAATAATGAATGGGAAGCCTCCTGCTTCAACCTGTAAATTAATAGTTGAAATGTGCTCTTGTGCAGACAGCCGCTGTCTGGGCTGGTTCACACCTGGCATCACACCAGGGCTCACGTGAAATTCAGGCCGGCCACAAGCTTTGTGCTGGGTGTTTGAGCAGGGCTATTTTCACTCTGCAATGAGCAAGTGCAGTCATATGTTTCAATAAGGGACTTATCCGCTAGCATGTGAAAATGTTACCGCTAATTTTACACCTTGAAAACAAATCAGGGTTTCACAGTTTGAAAGCAGAAACCAACCAGCTATAAACCGTCAGATTGACTGTGATCTCAGAATTGAATAGGTCTATTTGTTCTAACAAACAGTTAGGCCATTAAATTGCAAAGCCTTCCAGTGTTTGTCCAGGTAAATAAGGACACATCCAAATTGATTATCTGTTGTTCGGAGGTAATGATACGTAATAAACTATTCGCTGTGGTAAAGTAACAGAAATGTGCTTTAGTGTGCAGATGTGCAGGATCCTCGAGTGTAAGAACAGGATCTCCCCACTAGGTTGTCTCAAGCCCAGGGCTTCATCACACCCTCCTGCCCCCCACTCCTGAAGCTGAAATACATTTGCCTTATAATACAGAAACATTCATTTTTCTTGCTCCATAAGCCTGCATGATGCTGTTGTTTCTGCTGATGGGGAGTCTTCAGCAATCTGCTTGTGGAAACACATGCAGAAAAAAAAAAAAAAAAAAAAAAAAAAGGACTTCAGGGGCTTTAGAGTTGATCCTGTTCCTCTCAGTGTCATTATACTAATCTGAAAGAAAGAGAGAAGGAAAGAAAGAGAGAAAGGAAGAAAGAGAGAAAGAAAGAGAGAAAGAGAGAAAGAGAGAGAGAGAG
>CM021763.1:6294365-6326417 GCA_011075105.1 Heteronetta atricapilla
CACTGGGCACTTACCCATGGATAAACACTTCTTTCTGGCATTCCTTCCCTCTTTCTTCCTCTGATACTTGCGATCTTTCTTTCTTTCTTTCTCTTTTCCTTTTTTCCTTTTTCCCTCTTTCTTTCTTTTTGGATCAAAAATAAGACCAAAAAAATTCAAAAGGGAAAGGAGTGGGGTTCTGAGATCAGTCTCAAATCTCAGAAGAAGAGTGTGGGAAGTGGTGCCAAATGGAAGTGTTTATCCATGGGTAAGTGCCCAGTGTAGATTAACATATTTTAATTATGGGTTCCGGGTTTGCTGTGCTCCCTGAAGAATACATGGTTTAGGCCTCACTGGTGAGCCAAGGTAGCCAAGGGGATGTTTTGTTTGCCATGCATGCTGACAGGAGCTCTGTCCTCAGGACAGGCAGACCACGCCAGGCGGGCAGCGGCGAGCCCTTCTCCTCTGGAGATGCCACTTTCTTTGTGCCACCCAATGTGCTCTGACCCCGATCTAGAGGCTGACGCTCCTCTGCTGCTTTCCTCAGAGCTGCTTTCCCGGGTGATGTCCACCAGGACCTCCAACAACACCCGCTCATTAGGATGTCTCTGAACAGCTGTCATGTGGTGCTGACTTTTTGTCACCACTGACAGCAGTGAGATTAAAGCAGGTAGCCAGGGGCTAAAAAACTCTCTGTTTTGTTACAAAGCCCCCAGTCGCCTAGCCCCATTATAAATATGAGGTCTGGATTCACTCTGAGTCACTCACAGCCTTGGGTAGGACCCACTTCACAAATGGCCCCATTTATCATAGCAGGACTGTTAGTGTACATTGCCATCATTGTCAAGATATCAAAATCTGGCCATGTGGGTTTAGTGCTTCATAATTAACAAGTTCAATTGCTCTAGTGAATGTCTGTTGATTATGCAGTATGACTTTGAAATGAGTGGTCAGTTCCCAAAGTTTTCTCTGGTTTGAGCTCAGTGGCCAACCAGGACAGCGCTTAAAGCTTAAAGCTTAAAGGATTTTTATATAGGACAAGATCCATCTTTTCTGCTTTGTTACCTGAAGTCAAGCACTGCCTAAGCTAAACAGCTAGGTTCCTTCTTGTAGGCAAAAATCTGAAGAAGGTAGTAGTTCATGCTGGGTAGGTAAACAAGGGAGTCCCTGATGCGTCCCTCTGTCACTGGAGGGAGCCCAGGTGTCTCCAGATGCCTTTAGGCTCAGTGCTACACAGTGAAATGGGAAGAGTGAGGTGAGATGAAACCTCTTCTAATTATGGGCACTGCCTGCAAAGCTCATTGCTCTGTAGCTCATGAGTGCATCTCAGAAGCAGTCCCAAGGAAGGACTTTGGTGCCACAAGTAGTTTCTAAGCCACACCTCCTTTCAACTAATCCAGGGGAAGCATAAACTCTCCTGGTGTGTATGCTTTTTCTTTAAAGAAATGCCCTGGGCAACCCAATTTGAAAGCAAGGTGGTTAACTTATCTATTAATCCCCCTGAGATCCAGGAATCAGGCAAAATTAAGCCTCTGAATCTGATAGGTACAAGCTGAGCCATCATTGATGTCTTACAGTTCAGCACGTGGCCTTCAGTCAAGACTCCTTTCAAAGATAAAGCAATCTATTTAAATGAAAAGTGAGATGTCCCAAGTTCCAGGCTATCTTCATTCAAAGGGAATATGGAATAAGAGACTTCAATTGCACTAAGCTTCTTATTATAGTCCCCAACTTTAGATTTAAGAGGCTCTAGGAGTTATTACTCTGCAGCTGGAAGAATCTAACCACATTTTGAATTGTGAATATTCAAGGTCTTCACAGCTAGATCCACTGAGGGATTTAGACCCACAGAAATTTTGGCACCCAACTGCTATTTGTCTCATCACCTTCAGCAACATAGATCACAGCTTGGATGTAAGGAGTAACAGAAAATGAAAATACCAAGCAATGTCTGTAGATAGAGAGAAGCCAGCTGCTATCTGAAAATTTCCTCCGCATTAGGTTCTTATTATCTTTTCTTTTGCACCATCAACTGTTCCATGCAATTGTGCTTGGAATCACTCAACTGAAAAGAAAGGCTCCCCTGTCCATCTTCCTGGCAGACCTGACCAAAAGCACCTCCTTTTCTCATCCCCTTTCTCAGATCTGGCTGGTGAAGCTTATCAAGCAGAGCATTACAACAAAGTAGCCTTTCTAACTCTCCAAAGTCTGACCCCAGATACTGAGATCACCATTGCAGCAATTTGTTGCAGGTTAGCATATGGCACTCCTACATTTTTATTTATTTGTTTGTTTATTTATTTATTTATTTGTGGCTTGAGAATATTGTTAGGGAAAGACAGCAGTGTAACAGAGCCAAGGCTACTGCAACTCCATGCCCCAGGTCCAAACAGTATGGGCACATATTCCCAGCAGACACACACACATATACACACGTATACAGCATATATATATGTATATATATATATATATATATACTATATACATCTACTATATATATACGTATAGATAGATAGATAGATAGATCCACACAGGTCACAGAGAAACACACAGAGCACTCACACTAACAGTCTGCACCAACAGCCTCACCCTGTCCCCTCTCTGACTGATCATGATGAAAGTCTGTCAGTGCAAAATACATGTATATGTATGTATATACATATATAAATATAAAATACAGATCCTCTAGTAGCTGGGTTCAGCCACTCAGTCTGCCTGGTAACCGCTCCTGGGTCCCAAGCCTTACCAGTTGCTGGCACCTGGACACAGGAGGACCTGAGGCTGCAGCCCCCCTCTAGTTGCTCCAGGAGCGCAGACCCCATCACACACACACATAGAGTGGAGCCAGACAGGAGCACTGACCAGCCCTTTTTTACACAAAAACAGCCATTTTTATTCCCTTTTTACTCAATTTTCAGATGCTGGTCCTCCCAAGCCACCTTGATCTCTGCTTTTCCCAGCTTTGTTTTCCTCCCCTAAACACCCCCAAAGAAATCCCATTCAATTCCCAAATGCTCATCTAGTGCATTCCGTAACATGTCCCTGAGCAGTGATCCCTCTCCATCCCAAACTGGTCCAGATAGCATCTCCTGTAACTCACTGTGGGGTGCTGCTCTCCCAGGACAGCCCTGGGAGGGACTGTGGCTCATTTATGTATATATAACCTAATGGGTTAAATAACCTAAAGCCTGGATGGAACCTTTAGTTTATTTTGGTTCCTACCCACTGCCGGGCTCTGTGTTCCTGTGTGTGTGGAAATGAGCCTTTTATCTCACAATCTGACAAATATCTGCTTTCTGTGAGATTTTCTGTTGCCTGGGTAGATCCTGCTCTGTCTCCAAGGCACATAAATTGTCATACTTGTTACATGAAGAGCATCTGGGTGAGAAAGCCCTTTCCCTTCATTTTCTTGAACAATGTCAGGCTCAGACTTAAGCAGTGAGTGCTGGTAACAGCAGAAATGTGGTTCATGCAGGGAGATGGTGAAACAGGAGCAGTGTAGTAAATAGAGCAGGGTGTACCTAGCACTGCTCTGGGAGTCCTGGATCAGCTCATGGACTTCTCACCAGATGAAAGTCAGCATCCCCATTTGACAAAAGGGGATATTACTGCTAGCATTTTCCTGGGGCATCAGAGGCTGAAAGTAATGCTAGCAAAATAGTTACGCTGTTAGTGTCAGACATGTAAGCCACTGGTAATATTGAAATCTCATTTCTAAGTGCACACAAGACAGATTTTCAAGGATGCTTAGATTAAAGATCAGCAGAGGTGAGGGGGGATTTTCAAAAGTTGTTATGAATTTCATTCCTATTAACTTCAGCAGAAGATAAGCATTATTTTGTAACTTCAGTTGCCACCTATTAGTATCCTTAAAATACCTAGATGTCTTTAGAAATTTCCCTGGGAACTTTTAGATAAAAAGTTCTTCATTTTAAAAGTGAACACTAAGGAATATTTCTGTTTAGTTGTTATACTTTTGGTGTCATAATGCAATGCTTATCTGTTTTCTGGGGAATGGATATTCACTAACTTGCTGGCTAAACTGGATTCTTGGACATGATAAAGGGCACACTAAGCATGGCAGAAGACAGAGAAGAAACAAAAGCAAAAGATATATCTTGCTTTTGGATTCATCCTCAACCCTGTGTTACCTGCATGGCAGCTGTGCTTATACACTGGGCAGTTGCAAAGAAGCACTTATGAATGGAAGCATTATTTTGTTGTTACTGTTGTTGTTTTACTGTTTCCTCAGTAATTTTAGGGAAGTTATCCTGGCATCTGTGCTCATATTTGCTTAATGCACCTCAGAGCACTGCACATTGAGCCATCTCTGAACAAGGAGGCTGCAGGACCTCAGTTTACCAGTACCAAGCTAGGATGGCCAACCTGCTCCTGCAGCCAGGGCTGGCTTCTCTTCAGGTGATGATGCTGCAGTGCAGACACCCAGCTATTCTGGAGCCAATTTAAATCTCTGTCTCACAGTGATGTCTTACACACAGCAGGCTTATGATTAAAAGCTTTTCCAGAGCCCCCAGAAATGGATAGGATGCTATCCACCGTGCTTCAGTGAACTCCATCTAAATCAAGAAATTCTCCCCACCTCACTTCCCTTCCTTGAAACAGGGATAGCAACCTTTTCTTAACACAGTACCCATCTTGCTCAACACAATAGATCCCTAATCATGCAGGGACGGAGAGAAGAGAGAGGAGGGAAGGGCAGATGGCATCACTCTAATGCAAATAATAAATAATCAGAATAATCCCTGCATCAAGAATAACATGAGGTGCAGAACTGGGGAAAAACACTGCTGCATTCCTCAGGAGTGAGTCAGAGAGGGTGGTGTGACATAAAGTGCTCTCAAGCTTTTTTTTTATTATTATTATTATTTCTTTCTTTTTTTTCCTTCCCCCACCATTCATTATTTTTTCCTTTTTTTATTTTTTTTTTTTTTGTGTGTGTGTGTGTGCTTGTGTTCTACTGAGGGCAGAGCAACATGGGAGGACAGAGGCAGAAAATTATAGTGCTGGAAACCAACTTCTGTGTTTAAAAGATTTTTGTCAGCATCTCATGAGCTGGGTGACCAAATGCTCACATTGTAGGGGTCTTGTATTCATGATCTGCATTCATATGTCACACACTTAATCAGTGAGGCATAATCATGGGATAAAGCAGGCAGATCTGAAATGTCAGTGCTCAGGTAGAAAGAAATCCCTCTTTCTCCTGACTTTAGCTGAGATGTTGAGCACTTGCACTCCTATTGCTACTTCTTGGTTGGATTGTTTCTATTTCTGCAGTGTCCTCATGCCTGTCATTGCTTGGACCTGGTTCAATAAACACATTAGCCACATCTGAGAGTACAAATATTTCTTCAGAGGCTTAAATGTCTATTTGAACATGTGATTGCAGTAACCACACGTGCAGTCTGAGTCAGCCCAGCATCAGTACTGACATGTCCAAATTTACTCAAATCACGCTTGAGAGGAGGAACTACACTGGGGTCAAACGATAGGGAATAGTGGCTGCCTGCATCATCAAGTCTGTCAGAGGTGGCCCTGTAAACAACATAGGAGATTGGGTGGGACTGCCAGCCTCTTGCAAAATCTCCATGAGGAGGATGCGCATCACTGTCCAGCATGTGCCTCTGCTTCTGAGCATGGCTCTCTGCCTGCTTGCTCCTGGCTCAGGCTTGGGGTGACACTTCTAGCACTGTTGATGCAGTATCAGCACTGGGGTGCCAAACAGAAAAGGGCCCAAGGTGGCATTTGCTGGCCTATTGCAACACAAAAATTCACTGTGGAATACCTCCATAGTGCCACTCTGCTATGTTGACCCAGGGACGAGGCATTGGATCATTCCAGGGGAAGTATTGTTCTGAAGATTACCAATTAGGAGAGACTGATACAAGTGGAAACTCAGCTGCACTCCTGAAAAGGGGGATTTCTTCTCATGCAGTTACTTCTAGCTGATACTAGCTTTTGCAAGCAACATGAGTTGAACAAAGTGAGTATTTAATATGTGAAGAATGATTTATAATGTGCTTTACAGAAAAGTTTTCGGCAAATCTGAATTCTCTATTAAAAGCTGCTTGCTTCATTACAGAGCTACCAAAATAGGCAAAGAAAATATTCCTTGCTTATCCCAAGACTCCTTAACTCCTGACAATTTTAATAAATCAAGGAACATTTGTAAGTACTAAATGTTAAATGTGTATTCACAGTTAATTTTTAATCAACTAACAACGGTGATGTGTTAATTGAATGCCATTAAGAAACCATAACTTGATACATTAGCTATTTTCCTATGCAGGGGAACTTTTCCCAAGGCTTTTAGTTGTTACCCAGGCTTCTTGTGGGGGAAAAAATAAAAAATAAAATAAAATAAATGTGTGTAGACCTGTTCAAACCCTAAAATCAAGTCAAGTTCACAAGGTTCTCTGAGGTTCATAGTTTTGTGAACCCGAGCTGAATTTTAAACAAGCCTGGGCTAAGTTTCAAGTTATCTTGTGCCTTAAGGTATGACTTACAACCTACAAAGTGATCGTGTAGGCTCAACATGTAGACTCCTGGCTTCAATATGAATTGTTTAATTTTTGGCATGTCAACCAAAAGATCAAAGAGGAAGTCTGAAGGGTGACATTCATCCATCTCTATGAGACTTGTGAAACTTGCTGGGTTTGCATCTATTTTATCAACCAGCTCCTTAGTAGTAGAGCTATGCCGCTCCACTTCCAAAATGAGGATGAGCACTAAGGCCTTGATGGCTTTAGTCTCTGTGGCTGTGTGCCACCAGCTGAAGAAGTTACTGTTACAGCCCCATCATCTATTCACCTCTGCTCTCCCTGGCTTTCTGGAAGGACTATTTGTGTAGCTTGCTCTTACCTCTCTTTCTCTAGTGAAAAAGCAGATTATCATAACAGGACTGATTAAGGAGTCTTTGCAAACCCGCTGAATCCGGGTGATGACAGACAGTATTCACACAAGCAGCTGAGAGGGCAACACTCAAGGAATGACAACCCCTCGCAGAGCAACTCAGAATGGACTGTGGCTACTCCTTTGGCCTGCTATGGTACAGATAGCAAAAAAAGTGGTGAACCCCCCCAGCTTCTCTTCTGTACATAGTCCTTGTATGGATGCTTTACATATTTCAGCAGGGCTTGAAATAAGTCTGATCAGAAATGCAAGGAGGAAAGGGGGAGGAGAGATGTGAGACAAAAACAGCCAAGTTATAAATATCTCTATTTTTAGATACTCAGATGAAATTTGCTGTGGGGGGTTTTAGTGATGGTAATCAGGAGAAGAATGAAGGGCATCAGTAAAGATGATTGAAACCTATCCAACAAAAATAATCTACTGCAGTTGGCTCATTTTCTTTCTGATGTTGTGCTCAATGAAATGAATTTAAACTGTTTATTTTACAATTAACATGCAATGTGCATTTCCAAAGTAATTTATGAGAAACAATTTTCGTTTTATGTGGGGCTGCAGCAGACAGAGAGAAGAGCTTCAGTTCACAATTGCAAGGTGAAGTTCAAGGGAGGGGGAAGGTGCTTTCTCAAATGTGAAATTTGCCACTTCCTATAAAAGCTGCAAGTCCTTTCTTGGCTCTTGGCTGTAATGTATGTAGAAGGAGATTTCCTGCTTCTTTTAAGGGTACATGGTCAAGGAGGGATAATAAGAAAGGGAAGCAGTGATGGGAACAAAGTCTGGTCAGTCACACTAGCTGATGATTATGTGAGAACATGGGAATGTTTATTCCAGCGGGGTTATCTGACGGAGGACTTCTAAGTTGGGAGACAAGGACCAGGTGCAAACCTAGTCAGTTGTACAAATTGATAAGGAGAGAGAGAACATGGGGATATGGATTCAAACATGGTTTTGTCTAACTGAGGTTTTCTTGATCAGGATAGTAAGAAAAGCAGAGGGAACAATAATCAGAATGCTGAGACACAGACCTGTAAAATGGATACAGTGACCAGGAACAAACCTCCCAGTCAACACTATTTGATGGGCTTCCAAGCTAGAGGCCCATTTCCAAGAAGATCAGCCTGGACTTTGCAGCTGGTAAGAGGGTTCCAGACTGGGAGGGTGTAGAAACTGGGTGCCATGGGGGGTGCAGGGCAAGAGGAGCAGCAGGGAATCTGTAGAAAGGGTGGAGAAGAGCTGGTTGAGTGTAAAACAGGGCAGTCAGTGTTCTTGTCTGGTAAAGCCTGTGCCTGGTCACTCAGTCTGTCCTGCGCTCTTATATTTTCTCATTAAATCTTTTCTCAGTTCTCTCTCTGCATATTTACACTCTCTCCCATGTGTATGTGTGCTGAAGGACCAGGTGCCAGATCCCGGTGGGACCTATGTGTGTGTGCAAGTGAATTTAGTGCCAGCTGTTGGAGTAGTCTGGGGGTGTAGGCCTGGGGCTGTGGTGCCAGAGGTTGGGCAGGAGCCTGGCTGGGGCCGAGCAGTTGGAGGAGGCGACCACGCTCTGCACCTCACCTAACACTGATAAACTCATGGGATACTCAGGGTGCTGGGAGCAGAAAAAGCTGGAGGAGAAGGGTGCTTGGGTCATGGGCACTTGGTGGTTGCAACATCATCAAGGCCATGAAAGTCAGAGGGACAATCAGGAAGGCCTTTGCCATAGCATTAACAAAGGATTTAAGCAGAATTGTAGGAAACAGTCTTCCTCATGAGGGGCCAAGGCCATACAGAGTTGAGATCAGGAGCATTTTGTGTTGTGTAAAACTTCATCTCTTCCATTGTCCTCCAGCTGTGGCTTACTTGCCTGTGTGTGACTGGAAAAGACAGAGGTAACACTGTCCTTTCATGCAGTCTCACCTGTAAAACCCCTTCTACATTATGCATTAATAACCATTATCCGTCCTCATCCTCCAAAGGGCTGTCAACAGCTAGGATGAGATGATGATCTGTGTATTATCATGAGATTTTGGAGGCTAAGGTTTGGTTTCTTGCTCTGTTACATATTTCCTTTGTGACCATGTGCAAGTTGCCTCCTGAGGGAAATATGCTGGGTCATAAAAGGATCTTGAATCTCAAAAATAAAGTCTTAACAAGAGTTAGTGGCTGGAAGCCAGGTAGATTCAAATGCACATTTGAAGTGCAAAAGTGCACATTTGTAGTAGACCAGGGAGTTAACTCTCAGGACAAAATATGGAGATGAGGTGAATTCTTCCAGTTTTGATATGTTCAGTTCAGGACTGAAGAGTTAATGCAGCAAAATACAGATTATTCTTTAGCCAAACCCATGTAACTGGGTTTAGTACAATAAGTGTGTGGCCATAAACAGCTGATGATAACCAAGTGGTTAGACTAGGTGTGCTCAAACTCTTTGCAGGCCTTACATTCTCTGAGCCTATAAAGTAGAAGGGTTTTTTTTGAAGGACTGTGGCCAGTTCCCAACTCAACAGTTAAATGAAACAAACATGACTACATAGGAAGTATGTGATATGGGATTCATCTCACCTCACTTAAGTTGTCTATAAGTAATCAATAATTAGATCAACATGTTTTTTTTTTTTTTTTTTTTTTTTTTTTTTTCCTGAAGTTGATGGCAAACACCCAACACATACCATGGGCACTTCAGCCTGCCAATATTGGATGCAGAGAACTGAACACTCTCTGGTCACACTGTCTCATCAGCTAGAAAAGAGCCTAGATGATTAACTTGGACCTGATGATGCTCTTTAAAGTGGATAAAGGTGGATGAGATAAATTCCAGCCTGTGCATTCCTAGCTCAGATGTTTAGCAGCTGTGCTGTTACCTTCCCCATTTTTGTCTCACAACACCTCTTCTTATATTTATCACTCTTGCAAGACAGTCCTACATTTCATATCCACCCCAAAATGACTTTCACTTTACCAAAAGCAAGACTGAGCCCACAAATTAATTGCTGTCTGAAGATGCTTACCACTTTTTATTATCTATGATAGAGCCTAGATGTCTAGATCGGACTTAAATCATTTTCTTTCCTGAACTGTACAGTGTTGTTAGCAGTGATAAAAATCTGCTGTTGTTTCCTAGCTGTGCCTGAATTTTAAGATATGATTTGCAGGGAAATCTGGAATTCACCCAGATGACTGGAAATACACAAATTGTGAAGTAGAGAGAAAAAGCTCTCATGTAACTTCAGAAGTTGCAAAGTTATAACATTAGTCTGACTAGTCACATCAGGCTGACACCTCTAGCATTGATGTCACTAGTTCCAGATGAGTGTTCCAACATGAGAACAACTGTTGTACAAATCAGGGTAAATTCATTGATTTCAAAGACCGTGCTTCTCTGCACCAAATAAGTACAGGCATTAGATGATCAAGGAATTTGAAAATAGGAACCAAATTGTTTTCAATGCTTGGCTTTTCAAACAGCATGCTAAATGAGTAGTTTGACATTGGCTGCTTGAGCCGGGAATAAAATAGGCATCTCCAGAGGGTCATCCAACCCCTCAAAAGTCACCTTCTCAAAGAATATCTTTCTCCCTTTGCCTTTCTCTGAACTATAGAGAAATTCAAAGGTGACCTACTTATAACTTACAGCCATCAACTAAATATATAAAATTAGAGAGGATGGGTCTGTGGTGACATCTTAAAAACCAAAGTAACAGAAATTTTGTTCTCTGTCTTAGTTATCGTTTTGTTTACGTTGGTGGAACCAGGATGTCTTTTAATGCTTATTCAAATCTCTCTATATAAAGGCACATATATATTTATTGGTATATATTTATATATTTATTTATATGCATATTTACATATGCATATAGACATTCAGATAGATCTCTCCACCAAGCAATTCTCTAATTAGATGTTGTCAAAGAAGAATAGTCTTTCAAAAACGATTGTTTGGGATTTGGGGAAAGTTGGCATGAGGTAGCAGCTTAGGTCCCAATCTTGTAAGCACTTTCTATATATTAATATCACTGCAGTGTAATTTATGGTAACAATTACATAATTAACATTATCTGTGTAATGCTAGACCCCATCATGCTAACTCAGGTACACATATATCGTATTTGGCTATAAATCAGCTATAAGTCGTATGGAAGAAAAGCATTAAAATATGCACCAGATGGACTCCTCTTATGATGTGGAAGTTTTCAGTAGCATTTTGTTGTGTCTGGGCATGGTATTTTTGTTTTATTTATTGGCTGGTCATCCTTTTGCAATCTGAGGTAGCAAATGATAATCCAGCCTATCTGCTGAGAGGCATTTAAATGTTGTCTGTTTATGAACCTCCATGAGGTTTTCCATTTCAGAATTTTAATTGATATTTTCTCTTGGCAACTATCTCTACAAAACTCTCCACAGCTTCAGCCTTAAGTTCAGAGTGCCTTTAGGAATGGACACATTTCTCTACCTAGGTGACCTCTGAGAGAAGAAACAAAACAGATTTCTAGATAAATTCTCTCATGTCATCTGCCACCTCACTTCAGCTCCTCTTTGGTCTACAAGGAAGGGCAAAACTCCTTCTTCTCAGCCCTGAGATGTGGTTTCTTTTCCTCCAGCATTTCTCTGCTTCTCAGCATGAGATCTTTTCTCATTGTAGAATATGCTTTCATGGCAGCCACATGTGCCTAGAGCTCATGCAGTTCCTTAAAAAGAGAAGTCTGCTTTGATATCCTCACTCAAGAGGAAGGTGCATCTGGCTCTACAACGGGGGGAAAAAAAAGTCAAGCAAATGCTTCTTGGAACATCAAGAAAAGAGGTAGTTTCAACTGGTTTGCATTTCATCCCAAACTAGCTATTTTGACCCCACCCACATATAATCTTCACCGACCCTAACATACCTGTGTTTGAATTTGGAGAGGGGGTTGTTTTCTAGCCTTAAAATGATGAGTAACTATACAGTTTACTTGATATTGGAGGGAAGACTGAGCCCAAGATTCAGCATCAGAGAGTATCTGGCTTAGTGTAGTGGTCAGGATGTAACTAGATCTGTACAATCACTTCTCTACCACACAAAAGGGATTTGAATTTGTCCACCTACAAAAACAACATTTAACACTGCTAGGACCTAAGGTCTGTGGTCCTGGCATGCTTGAGCATTTTAAAGCACACATTAAGGGTCCATAAAAGTTAAGCAGATTCCCACCTAACAGTATGGGTATTTTCTAGAAAGCTAAAGGTTTTTCATTTGTGGAATAGTACAGGTATGCTGATGGCAAACTTTGGTTATACCTATTCCTCTTTTGACTGCAGGGGAATAAATCAAGGCAAACATGAAGCAAAGAGCAAAGGAATCTCTCTTTTCCAAGGATCTTCATGATGTATATTCCTTAACCCAGCAAAGTCAGGGAAAAGCCAATTTTATCTTGGTTTGCATCTTCACCTGGAAAGCTGTGCTTAAACTTAAACTGCCAGGCCTCACTGCCCCTGATGGGAAGAAGGAAAGATGTCTCTTCCCTGTATTAGATTTTCTAATATTGCTTGTCTGACAAAAGTTATTTTGTCTTGGCTTCATTCCAGTGAGATGAAGCTTGGGTTCATTATGAACTCTTTTCCTGTGCCCCTTATTCTTTAGCAGTGATATTAACATACAAAATACTGTGGTCTGGATTTAAAAATAACCTTCTGTTTTCATCCACCTTTCATGCTTGAAAGGAAATTTGTAAATTGTCAAGTTGACTTAATTTTTCCTCTGGACTTGTATCTATTTGCTGTAATAAGAATTTCCCCCTTGGGTTTCACTCATCTCCAGCATGTGGCAGGAAAAAGGGATTAGGATTGTATTTGTCTTCTTTCTGAAGCCAATACCCTTTCAGCAAGTCTGCTATCAGTTCTGGCTGCCAAAACAACATCTTAATGCCTTACCTGAGGGTCAAGTATTTTATATTAAGTTAACTTTTGCCTCTGCTGACTTTCAGTATTTTATTTACCTTGGAATCCTCACTCCTTATGGAGCTTACCTTTGTTTTATGTTCACTCAAACCTGTATTATGCTTTTTGGTTCTTCCTGCTAACCCTACAAAGAAATGGGGAAGGAGTCTTGGGGCTTCTTCTTCCTCCAGTAATGGCCATTTTAATGAGTTTATCCTGTGATTTGGAGACCCTCAACCCTTTGGCACCAAGAGATGGGATTTCTTGACACTAAGTGCTCTGCAAATGCATTTTTTTTTCAGAGCTGCAGACCATTGTTACCTGGGGGGATTTACACAGTACTTAGCAGACCCATTTATTTGCAATACAAAATAATGTTTTGTTTACAGCATCCTCCCCACGGGGCATTAATCATACAGCACCTCATTCCATCTGCAGATTGTCAATAATCCAGGGCTCTTTTTTGTTCATTTTTTTTTGTCATGGCATAGAACATTTTTTATGTCTTGCTTGTGTTAAGAAGAAGGATGTGTGAAGTTCCATGTGGAGGTTTTCCTAGATGACTTGCAGTTCTGAGAGGTTTGTAAGTTCTAGCTCACAGACTGATAGGTGTGCATAAACTAGATAGGCACTACTACCTACCTCTAAACAGATGGTATTGTCACAGGCTGTCAATAAAATGTCTGAAACAGTAATATAGAAGGGCAAAATTTTCTATCAGTACACTACTGGCATCTATCATTTTACCTGAAAAATCACCTATAAGCGCTTACCTCCTATAGCAACTATCTCTTGTGCTAAGGGACATAAGACAGTAGAACAATGATGATTTATTTCAGTGGAAGGCTGCAAGCTGCTCTTCAGTGCAGGAGACAGTCAGGGTGAGGGTGTTCCAGAGTCTGCCCTTTCCACAATGTCTAAACCAGAGTTGGCTGTACTGTAAAATAACAAAAATAGTGATTATTGTTGCCTGAAAAAGTAGTGCTTTTAAGTTAGAGGCTGAGGTATATAATTTTGGAGATTAACAGCTACTACCAATAGTTTCCAGTTAGGGGGCCTGCTGCTTTCAGCAACATCCCTCAGCAGGATCAATCCATGCATTTTCACAACCTGACAGTAATCAATGTACATTTTAATTGGATCAGATAGTCTTCTTTTTCTACTTTTTTTTTGTTGTTGTTTTCAATTTATGAGTGACAATTTCCCTTTCTACGAGATCGAGTTTTACATTCACCTCTTCAGGAAACACACTATCCGCTACCTGGCATGTCATACAGCATCAGAATTGTCTGCTGTCTTCCATGAGGTTATTATGACAGGTTCCTGTGTTTTTGTGGCCTGGCTCCATGAAGCATGTCACATTTGATGAATGTCTGACAAACGTGAATTGCTATTCGTAGACTTGATTTAGATGGGAAGGAAGTTTTGCTGGGAGAGCTGTTCCCCCTGGATATGATCTGATTCCAACCCTTTCAGTTCAGGACAGTCAGTTTGCAACCCTGGCTGAATGACGGGTCGATATCCAATAACTCATGATCAAAAAGCTGAAGTCTTCTTAGTCAGCAAGGCTTGGGTTTCCTTCAGGGGATGAGAACACTATGCAACCACTCTGACAGAGATGCTATTTCCATTTCCCTTTAATCTGAGGACACTACAGGCAAAGCTAGCTTGGCATGAGACATTTCTTACATTAATTACCACAGCAAGATAAAAAATAATAGAATATATATTTTGGTGCCCAGACAGTTATGATCAAACCCAATTCATTTTAGGTCAAAGCTATGCAATTAAGGTCGGGTTTTCTTTAGGATGTGTGTTTTCGAATTAATTGAGATATACTATCTGCAAGTTAACTTTTTTCCTCCAACTACATGCAGGAATATTAATAAGTCATCACCGAGGTTTTATTTTTTCTTGACTAGATTGCTAAGTGTCATGTTCCTTTAACGCAGTGACTCGGAGAGGAATGACAAATGGATCTGATCTATCACCATTCACTGTGGTATCCAGGTACAGAGCATGAAAATTTATGATGGTCAAAAGATTTTGCCATAAAAAACCCTGCTGTCTGCTGCCAAGTTGAGCCAGCATTGGAGATTTCTCTGTCTTTCCTATTGGTATCAGTCAAGTGTCAGACCTGACCAGTTTTGCTTTGGGGACAGGGTCTCTCAAAGGTATATGACACACACAGCATCTTAGCATTTGGCCAACAACTTCCTGAACTGTTCAGACCACATTAATCATAAGCTTCATTTTTGCCTTCTCTGTTCACTGTTTATTTTATAGAAGGAGTCTTCTATTGTTTAATGATCAAGTGATTTTTCAGGCATATAATTTGCAATATTCAGCATTATTTATAGAAATTTGTCATTTCTCGGATAGCGCTTCTGAAACTCATCTTGGAAAATTAACCCATGCGTCTGCAACTTGAGGACAGGAGAAAAGGATTTTGCAGAACTTTTGTCTTTCCCAGTCCTGGGCCCTAAAAGGGAAAACAGTACCATGCAAGACTTCCTGTGGCAACATGATGGTAATGGAAAAAGCTTTGAGGCTCTAATTCCTTTGACAGCCAAAGTCAGACAGCACTATCCAGAGCTAAACACAATATGGGGAAATATTTAAAGACTAGTATTTCTGCTAACTCAGAGGAAAATGCCAAAGCACATCCTTAGTTAGCCAAACACTGAACCTACAATTTAAATATCCTTATTGACCAAAGCTATTACCTCTTTATAACAGATGGAAAGGGATTCTGTTAACAGCACAAGTTTTGATCACAAAATTTCTAGGGTGTGTTTAGGATAAAGACAATATCCCATGAGAAGGAGAGCTCATTTTGTGTATACCTGTAAACAGATCGTGGTCTGGCATTGTTCAACAACTAATGCCAAAAGCCATCTAGCCTTGCCCCCCATCCTTTACATTTCTTCCTGTTTTTAACTGTTACTCATTTTTACAACACCTCAGGTGTGTAAGGTTTTCTGAGCTATCATAAAAGCCAAGCGGTCCCAGTCCACTAGTGACGCGTAAAAGCTGTTTGCAGTTTTATGTCTGCTAGTTTAATCGACTTTTCTGCAGACTACCACATGGTGTTCCTTCCATTATATCACACTGAGGTATAGCAAGAGAGCATTCAGTGTCAATAGGATCAAAGCACAATGAGCAAGAGCCATATGAAAACTGAAGAGCTGCTATATGAAAAGCATTTCCCTTTTAAGCTGGTTAAAGGCCTTTTCCTGCCTCTTGTTATTAAAAGTGGATCTGAATGGGATGTTGCAGTCTTGCATAAAAGTCAGAAGAACCCTCCCAAAGAACAACAGATATCATATTAATGGAAAGGAGCCTACAATGCACTCCAAAACTATACTGGCAGAAAAAAAAAATGGTACTGGATAAAAAAAAAAAATATAAAAAAAAAAAAAAGTATATGTGTATGTGTTTTACCTAAAGTCAGTGATAGAAAATTGGGTCACTGATGATGTCTTCTCCAAACAGAGCCAATGCTTCATCTCACTGGCTCAGAAGACTGGAGTCAGGAGTAAACTCTTGAATGGGGAGAGGAGGATTATGTGTGGCTTAATGACTGCAACACAAGACTAGATCCTACACTTGCCTTTTGCTTAGAGAAAACTAAAGTCAGTCCTGTCAATAACAAGCATTAAATCCTTGATCTTAGAGACCCTCATGTGTCTGACAAATTTCAGAGATCATATGTGGGTCTGTGGTGGTCTATGGCCCCTCTCTAGAGTGGTCCATCCTCCTAAATAAGGAAATAAATATATGTATTCTTACAGTAGTTATAAAGAAAGCTCAGAGAGTTCTTTAAAAAAAACACGTAACAGTCAGGAAGACTTTTAGAATCGTTTTAGTTCTCTGTAAACATCAGCTCAATGCTCAGTAGTGATGGAAATGGTTAATAGCTTGTTAGTAATGAATAGGAAAGGAAATGGTAACTGAATGGAAAAATCCTGTGCTTGCAGGATGTTAATAGATCTCCCTGATAAGTTCTGGGCAGGAGGGGAAATTGTAGGCTACAAGTCTAAAATGCAGCATGCTGTTATGCTGTTTTACTTAATGCACTAGCTGAGAGCACACTGCCATTCTAATTCAGCAGCGCAGTCTTGGGAGTAAAAATTTGCCTGATCAAACTCAGTTTGCTGACAGCCTTGGACATAAAGGCTGCTACAAATATCAGTAAAGTAGTAAAAAAAAAATGAGAGAGAGGAATAATTTTGGTCAAGTGTTGCATAACTGAATTAGTGGAACGGGAGTCAGCTGTGGAAAATGTAAGATGGATAATTTGCATTTCAGCACTGCTAAAACAGGCAGAGTAGGCATTTGAAAGAGAAATATCAAGAAATATGCCATGATACAGAGATGATGGAGATTTTTATATCATGCAGGTAGACGGTAGGAGCTCTGAGTCTGGTTCTCAATCCGTTATGACAGTTTGCGTCACTGTTGCTCCATTTACTCCAGATTTACGCTTCGGTTAGCCTAGACAAGCATGAGGGTTCCCAAAGTCCTATTCGTGTTGCTGAATGTTCTCAGCATTTCTGCGTTCACCCATGTATGTCTGGTGCATATACTGTGGTTCTCTGGGCTGAGATGCTTTAGTGTTATTTCCCATTGAGTTGCTTCATTATTTATCTGTCCCTGGAGGAGGATTTGTGAAGATGGCATTGGAGAACTGTCAGCACTTATATGTTCTTGTTTGCATCCTCTTGGCAAAGTGAGTTCCAGATCGAGCAAAGCGTGGCTCAGACTTGAATTCACATCCCAAGTAAGCACATTTACAAAGAGAAAAGCCTAAAATCTTTAGGGTTTTACAGGAATTTGGCAGGTGCTGGGAATAAAAGTAGAGTGTGTAGGCTGCAGGTTCATTTTTGTTTAAGAACACAATGCAATAAGATTATGTAGACTTCTCTGGGGAAAATCAGGTGGTAACACATATGTGTCCTGTGAACATCTCTGCAGTAAGACTAAAGAAAATGTATTTTACTTTTCCTGGTCAATTTTCTGTTGCTTGTCATACTGAAGAAAAGTCCAGAACAAACTGGACTTTCAGTCTTTCAGGATTTGAATTTCTTATTATGTCAGGAACATTAAAATTGTATAATTAGTCTGGACAGAGTAGGAGAATCTCATCTAGTGGTTGTTACTGAAATAGAAAGGCTAGATGAATAACTTCTTTTCATATTTTACCATGTGTTGAAGACACTTAGTATCAGATAAGAGGTTTGTGATCCATGTTTCATTTCCTCCTTAACCTGTTCTGTAATTCTGGTCAGGTGATTTAATGGATCTTTTCTTTCTTATCTTACGTCTTGTTGCCTGTTTAGCAGTTCAGGGATGCTCCAGCTCTTAGGGACAAGAGGGAATGGCCTCAAGTTGTGCCAGGGGAGGTTCAGGTTGGAAATGAGGAGACATTTCTTCTCAGAAAGAGCAGTCAGGCATTGGTTGCATAGGGAGGTGGTAGAGTCACTGTCCCTGGGGCTGTCTAAGGAAAGGTTGGACATGCTGATTAGGGATGTAGTTAAATGGGTGATATTGGTGGTAGGGTTGGATGATCTTAGAGGGCTTTTGCAACATTAATGATTCTGTTATTCTGTGAACCCACTCCATGTACAGCACTTGCCACAGTGGCTGTGCTGGAGTTTGGGAGCCAGTCTCCCATGTGTCCCAACACCAGTCAAACTCTCTTAATATATCTTCACCACACAAGAAGTATTTCTAAACTGATGACACCAGTAAAGCAAGAGACATTTTGCTTATGCTGCAGTTTTTACATTTATCAGGAAATTTACTTTATAATGAGGGTGAACAAAGACTGACCTTCTTAATGTTTATGAAGTAAAACAAAAATTGGAAATTTCCTCCTGAGGACTGACTGAACCTAAATATTACTAAAACTCGAGATATCTAGGAAATGGCTTATTAGTTTATGTATTTCTAGGGGAATAGAGCATATCTGTAGTCTCCCAAGGTTTTTTAACCATCCACATATAGTATTTAAAGAAGAGAAATGAGCAAAGTTGCAAGACAAGCATGCTATGACAAGGCACGACCTCCCTGAGCCAGTGCGGTGTCAGGGTTGAGCTGAGTGAGTTTTGAATGGAAACAAACAGTCTGTGGAGACACCCAGAGAGGGATTTCAAAGGAGACTTCCTCCAGAAAATATGCTAATTCTGTTGGAAAACATGTCTTCCACAGGAGAAGGAGTTCTGCTTAGTGATTTGAAGGCAGGAGATGGCAGGAGATTTGGAGTCTGTTTCTGTGGTAATGACCCTGAGCAATCAGCTGAGCCTCTCTAGGCCTGTTTGCCCACGGAAACTTTGTAAAAAAATGCTATTAGTAAAGAGAAGGCAGAAGACCCAAAGTGCCATAAGCTATAAACACACAGGGCAAGACTCAGATTGTTAATTTTGGCATCTCAGTACCTGACAAAATCAATGCCTGGCTGCAGCAGTGCAATTCAGAGTGGGATTCAGCTCTAGATTTAGGCCCCTAGACATAAATGTTTCTATACATGCTGTGGGTGTATATGTCTGCTGCAGTCAGCACTGTAATGGTCAATAGTCTTAAGAGATATTACTTGGATTATAAGGTTATAAGATTAATAAGGTTAATACCTAGCTACAGCTAGGCAACTGCCAGTATCCATTTTAGGGTGGGTTGAATACTAGTTGAATATCTCTTGATAAGTCATCAAGAGCTGGCCAAAAGGAAAGCAAAAAGCGGAATTTGTCTCTAAGGTTTCATGTTGCTGGTCCTAGCTTTGTGAGTTGTTCCTCTCCACTCGGGATATTCTCCTTGTCAGGGAGTTGAGGGTGGCTTCCTACTTCCAGCTTGTGATAAGCTTTCCCATGAGATAACCATTCTCCTTTCGAGGCAGCGAAGAACCCAAAACATCATTGGTTAATCCCTGGCAATGATATACAGCTTTTGATTTCTTTGGGGCATTGGCTGCACCCTATGAATAAACTTAATGGTGCTTCTAACAACAGTCCTGAGCCCTGATCTATCCAGTGTTGCTCTCGGGTTGTTATATATCATGTAATCTATCTTGGCTCAGAACAATCAATACATTGCTCCCAGATTTGCTTACAACTGCTAGAGTTGAACCAGTCATAGCAAGCTTGGGAAACATTTCAAACTCCCCCTTAAGATATACAAACTTAAGACACTTCCGCACCACCCCCCCCCCAACACACACCTCCCTTTCATGGAAAGCAATGAAGATAATGGCTCAATTCCTGACTTGTGGGTGTTTAATGAGACTTATTCCCCCTTTAAAACCAGTTTGAGATCCTTGAATGGAAAATGTTATTGCAGACCTAGGTATTGTCTTATTTTTCTTTTTCATCCCTTTTGAAAGGGGAACGTTCCCTTTAGAGTGTTCTGTTTTGCAACTGCATTGTGAAGTTTGTTGGTGTATAAAATTGGTGCTTGGTGTATATAATCTATAGTCTCTAAAAATGATAAATAGCCCAAGAAAGAGGAGTGATTTGTGTGTTCAAGTCCTAAGAGTTTCAAGAGGAAAGTGAGTTTGTTTGGGAAATTGTCTATAACTTCCTGAAAACTGTTTTTAACTTGCTTTTTAGCAGTGATGTTTCTAGTTACACTGATGGAATTTAATTTTGAAGGCACTCTAGCTCGTACCTGACTGATGAAATCTGCCCAGGCCTTCTGCAGTTAGTAGGAATGGAAGATATTGAATATCTTCCAGGCAGAGTCTAAAACGCTACAGGTTCAGGTCATTGGCATTACTGGTATCACCAAGATCATTTTTGATAGGGATAAGGTAGAAATGAATAAATTTAGCCTTGACAAGATGGTAAGGATTGTTGCTGTTAGTGGAAAATGGCTTGTGGAACATCCTTGTTGACTCCTTTTGGAGTCAACAAGACTTAACTAGGTTTTAAACAGTGTTCAGTACATTTCTATGTGGAACTAAATTACAGATGAGAAAGCATGGAACTGGACTGGTCTCTCTCCAGGCTAGGTTTCTGATCTGATGTATCTACATTGGATACTAGCCCTTACATTCACATTAAATTGGTGGGCTGTCCTCTGTTGTACTTAATAAAAAATAGAATTGCCTGAGTAATTATTGGCACATAATGTGCTTGATGATTGTTGAGGAACAGTGTCGTCAAAAAATGTAGTATCATGAATCAAATTAGCTATCCTGGGTCCTCTAAGAAGCATTCCACATTTAAAATGAGGAAGGAAGGTAAAGCAAGGCAAGTCAAGGCAGGTTTTAACTAGAAACTGTCATCCGTAATGCATGGGTTTGTTTCTTTTACTTTGTAAATGTCTTCAAATTCCTGTACACTTTTACTGTTATTACTGTAACTAAAACATCTTAAAATTTTAGATTTTGTTGATACTGAACCTGTAAAATGCTGAGCATGTCTGTATTGTTAATGGAAGCTGAGACTATTCAGCAGCTCACAAGTTCAGGCCCAAAATGGTTGCATTTGGTTATATAAAATGCATCAACCTCTTAACCTCATTTTACAAAAGTTTCACAGTGTTACGGAATCAGCTTAAATGATTCTGTCTTAATGGAACTCTTGAGTAGTGGTTACCAGAAGCTCTTTCACAGGTCAGCTAAACACTATTATGTTGATGGCTCCTGCTGACAGAGACTAGCAAGAAACAAGTAATCATATAAGATAAAATACATATTCTGTTGGAGGAAGTAGAAATGTTATTCTGTATTTCAACTTACCCAGACCTACACTGCAACATTTAACCTCATGGTAACTATGTTATTGCCTCTATAAAAGAATGAACTATTCACACACAAAAGCACTTGTTTTGTCATGAAAATTGAATGAATACATGAATCCAAAGAAGATTTTTAAACTTGCCAGCATCATTATTTGCAGAACTCAGACAATTCCAATTATAAGAGAAAATGTAAGGGCAGATGCATTGGTTTGTTAGCTGCAATTGGTATAAAAAGAGTTTCCCACATTATAGTGTTAGACCTTGTACATTCAAATCTTGTATAAAACCGGCTATTGATGTCATTGCCTGTTGGTATTATTTTCTAAAAAAAATGCATCAACTAAATCAAGACTTTTGCAGGAACCTATGGCCAGTGGATCACGGAGGAAACTAAGTGGATGTCTGTAGTCCATGAGGTCCATGGTTGGCAGGAGATAATATGATGTTCTTCACCTGAGATAGTGGGTGATGGAAGTGAAGGCACATTCCTCTGGAGACTTTACAGGTCCACAGAACAACAAATTTCCATTTCCTGGGTACCTCAAGGTACAAACAGCTTCCAGCAGCCTTCCAAACTGACCACCACCATCTCAGCATTCAGAGGCTGTGAAAACTATTTTGTTACCTCACCATTTGGTGGTCCCCAAAGAAGAATGAGTCTCCATTAGTAGTGTTATAGAGCAATCTGGATTTGTGGACAACTTAGTTTAAATAAACCAAACTGGTATGACAAATATGAAAAATGAAGGCAGCAGTAAGTAATGGATCATTAGGATTTACTTAGCTGGTCAGGAGCAAAACTCAGCTTCCAGCTCTCAGGGCAATATTATTGAATACCAGACAGAGGTACCCCAGGAAAAAAGGATCCTACAGTCCTCCAAAGAAGCATTTAGGTGCCAAAAGTCAATAGTCAATAAGATGCTTGGCCCAGAAGGAGGTGTTTGTATGACTTGGGAAATTTGTCTTTCCACTTCATTTTAGTTTCCCTCCCTTGGGTGCTTTGAATCATCTGAGACAACCTTGGGTGTTCAAGAGATCCAAATCGGGGTGTCAAAAATGGTCCAGGACCTATGGAGGAACTGTAGGTTTCTGAGATGGCAGAGAGAGACCAGGGGCATGTCCTGGGATGTTTCATATGGCCTCAAATTTCTACATGTGAGCAAATGAGTTTAGTTAAGCTTTGCCCTCTTCTCTGCCATTGCTGAAGTTCTGTCAGTGTTTTGTGTTGCTTTAACAAGGACCATATTTCAAATACTTCATTCCCCCTCTCTATCTGTCTCTCTCTTTCCGCACCCCCCTCCCTCCCCCACCGGAGGTTTAAAAGGTAAAATGGAGCTTTCATGTTCAATTGGTTGGACTCAATATTTGTTTGCAAACTCAGGATGTGATTATTTTCTCTCTGACCACAGGCTTACACAACTGTAACATGCACTAGCTGTTCTTATCGTCATCTACATAAATATAAGAGGAAAGGCAAACTGGCCTCCTGCTTTTGGTCTTGTTTCCATTCATTACTTTGCCTCATCTGCCTTAGTAGGAATCACTAAACACCAGTAACTCATTTGTTCTTAAACTTTAGGTGACCATAAGCAGAGTAATAAAAGGGAACTTTTATAAAATGACTGTATCCAGGAACCTGCAGGGGAGAGGGAATTAATACACTTATGCCACTGACCCATTTATTTTAATGGTTGGTTGTAGGAAACATCAAAAAGTCAACAAAGGCTCAAGAAACAAAAAGGGGTAAAAAAACAATTTGTTTCTCATTAAGGTGCTAGAAAAGTCCAAGATAAACCTATTTAAAATTGATCTGATAAGCTGGGGAGGACTGATTCACTGATGTGTTTTTCTCTGCTAATGGTCCTTTGCTAATATTTATCCATTGCTTTGAGTAACTATTAATCTCCTAAGTTGAGAAACTCTACAAATGCAATTTCTAGAGCATTTAACCTTTCATGTTTACTGCCTCCAGAGTTTGGGTTGACTTGGATACCAAGCACTACATTTTACTTAGGTTCCCTGAGCTCTAAATTGCCAAAATAATGGCACAAAGGCTATGTAAAATTAGCTTTCCTTCTTTTTTGTCCTCCACTAAGTATAATATCTTTCCAAAGTGTAAGGAAGTTGAATTCACTTTTGCTTTCCACTTGCTCACTTCCATCTGTTACTGAAGCTCCTTCAATTGCCAAGTGCTTGCAAGTGTCATTTTTTTCCTCCATAATTTGACATTAGAAATGGCCACAGAGGTAACAGATCAGCAGCATGACTGTCTTTCTAATGATCTCTTAGAGAAAAGGGGAAAAATATCTTAATACAAGCCTAATAATTCTAATATCTGGCAATAAATTGTGATTTAAAGAAATTGAAAATTTTCCATAAACTTCCTCATATGTGCAGCCACCCACGTTTATCCTTTCACATCACAGCTTTTGATCCTTCTCTTTTTCTCTCTTTTTCTTTCCCCCCTTTTCCTTTTCTATCTCTCTCTCTCTCTCTCTTTTTTTTTTTTTTTTTTATTTTCCTATCCTATTCTGGCCATGACAACTAAAGGCTTTTGAAAAAATGGCCAGGGCTCTGAACAAAGCCTGTTGTTGCAGGTAATTGTTGAAATATCAAGGGTATTCCGTCCTCCATTACTTAAGCTTTCATTTGTGGCTTTCATGGTTTTGAGGAATGTTTATGGCTGACAATCCTTTCTTTACGGCTCTATCCTTCAAGCTCTGGCTGATACCGCTGAGAATGACCGCATGAGTGACTGATAAAATGTCAAGATGCCATTATTTCCAGGAGAGTGTTTGGGAGCAATAAGATCCGTTTCAATTTATCTCATCCACCTGACTTTAAGGCTCCAGGTTTTACTTCTTGGACTGCTACAAGGGAAAACAAAACAAACCTCCCCCCTGCAACAAACAGAAAACTTACAGCTTCTCAGTGCTCCAATCTAATATTATGCAGATGGGTTATAATGGCAGCAGTGCAGTGACGTTTGAGCTATATTTCACAAAGCAAGTCGGTTCAATATTTTGGATTTAATTAATAATCTCTGTGAAAGCCAGTTTATGGATCATAATAACCATATTTTAAAACTTGTGAAATACCACAACAAAAATGCAATTCGCAAGGCAGATGGTGAAGCGGGGTCTGTAGAGCAACAGAACGGAGAGATTTACAGCAAGTTTCAAAGAGTCTTTTGCTAGAATTTAGCCCTTGCCAAAACTGTACCACTTCTCAAATAGTCTCTGAGGGTCGCCAGACTACTGATAAATCTGGGTTGAGAAGATGAGGCAAAACAAACTGTCAAATGAAAGAAATAAAGATATGAATTAATATTTTGTGTAGATGGTTTTCTAATGCGATGACTCTTAACTCATTGAACCCATTTTAAATTAAATAGCAATCACTTGATGTACTTCAACTGTAAACTTTCTTAAGTTGCAGATTGGCATTTTGTTGTGCATTTACACAGGCCCTAAAAAATCTGGGGATTGTTTCCATCTGGTACTTTTGGGAAGACCTGGCACAATAATAAAAGAATTAATAATAGCAACAACAACAACAACGTTTAATGTGATAATGCTACTTTAGCAACTTACTGAGGCTCTTCTCCTATGTATCAGGAGGCAGTTCTTGATCTTGATCAACCTGTTGTAGGTGGCCCTGCTTGAGCAGGGGGCTTGGAGCAGATGGCCTCCAGAGGGCCTTGCACCCCTCATCCTTCTGTGGTTCTGTGATCTTTTCTCCAGGAAGGCAATGATGCACTCACGTGAGTCACCTCCCATTCCTGAATATCGTAGAATAACCTGAGTTGGAAGGAACCCATAAGGATCATCGGGTCCAACTCCTGGCATCACACAGGTCTACCCAAAAATTCAGACCATGTGACTAAGAGCACAATCCAAACACTGAAAGATGGTGCTGGAGAGCTCATGACTGTTAAGATTTGCCCTTTGAAGGACAGAAAGGTGTTTTCATGCTGAAGAGAAAATCCACTGCTCTGAGTCAGCTTTTCCAGAGACATTTCAGATACATCCTGTCCAATGTGCAAGGTATTCATCTGCTAAAGCGATTAATCTGAACTACAAGAATGTAATTAACTGTCATTTAACTAACAACTGCAGTTAAACTAGCATTTAAATTTGCTGAGGCATAGATTTGATAAAAGGTCTTGAGGTGTGGCAGAACTGCTGATGATGACAAAAAGATGGTCCTGGTCTGGTTTAAATTAACCAAACTGGTTTTAAAACCTCAATCTTGTTCAGAGAAGCCTTAGGACTGTGAGGCTGTGTTTCAGACCAATTTCTAACTTAGCCCATTTTATTAAATGTTCAAAAGCCATTCTAAAGTCTCAGTGCTGGACCTATTTTACGGGAAATTTTAATGAATGCATATTTTCCTGCAGTACCATGCAAAGACACATTAGGATTCTTTTTGTTTGAAAACGAAAGAAAAAAAAAAAGAAATGGGACTAGGAAGGACAGAAGTTCACACAGTCACCTTTTGACAAAAACAAAACAAAACCAAACAAAACCTTAACTTTCATGAAGCTGTTAATCCCATTTTTTAAAGAGATGCTTTATAACACAAAGATTGTTGGCCACCAAAACCAAGATTAACAAGCATCAGCTCTTGCTAGGTGTATGCTTCTACCCATACTAATCATCAAGGTTGATTCTGTATTGCCCTACACACTGAAGAGGAGGTACAAAACACACCTAATAAAATTATTTACACCCACGGTGAATTCCCTGCACCAGGTAAATGTCAGCAGTGGAAGAGCAGAGCAATGAAAAGTCACTGCTAAGTAAGCCATCACTTTGCTTCTACATTTATAAAGACAAGGTGAATAGAATCAAAATTAATATTCAAAGCAAGGGTGCAGGGTTGCCTTAATAATTAAAGCAATTCTGCTTTTTTCTATCTTCTAGTTTATGCATACCTACATGAGGTAAGTACAGCCATACAGATAGACACATATCTTTTCTGAGTGTTGTCATGGGAAGCAGTCAGAGCCACCCCTGCATAGGAATAGGGACCAGGACCAGCCCACACGGATGCGAGGTACTGGAACAACCGCTGAGCATCCACTAACCTTGGTGAAAGTGGAGGAAATTTACATCAGGTGTGGCAGAATACTTTGACAACCAGTTCTGCTATGAGGGACTAACTCCTTATGGGGTAACTGCTGATCCATATTATTCTCGCTGCTGCAGTGGCTAGTTCTGGTTTTCAGAGATTCAGGAGTGAAATAGCATGACTTTGGACATTTTGTTGCTCCCCAAGTGTTTTGCTGCCTTAGGTGACTGCCTTTTGCCTGGGGCTGGTCTTGTTTACAGGTAATCTGAAATATTAAGTTGTGGAAGAATCATTGGTAACTCAAACTCATCTCTTCTTCCGAAGAGCATCATTCTCTTTGCCAGTTCTGAATTTCTTCTGCTATCCATCATTCAGGCTGCTTAGTTTCTCTGATGACACTCCCAGTCTTCTTGAATCTTGACTTGCTCCTGTGTTAAGTAAAGCTTACTTCTGTGAAACAGGGTAACAGTTCAGGCAAATCCAAGCTTTCTAGATGTAATTTTCAAAAGATTGTTTTTTCCTGTGCTCCTATCAGGCACTCTGGAATAATAATTATTTTGTCTGGTTTAGAATACTGAAACATCTGTTTTTTTGCCTCAGAAGTATATATGATGTGATTAAGTTCACTCACTAGATACCATTTTTCCTACCAATGACATTCTGGACAGCAAGTAGAAATCTTGTCAATATTCTTAGAGAATTTCCTCATGGATTTCTGGTCTGATTTTGCAAACTGAAGCAACAGGATAAACATTCAACAAGAAGACTTCTGAACATAAAATGAAGTCCAAATTGTTATTGCCCATGTTATAATTGCATCAAGTAGTACTCTCTGATATCAGGGGCTTTCTTGTTTTAACAGACAAGACAGGTGAAAGCTGTTAAGGGTAGTGAAATTAGTCACAAAGCAGATTAATGTCAGAAACAAGATTCCTGACTTCCACTCCTGTAAATTGGTCACTGGAGCATTACTTACCTTCCAAGACCAAAAACGAGTGCTCGTGATAACTCCTACTTTACTCATACAAAGCTTTCACTCAGGCTTAACCTATACTGCAGTTCTTCATGAAAACAAAGGCATAGGTTAGTCAGTAAAGTGGAGCTTCAAACTTTCTAAGCATCATCTGTTGCTGCTGTGGGTTTGAATCTGCTATGTGTGTCCATGCCAGCCATCCTGGTGAGTGAGGGTGGCAGAATCTGTTCCAGGAACATTTAGTCTTATGCCAGACAATGGTAACTTACTTCCTGGGTATGTGTCATCTCCCTAACAAGATGCGCTTTAAAATAAGTAGTCACTACACTATCCAAAAAAAAAAAATATTTTTTTTCCTTATGTGAATAAAAAAAATAATTGAAAACCACTTACCTGGTCAACATTATTTCATAGGATGCTGAAGTATAAATCAGACATAGTGCGACCTTCATAGAAATTTCAGATTTATTTACAGTGGTTTGCACTGATCGCTTTATCTACAAGGAGCTCAGTTTCCCCTTGGTGACTCATAAGTAATGTGGTCCACGCAAACCCGTGTAAATAGATCCAATATTTCAAGGAAGGTCATGCTATATACTCTCTTTGTTTCTCAAGAATAGATGATGGCTTACTGCAGGGCTGATACGACATTTATCTTCATGAGTGAGGAGGTTGATTATGTGGCCCAAAGGGCAGTAGTCATGGCTGGTGGGCACCCAACGGGAATGAAACACACCCCATAAAACTCTCTCTATTTTTGTGTCTACGTGATGAAAGCTCCTTACTCTACAGATAGTCTGCAGAATACACTTAATGTTAAAGAACAGTTTTCTTTCAACATCAGCAAGAGAAGGGAGATAAATCCATATACTTTCAGACACAGAAGATTTCAACCTGCTGTGGGAAAGGAAGAAAGTTCCTTTGTAAGAGAAATTTCTTGAACCTTCTTCTGATGCCTCCTTGGTTACTGCTGGATGGCATGCTGAATCAGGTCAGCTGTTGGCTTCATGCAGTCTGGCACTGCCTGTTTCTTTGCTCTTCTGCAGAAAACTCAGGTCTACAGATAGGGCATATCACCTCAAACAGTCCAAATCAAAGGAAATCAGCATAGTGTTATGCTCCTGGACTTTTATTTACAGTTTCATATACATTTTTGTTTTGTTTTGTTTTGTTTTTAAATCTCACCTTGAATAGCATGAGCCTCGTAGTTTAACATAACAGCACCAATGTACTAAAGTTTCCAGCACAGTGTCACAACACATGCCGATTAGGAACATGGCTCAGGCCATGTTCTCAGGAGAAACATCTAATACAATGATGAGCATAAGCATCCACCATCTTTCTCTGTTTTTTTTTTGTTTGTTTGTTTGTTTGTTTGTTTGTTTTTTGGTTGGTTTTTGGTTTTGTTTTTTTTCTTTTTTTTCCTCTTTTTTTTCTTTTTTTTTTTTTTTTTCTCTTTCTTTTTGAATGGCTGCAACAGTCTCAGACTTCTTGCTGTTGGAGCTCCCTAGGTATGTGCAGCATGTCTTCTGCACACTGAAACTTGACACGGTACTGGCAGCCTTGGTTGTTTTGTAATTGCCCTAACAGGGCAATTTTTCTCTCACAGGGAGCCATCTCAATAGGCTGAGCCCTCAAACAAAAGATGAATCCAAATTATCCATTAATTAAAAGATGTATAGTGCAGTGATTTTCTCAAGGATATCTGGATTGTATCATATTTCATCATCTGGATGATATTATATTTATCAAAGCACTTCAGTCAGTGATCCAAATATTCTCTCTTTTTGTGTTATATTTTAAATTTTGTTTTCATATAAACTAATGGAATTATTTGTTGTTGAATAGTAGTCTGTGACTATGGAAATCAGGATTAAATTCCTTGTTTTGCAACAGATTTTACAGGTCACTTTTGTGGAATTCTTCCATTTGGGTGGAGAGAGCATTTTCAAGTCGTGAGTACTCAACACTGTTTTCTCTCTGCCTCAGTTTCTCATTTTAGAAATAGGTGTACTTTTAATTCCTTTCCCTTATTTCCATTTCTACTTAAAATCTTACAATTGTCTGTTAGACCTCATCTGTGCAGCTCCTAGTATAATATAAGCTGATAACAAAATACCTTCATCCCCCCAAAAAGATTTTGGAAATGAATATTTACTGTAATTGTTTAAGCTCTTGTTACTGTATACAATTATTGTATACAGTAACAAGAGCTTAAATCTCCATCATGTTTACAGTTTAATTGCTGTAAGATTATCACCATGTTATCAGGCCTTTCCTGGAATATGTTACACAGACTGTATCTGTGAAAAAAAAAAATAAGATGTATAATACCTTTCGCCCACTTTATTTATCATTCCTTGCTCTGTGTGTTTTCTGGTCACTGGCTGCAACAGACTCCTAGTGTATGAATTTTTGTCACTTGGTCCATGTTTATCTTTAAGAGAAGCTGGAAAAAAAAAAGCCCCACAAGGCAATAATTTCATTGTTCAAGAACCTCAGCCAGGTCTGACAGCTGGTGAGGAGAAAGGTCAGCTCTTGACGACTTTTGCAGTGGGTGGGAGGAAAACATGGAGAGCATGAAGATCAGAAGGTGAATGAGGTGCCACCAGGGACAAAATAGATGACTTTAGAGTGAGAGAACATAGAAAGATTATTTTTTAAAAAACAAAACAAAACAAAACACAAGAATGCCATCCAGGAGGGACCTGCGTGATTCCAGAAATGTCAACAAGTAGGAGAGAAGTGGCCAAAGCAGACAGGTAGTTACTGCAGAATTTCTGTAGATGCAGAGTATGGTATGCAGAGTTGTGATAGGTGGTGAGTCTGTTGACTGACCTTGCAAATATAGCAGTTTCTTAGAACTCTGCTTTGATTGCTGCAGGAAAGGTAGCTCTTATTTGGCTTCCTCTGCAAGGCAAATGGAGCTCTCTGGATTCTGCAAAGCATTTTCTATGAGCAGTCCTTCAAAAGCTGAATGAACTGTAGAATGGAGCTTTTTGTCTGGAAAAAAAAAATGAAAAAATGGATTTCACAGGCACAAATATTTGCAGTCATGTTTTTTGTTTTGTTTTGGTTTGGTTTTCTTTTTCAAGGGGTCATGTGACTTTTCTAGTTGACAGGTTTGTGGACAAAGCATCCTCTGTGGACAGGTTTTTGCAAGGGGTGCTCCCATTATGGAGTTTCTTAAATCCTCTTCTGAAGTGTCTGGTCCTGGCTGCTGTTAAAGAAGGGATTCTGGAGCAGATAGACAGCTGTCTGTCATAGCAATCTATGGGTTCTGAGGATTATATTTTACATGTAAGCTGCATACATACTGATGCTTTACAATCCAGTATCCGTTGGTAAAACTTGTGATCACCATGACAATGTTTTAAAATAAACATGAATGTGGAACTGAATAATAAACTGAATGTGGAATGATGGACATAAGGTAGCTCTTTATGAGGAAGAAAGGTCTTGCGGACAGATCCTGGCAGAGTGGCAGCATACTTCATGTAGGTGTTGAGAGATGGCTGCCAGGGCTGCTCTGAACACTGGAAAGTCCCATCAAGTGCCATCCTAGTTGTCCCCTTCTGACTGGTGCAAACTCTCATTTCATCTAATTATTGCTATGAAATACAATTGTGCTTGCTGGAAAAAAAGAATAAAATTGGAAGTGTGAGAGTCTGGCTGGTTGGCACAAGTGCTGTCCTACAGCTCCTTCTGATGCCATGCCTGCCCAGCCAGTGTCACCTCCTGTGTCCTAGGAGGTGCAGGAGCACAGTCAGAGTGGGTGCATCAGTGCTCCGGCTATCTCCTGCAGAAACTACCAAGCAGAGCCTTGCAAAGCTTTACACTATTCCTACACTACCTCATAGTGATAACCTTATATCTATCAGACAGCTTTGTCTGCTGAGGAGACTGGAGTTGATGCCTGAGGAGTATCGAGTTAGCAAAGACAAATTAAACCCAGTACATCCTGGGGGCTGCAGCCAGTGCAAGCCTGTCCAATGACCTGGAGAGGATGGGAAAACAAAACAAAATGAAACAAAACACAACACAACACTCTGCAGAAGAAAAGAAAAAAGGATGCAGAAGCAGAGCATGGGGCATACTTAGCATTAGAGCCCATAAGGACATCCTGATTATGCTGAGCAGCAGATAGCTGTGTGCAGGAAAGGAATATTTTGCAACACAAAGATGCTTTTTCTGGCAGGCTGTGGTGCACACAGCAGCAAGTGGGTTAATTCAGCAGTGTCTCACTCCGAGCATATCCGCATGTTCCACTGGTCGCTCTTGAGCTACTCTCTGTGTCTCAGGTGTACTCTTCAAGTATTTTAAGAGGGGTAATGATTTTTTTTTTCCTGGTAGCGAGTACATCCAGGCAGATATAATTTTAATATAAAGGGGAAGTTTACTTGAATAGAATTTAAGAATATTAAAAAGGGATTTGGTTCCGAGAGAAATATTAGCAGTAAAGGCAAGGA
>CM021763.1:6326517-6343319 GCA_011075105.1 Heteronetta atricapilla
TAATCTTCTTTCTAATTAAATTTCCTTTTAATTAAACTTAAAATTAAATTCGCTTTGTTTAATTGGAGGAATTTAAAAAGTATTACCTTAGAGTGTCAATCATTTTTTGTGCTATGAAAAATAGTTTACTCTGGTTTGTCTAGTTTAAAAGATGAGATTTCACACTGAGTTCAAAAAAAAAAAAAAAAAAAGAGGAAAGTAATAAAAACATAACATTTAAATGTAAATCAATTTCCTCTTCAGTTATCTTCTGCCTCCTTCACTTCTCCCCCTCTCCCATCTCTTTCACCTACCATCCTGTAAATGAGGACAAAATGTTTTTTCCCCCTTGGGAAGCCATCTGGGTAGGCAGGGAGTACCCTAACCTCTTTGACATATGGGCCACACACTTATTACAGGCTGGGGCTGTGGGCCGTGACAGTGCTTTTCTCTGCTTGATGCCATTAACCATTTTCCTGCTTTGCTAATCGCTAATCATAATTTCTCTTTTTTTTTTTTCTTTTTAAAAACAAAAAAAAGAACAACAACAACAACAAAAAAAAAAAAAAAAGAAACAGAAGGCTTCTCTGAGCCAGGGATGTGGATGCTTCAGGAAGCTCTGCACCAGCGTTAGTTGACAGGGTAGTCCCCTAGTGCCCTACTTGTTCCAGGTGCTTTTCAAATGCCCTGGTCTCCAAAATTCTGAAGCATGCCTTTTCTTGCCTTAAATTCTGCTCCTCCTGCTTTCTCTTTTTGTCTCCTGTAAGCTGGCTCTCAGCTCCTGACTGTCAACTGACTAAGAGATCTTCTGTCCTGAGCTAAACCACAAAGTGATTTTTCTGGTCTCAATTTTCTTGCTCTGTTTTCTTAGCTTTATTTCTTCTTCCTTTGCTTCCACTTCCCTGATATGGATGACATCTTGGAGGGTTTTGCTGATTGCCATCTTTTCTCTCCTTTTGTCTTGGTCTTTGTCAAGTTTGTGGTTACAGCAATGTGACAGCTCCTACCATCTGCCTTCTGTTGTTCCCCAGATGTAGCCTCTCTTCTTCTCCGACCATGGCATTGGGCATTTCTTCTGCTCCTGTTTTTTCCTAATTTCTTATTATATTTTTCCTCTTTATTCTTATATGATGGATTGTATGCCATCACCCCAGTCAAAGGCAACAATATATGGGCCAATAACACAACAAACCTGGGGGAATCAAAGTAAAAGTTAGCTTGCAGCTTACTCTGTGCAGCTGCTTCTCAAATCATGCAAAGGTGAAGTGTTCCCATCGCTATCCAGAAAAGCTACTGCAGCTCAGTTTTTGCCTAACCCTGCTTCCTATCTTGAGAAACTCTTAAACTAATCTTCATCTTCACAAGAAGGACACTTTGGCTTCATCCATCAAAGCTGGCTTTTCCTCAGTATTCTTGTTGCCCTGAGTATAAGCTGAAAAAGATGTAAAGAAGCTGAAACTGAACCCTTGAAAAAGTGTGGCAGAAAAGGAATAAGAGAGACAGGACCAGAAAAAGAAATGTTGCCAGTAAACTAGTAGACACTAATTTTTGTGCTTTGCTGTTTGTGCTTTTAATGGTTGACACCATGGAAATATGAATCAAAGTAAAGTGTGCAGGATGTCACGGTAATCAAGATGGGCGATCACAGAACTGGAGGTATCTGAGCTTGAATTTGCCAAATCAATTGATAAAAATCAGTTTTCTCCATAATAATATAATCAGTCTCCTCTCTAAAGATTTCAGGTGCTGAAATTGCCTTCTGTACTTGAATTTATAATAATAAGAAATAATAAAAAGCTCAAGCAAAAGGATTAAGCAAAAATGAGCTGCATGTACATGCTCTATGCAAATTGGTGACACCTCTGTATTCATAATTCATTGCAAGTGGTTGAAGGTAAACAGATTTTTATTTTTATTCCCTGTGAATTTCTCACATAAGCAGGAACTATCTCTTTAGAACATTTCTCCCCTATTGTTTTATTTAAGTTGAGAAAGAGAGTAAACAGATGACGGTAGCAGCTCCTGATCTCATGTTGTGTGAGACACTGATGCTAAGGATGCAAGGCCCAGTCCAGATGAACCCTTTCTTCTTGGTTCTGCCACAGAGCAGAGATGGGATTGTGAACCTGACAACAGGGCAGATAGGTGGGGGCATCCACCTAACAGGATGGAAAGATTGTGGAGGGGAATTTGTGAATGATGCTTAAAATCCCTCACAACATCACTGTTTTCTGTATTAATATCTAACATGATTTCATTAAATAATTAAGAAAAAACTTAACAGCAGAGCAGAACCTGATGACACATTAAGACCTAGTTAGTGGGCCACAGCCCATCCTGAATAAAACCATTATCTATAACAGGACTTGGGAGCAAGAAATAGAAAAAAGAATTCAAGTAAACACTTTCATCTACATGACCCTTAAATGAAAAGACAAGGAAACAGTATGATCAGCTAGCAAAACACTGGGAAGATAAGAGCTCTTTGTCAGCATGGAGGGCCTGATTCTCCCTTCCTCTGTCATTTGCATCTGTGCAAGGAGAATGGCAAATTGCAGTGAAGATGCTACCAAATCAGATCAGCTTAAACCATCTACAGGAGCTGCTGGCTTTCCGCTTGCTTTAATGACATTACAGGGTGAATGGAGTTGACTCCATTCCACAAGCAATCAGTTCAGAAACCTGAGCTACGGTTGCATTAAGAATTAAAATATATTTTTTCATATTGCCAGAATGGAAATAAAAAGCCAGCATTGCAATATAATGACAATGGGAATATTGAAAGATCATTAGATACTTTAATAAGTTGTTGCTCAAAAGTACACATTTAATTTTCAGACTGCTCTTTCATTTTTTTGGTATCTTAGGATGACAAGATATTTCTACCATGAATTGCTTTCATTTTTGCACAAGTTTAGTTTTACCTCAATTATCCACTAAATAAAAACAAAAGAAAAAACAAAAAGCCCCCCAAAGCCCTTTATAGTAGTTCCGCAAGACTAATATAAAGCAGATGTATCCTGCTGAGTTCACAGTATATTTTAAACAAAATGACCCCAGTGTTGTTCTGGATCTTACAAATGCTGATATATATGAATACCTTTCCATGGGGGAGGATCCTCTGGAGTATCCAATGGGTCAGGCTTTCCCTGTTTGAAATGGTAATCATATGTGTGGGGTTGTTTTTCAGTTTCATTTAGTTGCTTTTAAGTGTTTAGTTTTGCAGCATGTTGCCCTATATTTTGATATTTTCCCTGTACATTTCTCAAGGCAACTAAGAATACATGACATTACTTACCTCTCGTATATCATTGAATATGACAGTCCTCAGAAATATAGATGCATATTGGCCACTGCCGTACAGTAAGTCTCCAGAAGGAAACTATCAGGTGCGTATCAGAAATGAAGGTACATCTATCCAATTTTCAAAAATAATGCGGGATAGGGTTCTAAAATGTATATGAAACACAATTGGGGGAAAATGTAAATGCCATGAGGGCAAAATCTAGAACTCCTTCCTTCCTCCACTGCCAGCTTCCCGTGGAGGTCTCACAGGATGTGATTTGACCTGAATCAGAATTTAGTTGTCTGTGTCTGAACCTGAATTTAGGTGTCTACAGCATGCCTGTGAGCAGAAACCTGTATAAACCTAACAGATTTGTACCCAAAATGAGGTGTACCCAAAACATGCACACCTCACACTTCACAGCCAGCCAAGGTGGACAGCCCAGCTTTCACATAACCTCTGCTATGATCTAGATGTAAATGAACTCCATCTAAACCTATCGAGTGCATTTGGCACTCAAAGAGAAAGATGAAATGATTGTACTTGTTTCACGGATTTCTGTTTTCATGCATTCACCTGTCCTGCTCTTAAATACTTGTGTGTCCAATAATCTCATCATTCAGCTGGGTATCCCAATTGTCCTGGTCAATTATCTCTATAGGAAGTCCTCAAGTGACCTGTGTCCATATTTATGCATAAATATATGAGAGAGAAATCAGGCCCAAGAACATAAAGCTATTTGCTGCAGCAAAACTTAGTTGCCCAAAACTTACACTGAACTTAACATAGGAATTTATGGAATTTACTCCTCTAAGATTTATAATGATGCAGTAATGACTTTGTGCTGCATGCAGCTCCCTGAGGCAGTTAGTGTGGACTGCCTTTGTCCATACCTTTCAAATTACCACCCATACTTAGCACAACATGGACACACTGTATTTATTGAGGTTAGGACACAGATGCTTGAACTATCTTTTCTAATTTATCTCTTTTTCTGCTTGAAAGAAAGTCTTAAGAAAGTCCCACCAAATAATAAGCTGGACATAGGGCAGCTTGCCCTTTGAAATCAGGTTAGCAATAGAAAAAACCTCCTGCATTTCTTCAGTATTTTATTTATTTTGGAGGATGGGCCTAAGTCACTAAGTTAATGTGAGCATTTTGAAGAATATTACTTTTCTTCTTGCTGATCTGTATCCATACCCCTATCAGCTGGGATAGGAGGAAGGATAGAAATTTAATTTTACATGTCTCAGGTTTGTGCCTTGACTGCAAACCAGTATGCCCCCTCCCTCTTGGCAGCATGCACAGAGGCGGAGTTTTGACAGTGGCCTTTAATAGACTTTCCAAAAGCACAGCCAGAAAAGACCTATGAGGTCATCTAGTCTAGTTCATAGCCAGAGCGATAATTCAGGCTGTTCTCACCAACAGAGGTGACGGTACTCAGTGGCAAGTCAGACATAAATCCTGAGTCAAGGACCCCTAAATTTTGCTGCACGAGATTCAAGAAGATAGAAAGTCTGTAGCAGCCTCTGTTATTTCTGATGGAGGCTTTTATTAAATTATGTATATAAGCATGAGTAAGACAGCAGCAAAGCAACTGAGTATTTAACTTTATTCATATACCTGCTTAAGTGTAATCTTTGTTTATTTGTTTACTTTTGCTGTAGTCCATTTTATGTAATAATTGCTAGTCATGTGTTAGGATTATCAGGGAGGAAGATGAAGTTCGCTTTTTGTAAGGGATTGTGACACTTTTAGCAGTGTGGTAAAGGAGGAATCATAATAAAGTTCAGATACTACTGTCTCATTAAACTGAAAAAGTTTAATATAGATTACATTTCTAATATTAGTAGGTTTCAGAGCTGTCTATCATCATAGACATATCCATTTACTGAAGCTGGTGTATGAAACCAGTAAAGATTCAGATTGGTGTTACTACATCTGATCCCATTCATCTTTCATATTAGGGTGGGTTTTTTGTTGTTGTTGTTGTTGTTGTTGTTGTTTTTTTCCCCCACAACTATGATGTTTGAAACATTTTCTTTGTAAAACCAAACTACGAATGGCAGAGCACAACTTTGCAGCAAATGGCAGACTCTGGGCACCCTCTGGGTAGCTATTCAAAGTCCTTATGTATCTCCATGCACTCTGGTGTATTCATCAAACCATTGTGCCCTCAGAGCTTAGCTGTCCCAGCAAATAATATATATATATATATATATATATATAATATATATATATATATTTATATATATATATATATTCATACATGTGTAAGAGATGAATCACCCAGTTCACAGCAGAATAAGCCCAAACCTTTTCTTGTGAAAATGCACAGGGGAGCA
This sequence comes from Heteronetta atricapilla, assembly GCA_011075105.1. NCBI lineage: Eukaryota > Metazoa > Chordata > Aves > Anseriformes > Anatidae > Heteronetta > Heteronetta atricapilla. The sequence goes on from CM021763.1 coordinate 6,332,128, forward strand.
GCAGGAGAGTGAAGAGTGCCTGCTCACTGCTCCATTGGGAGGAGGAGGAGGAGGATGGAGGTGTGGTGGTGTCTGCTGAGCTTGGCAGGAGCCCCAGGATAGCACCAGCATATCCACACCAGGCTGTTCGAGGCTGAGTGGGTTTGCAGCTCTCTTGCTTTGACTAAAAATTTCACATTTGTAGAAGTGAACATGCATATTTAAAAAAAAAAAAAAAAAGTGTATGTGGGGTCTGATGAATCATATCTTCTGTCAAAGACTCCAAACACTGAACTGCAGCATTACCAAGTGTCTGGAGCTCTTTACTCATCTTTAATCTTTCATGGGTTTTAATCTCTCTCAGAATTTTCCTTAATGCCATACAAATGTTCCTTTTATTAATTTTTTTTTTTTTTTTTTTTTTTTTTTTTTTTTTTTCCCCCAGCTCATTGCCTTTCACCCAGCCAGCTCTGCTCTTCTCCCCACTTCTCCCCAGGCTCTTCCTGATATTCATAAACCCCTCTTTCTTTGCTAACCCAACTACTCAGTTATGCTTCCACAGAAATACTACAATTAGGGCCTTATTCAAAGCTTTGCTCAGTGAGACAATATTACTGATTTACAAGTGTGTGTCTCTGAAGCCCTTGGAGATGACTGGTGTCTGCTCACCTCATGCTGCACCTGCCACGTTGGGAAGGGTGTGGGAAAGACATGAGTCAAACAGAGACCAGTTAAAGCCTGACCTCCACCCCAGCCACTGCTCTCCTGCCGCATCTGACTCACAGGCATAGATAGCCCCACGTGGGGAGGTTTTTGTGGGTTTTGTAGATGCAGGAACTGCTGCATGTGGTGCCAGGAAGGGGCAGTGAAGTGTGTGCTGTTTTTCTTGAGGGTCCTGCTCCAGACCTGGCTTCAACTTCGTGCTCTCTGCCAACCAAGTAACTAACCAAAATTTTCCAGGGAAAAGGAGTTCTCTGAAGGTCCAAGACCAAAATAATGGACCTGTAACCACAGTGATGAACTAGCTTAAAAGCATAATAAAACCTTTCAACCCAGACAGAGTGAGGGAAGTGTGTCAGCAACTGTCCCCAAAGGTGCAGTGGGGTGGCAGAGCTGGGCCTGCCAAGGTCTGATGTTGAAGGCCTGTAACAAGACTGGGGCCATGGGCACAGTGGGGAAGCCACAGCCAACACCAGAGGCCTGGCACATTCACTCATGAAGATATACGAGCACTTTCAGACTTCCAGGCAGACTAATTGGCTGTATTTGTTTTTCTAAACTATGCAGTTCTGGACACTGCAGCTCCACTGTCTGTACTGATAAACTGATGGTGCATTCTTGCTTCAGGCACTCCCACGGGCAGTGTCCAAAGACTTTGGTGACATTATCATGGACTGGGGTCATTCCCTGAAGGCAGTCTGGATGTAGCCACCCAACTTCAGGGTGTTGGAGGGTTCAGTACTGACATGAGGCTTTGCAGGCTAGTCTTGGTGTTACAGTGTGGACTGATGTGTGTTTAATAGCATGGACAAAGAAAAAGCCCAGTGCCATGACTTTATAGCTTCTTCTTGCCATTTCTACAACTAAACTCAGAAGTCAATGACAATTTTCTTAAAGGGCTGGGATGTGCCCTTTGCCTTTTGCCTTTGACTTGTTTATTAAATTCTTCAAAACTTTTTGCAAATTACAGATGCCAGTTGATGGCAAGACATAATTTCAGCTTGCAGTCCCAGGGATGCAAATACTAGCCCTTCTGCAAGGAAGAGAGAGGTTTTTCACAGCAACGTGTAAGGGAGAATCTTTCTCCCAGTACATACAAAGTGCTTCTTTAAAGGCTCTAACTTTTGGAGCAAAGGCTCAGTGAGTTGTAATTAGAGCTGGTCATTTGTTTTTAATGAAATCATTTTCCAGGGGGAAAAAAGTACAGCTTTGCCCAAATCAAAACATGTTGTGAAAATGTGCAGATTTCAGTGACATTTCTATGGGAATAAGTCCAAATGAATCATTTCAATCTTCTCCTTGCATTTTGATAATGTCAGAATGTTTCATTTCAAGAATATTGAAACATTTCATTTTAGCAATGCAGTAGGAGAGAGCTGTGGTGCGCCAAGTAATCTTGTCTTCAGCATTTATAAAGAAGAGTTTAAAGTAACACAAGATGGTAGGGCCAGAACCTCAGTATGTTTCTCCAAAGGCAACTCAGACATGATTCTCCCTGTATTAGGTGGATGGAGCCCTTTGGGATGTCTTGAGAAAGCTACAAGGAATGCATGCAAAAGAATTGTCAGAATTTACAAAGATAATGTATTTTTTATTGAAGAAAACTAATGAAAATTTGAATACAAGAGAGAACAGTCAACTAACAGATGTTTCTCTGTGCCAGGTTTTTGCTCTATGTTTGCATATTCCTTTTGACATAGTGAACCTCACTTGAAAGGAAATAAAGCCTGTAAGACCTATTTATTTCAGAACACAGGGAGTTTCTAAAAAAGTACACATTAACCTCTAACCTCATATTTTATTGTCATCTGAATTCACTTTCCAGCACAAACAAGTTTCTGTGGTGTCTGTGGCTGTGCTCCCTGACAAGCTGTTTCAAGAAGCTTGACAACGTGTGAATGCCTACAGATGTTTTTATCTAGGTTTCCATCACTGTGTGTTGCTCCCAAAATTTGTAAAGTATCAATGTATTATGTGTAACCAAGATAATTTATAGATGTGATCAAATGTCTTATAAAAGATTAGGTCATCAAAAACCTAAACAATCAGAAATGAATGGAGGTTAGTGACCTAAACACAGTTCTAGAAAACCAAAGGAAGTATTTATACTCTAATTTAAAATAAGTTATTCAAGATCCATTTTTGAAAGAATTAATCAATAAACATTAGGAATCTTAATCAAATCATAATCAAATTCGTTATTTGTGGGAATTAACCCAGGTGAGCTTGTTTTCTGTTTAGCAACTGTACTTGAAATAATTTGGGGTATAATAGGAAAGGCTGAAAATAAATATTATATTACAATATTCCTTTCATTATATCATAATGGAAAGGAAAAAGAGATTCAAATAAAGTTCGCCAGTAGCATTTGTCAAGTGTCCTGATATCCATGAAGCTGTTGATTTAGGATAGACCTATTTGCACATGTCATGTATACATACGTGTAACATGTAGCTCCAAGTTCCCTCTAAAGAAGCTTACATCTGGAGAACATTCAATTCAACATAAGCTTATTTCAGCATCTTATATGCCTTCAGTGACACATGTAGAACTTAGTACTCCCACAGCTGCATTCCTGGACTCATCTAAGCTAGTGAGCTGAGTCCTGATTTAGGTATGATGACACAGAGGACAACTGCATGCAAAACTGGCTTTGTTTTATCCCAGAAGGAAAAAAATGCAAAACAAGTTCATCTTTCTTGGTGTTTTATTAAGCTTTCTTCGTATGCTTGCTCTTTTTTAAAATGTTGGAAAAATCAGAGAAAAGGTATGAGTTGGGAAAGTATTGAGCATTGAAAGTATTGACCATTACATTGGAAAGATGGAAGTAGAGATTAGTGTTGGCTGGAATCAGCAAGGTTTATAGTCACTGTTGGAGTGGCATACCTCTTTTTGAATAAGGGGGATTTAAATAAGAGTTTCTGTCATACTGATAGGTTGGGCATCTTGATGGGATAGTCGTTTCTGAGTAGTCAGTTTATGAATGCATAATCCTCTAAGGCACATGTGATAGGGAATTAATTGCTTTTGCTCTTTTTGGGAGGACACATTCAGCATATTTTCAGAGTTTTAACACTTTCTTCTTTCTTCTTCTTCTTATTATTTTATTATTTTATTTTTTATATTTCTGTCTGCTTAATTTCATCAGTTTTTAAAATTAGTGGAAAATCTATTTGAAATACGTCAAAATACTCTTGTGTCATTTTTTTTAATAGTCTTTCTAAATGTAGATAATTGTTACAGAATTTCACACCTTAATTATCTCTAATATTATTGTCCATCTTTAGCAATCTAGAGAACAGAGACTCTTTATTGTCCTAAGTTTAAGGAAGCTATTACTTACATACCAAATACATAATGAATTCTGCCATGAATAGTAATATGTTATTGTTCAAATAACTTCTTATATTAGCAACTAATGATCACCTCTAACAGCACTTCTATATTTGTGTGTAAACCACCTACCTATTTATATAGCAATTACATCATGTGTCTGTTATTTGAAACTTGCATTTAAATACAACACACCTCCAAATAAGCAAGTATATTTGTGTAAGCAGGCACAAGCAGACATAAACTCTCTTTATACATCCACTAAGTTAGGCAGATGCAGGTTCATGTGCAACTAGGTTCTATCACCTGGTATAAGATCATGGTTTGGGAATGACCTTGTGCTATCATGGCTGTACAGCTTGTGTACCTGACTTGTCTCTATTCTAGTCACTTGATGAATGCCACGGGACTTCCTTTTTGTCTATGTCTGTCTCCAGGAAAGAAAAAGCAGCAATGGGAAAGCAAGGACAGGTAAGATACATGGTGTCTGAGTAACTTGTTGCTACCTCTGCCATTGGAGTAGTGCTGCAGTGAGGACAGCTAGAGTCACATTCTGTGGGAGCCGTTCACACCAGGGCATTGCTCCTGCTGCTGGTCCCCAGCTGTGGAGATGCTTAATGACCAATGTGCACATGGTGATGAGGAGCCAGAGAGACACCATGTTACTGTGGGGATGCTGTGGATAAAAAGGGCTGAGAGGGTAATGGAGGAGAAGAACAATTATTTGTGTTTTCCTTACCGTTACAGGAAAGCATCCCTTTTAATGAGAAGATTCAGAGATTTCTTTCAAGAATTTTTAGATTTTTTTTTCAAGAATTTTTAGAATGGTTTTCCTAGTGAATTTCATGAAAAGAGATACAGGAGAGAAAACTCGGTTAGGTCCTGTGGCCTTGGAAACCAGATACTGTGCATTTTCACTCTATGAGATCCTAGGAAAAATCATGTAATAACATTCCTTAACAAAGATGAGATTTCTTTTTTCTTCTTTTAATTTCTCAAGGAGGAAACAGAAATTGCCTGTAAATTTCTGTAATTACCCCAACTACTCATTCAATAGAACATTTAATAAAATAATAGCAATTCTTCCAAACCTATAATCACATATTTATTATTGCTTAAGCATCACATATATAGACATATTTATAAACATTTCTTCAATTTCAGAAAAGGGCCACACAACTTTCTTCCAGCCTACAAATAAATCATTGCAATTGGATTATGATTCATTGTCACATCAAGATGGAGGGTTAGGCCTCCTAACAAAGCCATCACTTTTTGACTTTACTATTTTGAATCATTCAGTTTTGACTTTCAGGTTATACTAAAATACATCTTTGATATGCTAGACAGAATGAGCTGCTTAAATCTCTCACTGTAAGGCTTTTCTCTAAACTCCCTAAATATTTTTTTTCTGTCTCTTTACTGCATCCCAGACAATTTTTCAGTATCTTTTCAAATGTGTTCTGATATCAATCTCAACAATCACCAATACTATAAACAGGTAAAATTCACCTACCTATCATTCTTATTTTGCATGCTGGATCCATCTGTTGTTGCTTATTTTTGTTACACATAGTAGAGGGTGGCTTGATGGATACCTCAACACACCTGAAAGGTAGTGATTTTCCACTTAGAAATGAGAAAGATTGCAAAGTAGCAATTCATACCTGGAATTTTCTGCCAAACATGAATCTTGAGAAAAACTATAGCAAGAGGTGACTTATTTCAAAGTACATTTCTTTGGGCCCAACTCCATCACCACTGGAAATGCTTCAGAATCTCCCGCTAGCCTCCAGTGACACTCCAGAGAGGTAGTGACACTCTAGATCTTGTAGGATCCTGCCGATCCTACATGAATGTCATAGACACATTATTACATCTCAAATGTCATTAGTCTCTGTTACATATCTAACCAGACTTAGACCTTTGATTCCCTTTTCCATCAGGGGCAGAGCGGAACTCCAAAGCAGTTTTAACCTCACCAGCCTGTATTTACTTTGCACCTGTCATCTGGTAGCCTACCATGATACCTTCAAATTCTAGAATTAGAAAGAAAAATTAAGTCTCTCTCTGCTTACCCTTGTTGTGTAATTCCTGATTTTAAGACCAGTAGCATATTTTCCTTTATTTTTTTTTATTTTTTTCCTCTGGGCTGAGACTTAGTCTTCTTTGCTGTTCTTTATACATGTTGCTTCACAACTTTAATCATTCTTGTCATCTTTGAGCATTCCTTATCATCAAATCCTCACTGAAATCCAAACATGAAAATCATTTTCAGATGTTTCTCAGATTAAAAATAATAATAATAATTCAGTAATACTGTCACTTTTTGAGTGGGAGATTCTTCTGACTCCCCTGAAATATACAGGGGTTCTTCCCATGACTTCAGCCTATGAGCTCAGTACATAGAAGCATACAGTCCGGTCCCTGAGTGAAAAATAGCATGTCAGAATTGTGAAGAAAGCAAAATCTGTGCATCCCATTATGGGTTTAATCCAGATCCTCAGATGTTAATGACAGTACTTCTTTTTGCATCAGGGTTTGTTGGATGGGGCCCAGGCTGTCTGTAAAAATGCTGAACATGTCTTTTATTAAACGTTTTGTTATTTAATGTGCCATTTTCTGATGTATATTTGATAAACAAATTTGTTACCAGAAGCGTTCTTGTTATAGTGACATTTAAACACAAATGCAGATTTATGTATGAGTAATTGTGTTTCAAGAGTAACTGTGTGCATAAGTCAGCATTTTGCAAATGTTACAAAAATGTACAAGCCCAAGCAGAAAAATCTACTTGCCCATCTTCTGCTACATTTGATATAGTGAAAGGTAATTATATCTTATTCACACATTAAAAGAAAGTACTTGTCTTGGATAAGACCTTTTTAAAAAATCAGTTGAAGTTAATGGAAATCTTTCAAAGTTTTGCAAAGGTCCTAAGATCTCTTGGGAATACAAATGAAGGATTGTCACCACACTGCTCAGGTTCTGGAGAAGCATCTCCTCTTCTCAACATCTTGCCTCTGGCACTCATCTTCTTGTTGCACTACCATAAAGTGATGTTGACTCATATCTACCAGAGATGAAAATCCAATCTCATATATGTCCTTGCCATATAAGAACATTTAGAAAAGAAATGTGTGTCTTTAAAATTATATCACTTCACCTTACATGACTCAGAAAGAGGCCATTTCTAAAGGATATTGATTAAAATGGAAATACATTCAAATAAATGGATTCTTAGCTTGAAATAACCTTTACAATAAGTGAATGGTCTATTTTGAAAGTATGATGGGTGTTCTGTGGGGCACTGCGGTATCTTAATTTTATTTCATTGCTATAGAGAGTTTTCTCTGTTTATGAAAATGTTATGCGAAGTGAGATCTATGGATCTCAGAATGGGGAGGAGCAGGAAATTTTGTCTTAAACAGACATTTGCCTTTCTATTTCTCATCATTCTTCAGCCTTGCCACAGGCCAGAGTCAGAGCCTCAAGGGAAGATGAGGTTTCATAGGCACTATATAAAATACAAAATAAAATAAATAAAAGGTCCCTTCCTATGCAAAATTTTTATTTTAAATGAGTCAGACAAAGAATAGAACCAAGGAAGTAGTAAAATCCATACTGTAGTGACAGGTGCCAACAGATCTTTATCTGGTCAAATCCAGAGAAGGAATTAAGGATCTTAATTGGGCAAATCGCAGATCTACTTGGAATGTAGTGGTTGTACAAACAACATTATAAGCAGGGAAAAATCTAACAAAACCATCTGACAATTGTGGAGGGATAGAGGACACTGAAATCTTACCTTTTCTGCTACTTGAGTAAAGCACTTCCAAACATAACCTCCATAATCTTCAGCCCCACAGTCTTCTCTACGTCCTTCTCTATAGAGTCCCAAAAGAGGGCTCTACTGTTGAAGCTGAACTTTCGCATGGGTACAATGCAAAGATCACAGGTCAGAAAAAGCAAAGTCTGAGGCTGTTGATTACTGGTTATGGCTGTGGGTGGTGATTCTTAAGTCTCTTCTTCCAAGGTTACTCAGTACTTCAGAAAGCACCTGGAGAAAATAGAGGTGCTTGCATGTTCTCAGATGCCTGTGCTGTTAGAAGGATGGTTTTTCATCAGGGTCAGAAATAAGAGCCTAAATTTTGCAGAAGCTACCTCGCAGTTTGTTCATCCTTTTTCTGGATCAGGCCTCACTTTGCTTGCATAAGTTTATACAAGGAGTCCTTAACAGGATGAGGAACTGAAGTCACAGCTTCCCATGCAACTTGTATAACATGACAAACCCCTCAAAACAGAAGCAACCGTGGATATGGGTAGGAGGCCACATTTCTTTGTCAATACTGCATGACGGCAGGAGCAGAAAGCCTTATTTTTTTATTTTTATTTTTTTTTTTTTTTTTTTCCCAAAAACTAGAAATAGGACTATGTGACTAACATTTGCATTCAAACACGAACTATTGCTGGAAAGATGAAGCTAAGATTGCATATGTCCAAAAGTATTATTCAAGCAGGAAGTCATTACTGCCTGTGCTACTGGGTGTCTGCTTGCTGTTAGTTTATAACCAACTGTAATTTGCTGTTAGCATATAGTGTACAGTTGGTTGCTCAGTTTCTGCAACATGATGTCTCTTCTTGCAAAGAGACAAAGGAGATGAAGTATGGAATATTCCAGATCCCAAACTGGAATATGAAGGTTTCATGCTGGGACTAATGCACATTTACAAATTAGAATTGAAAATAAAACATATAGAATAATGAAATAGAGTTTAAAGAACCACATTTGCAAAATAATGTAAATCCATTGCTTCCCTTCTTTCAGAAAGAGGTTGCAATTAGGAAGGGTTGAAAAGCTACATGTATTTTCCAAGCCACCTAATAATAAAATACTCATGAACTTTATGGAAAATACAAACAGCATAGACCACAGAATACTTTCAGATACTCTAGGATGTGTGAGGGCATCTTGCATCTGTGTTTCCACCTAAGTGGGTGAATGCCTGAAGATTTTAAAACTTTCAGCCACAGATGCAGTTATTTGAATGGTGGGACACACAAGAGTTTATGCTGCAAGTAAGTGCACTACAGAATTTAGGAAATCAGAGTTTGTCACCAGCATATATACCTGGAAAAGGAGGGATAAAGCATATAATTGTTCAAATAAGAAGGACATCAATGCAAAGAAGAGTCCTAACAGCTGTATATATCAGGCATACCTTGCAGTTCAATTCCAGATTAAACATTTGAAAAACGTCTTTAGCAAAAATCTGAATTACATCAGCATCTCAGCATCAGCTTTAAGTTAGCTGATGACAATACTAGGTGCTGCACTAAAATTTTAGATCTAAACACTTCTGCTCCATCCCACTCTACCAGTCCCTAGTGAGAATTTACAAGTCATGACCCTTGCTACTATACTTTATGCCACTTCTCTCTTCCCTAGGCTTTTCCAGACTAAAAATAGACCAATTCTTTCTGTATTAAAACAAATACAAATGGAAGAGCAAGGTGTATGTAGCTTTTTCTTGCACATGAAAATATAAAGATGTTTATACAAACTTATTTATAACCTGATAAATTATTTCTAGGGACATCTTTAATCAGTACGCTGATTATGAAAAAAGTTGAAAGGAAGTTCTCAGAGGGAAACAAAATAAAAATTTGGCTTTAGTTTGAATGCACACAGGGAGATAATACACTAACCACTGCATGATGCTTCTGTGACTGTAATATATTTATCCTGAGGCAAATTTGTGCACTAGTTGTAATCTAGTAATCTAGGTTGTTTCCCCCCCCTCCCCCAGGTGTTTTATTTATTTATTTATTCTGAATTAGATTACTTGGTGGATGATTTTATTTATTTATTTATTTATTTATTCTGAATAGCAACACTGCTCAGTATCTGCTGGTGCTTCCAGGCAAAGATACTGAAACACTTTGCCAAAATAGAAACTATCCCTATGGATTTCTGAGCATTAATACCAGAATTTCAGAAGTAAATTGACACAGGGAAACATTAAGCAACATTTCCAAGTTCATAGAATGTATTAATGACCCAATAAGGGCTGTATTCTCACATTTCTAATTGTGTGCTTTAAAATCTTAAAATTTTGTCAAAAGGAGGGAAGATAGGTGTTGCAGCTTTTCAGATAAGTTCCCTGGAAATAAAAATAGTATTTCATAAGAGGAAAGAAGAATCTGAGAAGCACTCTTGATAAATTTATGAAACCTCCCATATGAATCCCATAATGAATGAAGTGGCATGTGGGCAGACAGATATTAATCAGCACACAAGACTTTGAAATAAATGTGCCTGTGACTGAAGGTGCTCAAAGTTGTTCTCCTCACTTCTTTGCAGAGAGAGTTAAAAGGAAGGTACATAGATTAATAAAAAAAAAAAAAAAAAAAAAAAAAAAAAAAAAAAAGTTATTTGGATAGATCTCCTGGGGATATACACTGGGGATTTTACCTTGTTCTTAGAGCACAATTTAGAGAAGATATATAGTTTAAGATCTGCTTTATTTTCGCTCATAACTCAATTCCTCTCTCTGCTTTTCTACAAACTCCCTTTAGTTTTCCAAAATCTTTTTGATAGCCTATGCTCAAAAGTGAACATACGATTTCAGTTGTGACAGTCCACCAACTTGTATATATACATAGAGAAGTTATAGGTATATATTTTCTTCTTGATGTGGTATCTTTGTGCAGCAGTTGCCATCTTGGTCATGACAAAGGCTTGAGCCAGTGCTCTCAGAACTAATAACATAAGCTTTTACAATTTGTGCTGTAAAATGGTTTAGTGCCACAATACCCAGCACTGCAGCATCTGAAAAAGGCACTGAATGAAGCCTGCAGTTCTCTTGTTCTGATGCTTCAGCTTCATGTACTAAACAAGAGGATAGGCAGTGACACAAAAATGCTGAATGAAGAGAGAGGATCTAAATACATATCATTCTCAAAAATGGCAGTCTGCCCATGTTTTTCATCCTCTGGATCTAGTCAAATAGTGCAGTCCAGTGCACTCTAGTAAAATGCAGATGTGATGGGGCACCTCAATTGGTCAGTAACCTAGAAGTTAAGGTATTCCCCTTGGAAGCATGGGGAATGTCCCTTCCCTTCCCTTCCCTTCCCTTCCCTTCCCTTCCCTTCCCTTC
>CM021763.1:6343419-6354436 GCA_011075105.1 Heteronetta atricapilla
CCTTCCCTTCCCTTCCCTTCCCTTCCCTTCCCTTCCCTTCCCTGCCCTGCCCTGCCCTGCCCTGCCCTGCCCTGCCCTGCCCTGCCCTGCCCTGCCCTGCCCTGCCCTGCCCTGCCCTTCCTTGTCTGGAAAGGGATCTAATCAATTATTGGGCTGTAGGAGTAGCCTTGGGCTGATCTTTCCAAGTCAGGAATGTTTGGGGGAATAGGGTAGAGGAAATGTGAAAAGAAAGGGTAGAGGAAATGTGAAAAGAAAGTAACTGAAACATCTGAGAACTGTATGCTTTCTGATATGGCACTGTTCATAATTTAGTGTAATTTTGACAAAACAGAGTCGAAGAGATTTGCAAAGTTTTCCTTCCATTGAGAGGCACTGGGACAGGCTCTCCAGGGAGGTGGTCATAGCACCAGGCCTACCAGAGCTCAACAATTGTTTGGACACTGCTCTTAGACATATGGTTTGATTTTTGGGTGGTTCTGTGCAGAGTCAGGAGCTAGACCTGATGATCTCAGAGAGTCCCTTCCAACCTGGGATATTCTGTGATTCCGTGGTTTTATGGCTCTAAAACTAAAGAGCTTCATTACCTCAGGATGCATTTAAGTACACCAGCACATTTGTAACTTGGACCCTAGGCTGTATAGTGTGGAGCTGTAAGAGATTAATTTATTATCATAGAATCATAGAATATCCTGAGTTGGAAGGGACCCTTAAGGATCATCAAGTCCAACTCTTGACACCGCACAGGTCTACCCAGAAGTTCAGACCATGTGACTAAGTGCACAGTCCAATCTCTTCTTAAACTCAGTCAGGCTCGGTGCAGTGACCACTTCCCTGGGGAGCCTGTTCCAGTGTGCAACCACTCTCTCAGTGAAGAACCCCCTCCTGATGTCAAGCCTAAACTTCCCCTGCCTCAGCTTAACCCCGTTCCCGCGGGTCCTGTCGCTGGTGTTAATGGAGAAAAGGTCTCGTGCCTCTCGACACCCTCTTACGAGGAAGTTCTAGACTGCGATGAGGTCTCCCCTCAGCCTCCTCTTCTCCAGGCTGAACAGGCCCAGTGCCCTCAGCCGTTCCTCGTACGTCTTCCCCTCCAGGCCTTTCACCATCTTCGTAGCCCTCCTCTGGACACTCTCCAACAGTTTCACGTCCTTTTTATACTGTGGTGCCCAGAACTGCACACAGTACTCGAGGTGAGGTCGCACCAGCGCAGAGTAGAGCGGGACAATCACCTCCCTCGACCTACTAGCGATGCCGTGCTTGATGCACCCCAGGACACGGTTGGCCCTCCTGGCTGCCAGGGCACACTGCTGGCTCATATTCAACTTGCTGTCTACCAGGACCCCCAGATCCCTCTCTTCTAGGCTGCTCTCCAGCGTCTCATCGCCCAGTCTGTACGTGCAGCCAGGGTTTCCCCGTCCCAGGTGCAGGACCCGGCACTTACTCTTATTGAACTTCATGCGGTTGGTGATCGCCCAGCTCTCCAACCTATCCAGATCCCTCTGCAAGGCCTTTCCACCCTCATCCGAGTCCACAACTCCTCCAAGTTTGGTGTCATCAGGAAACTTGCTCAAAATACCTTCTATTCCTACATCCAGATCGTTTATAAATATATTGAAAAGTACCGGCCCTAAAATGGAGCCTTGAGGGACCCCACTGGTGACCGCCCGCCAGCCTGACGCAGCCCCATTCACCATAACCCTTTGGGCCCTGCCCGTTAGCCAATTGCTCACCCATCGGATGATGTTTTTATTTAGCTGTATGGTGGACATTTTGTCCAGTAGGATCCTATGGGAAACCGTGTCAAAAGCCTTGCTGAAGTCCAAAAAAATCACATCAGCTGGTTTCCCTTGGTCCACCATACGGGTGATCTTATCATAAAAGGAAATCAGGTTAGTTAGGCAGGACCTACCCTTCACAAACCCATGCTGGCTGGGACCAATGACTGCTTTATCCCCCAGGTGCGCCTCAATAAGTTTGAGAACTATCTTCTCCATGATTTTACCAGGCACTGATTTGAGACTGACAGGCCTGTAATTGCTTGGGTCTTCTTTCTGACCCTTCTTGAAAATCGGCACAACATTTGCCAGCTTCCAGTCTACCGGGACCTCTCCAGACTCCCAGGATAGGTGAAAAATAATTGAGAGAGGTTCCGCGATGATGTCCGCCAGCTCTTTCAGCACCCAGGGATGAATCCCATCCGGACCCATGGACTTGTAGGGATCCAGGTGGAGTAGCAAATCCCGCACATGTTCAGGGTCAGTTGGGAGTCTGTCATCCCCACCGTCCCGGTCCTCCAGCTCGGGGCACCCTGGGTCCCGAAGCCCATCATCGGCATTGAAGACAGAGGCAAAGAAGGCGTTAAGCGTCTCTGCTTTGCCTATGTCATTGTCTGTGAGGAGACCTTCCCTATCAAGGAGCGGCCCTATGGATTCTTTAGTTCTCCTTTTTCCATTCACATATCTAAAAAAACCCTTTTTATTATCTCTCACAGACACAGCCAGCTTCAACTCTAGGTGTGCTTTAGCCACACAAATTTTCTTCCTACAAACACGAACAGCATCCCTGTATTCTTTCCATGTCACCTGGCCCTCCTTCCAGTAGCGAAAGACTCTCTGTTTCCACCTAATCTCCATTAGAATGTTCCTGGTCAGCCACGCCGGCCTCCTGCCCCGCCTGCCTGACTTGCGATATTTAGGAACTGCCTGTTCTTGTGCTTCTAGGAGGCATCGCTTAAAGAATGACCAGCACTGGTGGACATCGAGGCCTTCAAGAGCAGCTTCCCAGGGGACCTTGCTGACTAGTTCCCTGAGCAGCCTGAAGTCCGCCTTTCCCATATCTAGGGGTAAGGTTTTGGTGGCACTTTTCCTTCTGTCGCCGTAAATTTTGAACTCAACCACTTCATGGTCGCTATGACCGAGGCGGCCACCAATCACCACATCTCCCACCAGGCCCTCTCTGTTTTCTAGCAATAGGTCTAGGAGGGCACCTTTCCTAGTTGGCTCCGTTAGCACCTGCACCAAGAAGTTATCATCTAGGTGCTTCATGAACCTCCTGGACTTGCTCGTGTCTGCCGTGTGGCACTCCCAGTTAACGTCTGGCAAGTTGAAGTCCCCCATAAGGACAAGGATAATTTACAAACATAATTTATTCTGTGGTTTGGGAGGGGGACAGATGAGGGGAACTGAACGGGGGATTTTCATGTATGCCACTGCTTTCATAACCACATCCCACTGCAAACAATGTTTATTTCCTCATCCATTATACCCTCTAGATTTATTTCAACATTATGACTTGCTTTCAGCTTTTCCTTCCAGCTGCCTTTTCAAATTGTCTTCTCCAAGACTGATCTAATTTTGTTATTTTCTCCTCTTATTTCTAATTTCTCTAAATCTGCTGGTATTATTACTCTACCCTGACGGGGCTCACTACTCCTCCCAATTGAACATCATCTGTAAGCTTCATTAGCGTGCGGTTTACTGTCTCGAGCAAGGGGCTACCTGCTTTTTTGTTTGTTTGTTTTGTTTTGTTTAACCGAGCACTCCAATTTCCCCTATCATTCCTCATTGAGCCATAACCTGCCCTTCACATCTGCAGGAGCTGGAACCGAGGAGCCAACTGCCTCCCTGCCACTCCTTTAGCAGGACATCTGTACCTTGTCAAAGCCCCTGATGCTATCACACAACAAGGGAAAGTAATGCAAGTCAAGAGTGAACCTTGTCAAGTCTGGATGTGTAACTTGGGGCTGTACCAGGATTAATTATGCCTTCTGCTGCTTTACACACTCATGTCATCAATAAATTCTAATAAACAGGAGTAGAATGTTCTTATTCATGTCATTCCAGAGGAATTAGAACACAGTAGTGTTATTTAGCAATGCAGATGTTTTATTATTGTGTTGTTTATGTGAAAGTGGATATGACATGAAGAGGTATATCAAATGAGCAATAGAGAGAAGCGAGCTGTGCTCCCTTTTTGATTATGCATATTTATTCATACTGCAGAAGTTACTGCACGTAACAGTCTTCTAAGATGGATTGCTCAGTTTGGAAACCTAGCCTCCCTCCTTTTTTTCACCACTTTTTTTTTTTTTTTTTTTTTTATAAAGTTTAGATATGTCAATACTACCTTTGTACAGTATTTATGAGTTCCTTCTTTAAATTGCACCTTAATTGGTTTAGTCACAACAATTGCAAAACAGGAACCTAATCACCAGAAGCTAAGTAAGCAGAAAAAAAATAATGATTTGGAGCTGTCTGTCTGCTGCCACCAAACAGACACACTGGGCACAGTTTAAAGCTGTAATTGCATTGTGGCACTGGCTTGCTGTTCCCAGCACATGCATAATGTAGCTCCCAGTTGCAGACTGCCACATATCCTACCACATTTACCCTCAGATGCCAGCAGAGCACATGCCACCCACAATTGCTGTTCCCCAGCAGTGTAAAGCTGTCACACTTTCAATTAGATGCCCCAAAGCACTTTATCGTCCACTGGAGGGTACAGTCATCTCTTGATGAAGGAAGATAATGGGCTAAATGCAACCCTACTAGTTCTTCACAGGCTCCAGTAAAATTACTCTGGAAATGAATTTGGATGTATAACCGATTCATTCTATTGATCATCACCTGGGGCTATGCCTTGTTTCTTTCTGAGGGCACAAATTCTTGACCACAGAGATCTGGGCCAGTATATGGACACATTGATTCCCTGAAGTCCTCCACAGACAGAGAAGACAAAAACAGAAACAAACAAATGAACAATAAAAAAAAAAAAAAAAAAAAGACCAGGTAGCAGGAGATCCTGCTGCCCTGCCTGTACCTATATGCAGCTCCATACTGATGTGGAAGTTCTCACCACAGAGACATGCTCTGCCTCTGCAGACCCTAGGCACATCATTTTTATTCCCCTCTCAAGCTGTGTCTTTTTGCTCTGCTGGCTGTGCACTCACAGTGGCTTCTCAGTGTTGAGCAATCTCAAATAACGTTGTGAATGGAGAAGGCTAAGAGCATGTATGTGGACAGGTAGCTGATAGCATGTGATCAGCTTGGGCAGATGGGTAACGATTTCTTATGCCAATGTAAATTTATCCTATATGTACATCTGTGGAGGTAAAAAATGAAAGAAGAAAGTAAATAGCATATATCTTGATGCTGGAAGCTGTTGCAGCATTCACCAAAGGTGGAGACAATATCTTGGAGAAGTGGTAAGAGAAGGACTTGGAAATACTAAGTTAGAAATGTTAATCATGCTGAAATGAAAGCCACTGGGCTCAGGTTTAGCAGCAAACCTAAGAACACGTGATGTTTTAAGAACGTAAACAGCTTCTTTATCTATAATGCTTCTAACTGAATGCTTAAGATGTGCATGTTTGTAAATATCTCAGGTTCCTCAAATGGAATTTGCTGTGAGTCCTCCAGAGACATACATTGCTCAGGTAACAATTTGAATATCTAAAAGAATCCATATATATATCTGTTTGCAGGTAGAAGTCTGAAAATGAGCTTTTTGTCTTAAGCTCCCACTGAAGTCAGTGGAGATTTCAGCAGTGTTGTTTTTCTGATCAGCCAAGTGTCCATTTGATGCTGAAATGAATCACCCCTGAGGTGGCATTGCCAATACCTGCAAGATCTCTGAGAAGAAACCCTTGGGATAGACACCAGTCCCACAGATATTTACACCTGGTGTTCTGAATCTAGAGTTAGCAAAGGAGTTTGTGAAAGTTTTGTCTTTTCTCTTTCTTTTTCTTTTCTTTTTCTTTTTTTTTCCCCCCCTTCCTAAAATATAACTTCTATGTGGTTCTATTTCAAGTTTGCCTTGGTAATTAACTTAGGAAGCTGAACTATGTCTTAGAGTGTTTATATCACTGATGTACTTAGGAACTTTCCTAAGCAAGAATTCAAAATATGTCCTTTACAAGATCAAGGCCTTGCTTAAATAAATATGTGTGTTAATTTGAGCCTAATTGGCTTAATATTAACACCACATGACTATTAAGAATCAATTGATTTAGTTTTAACACTGAGCACCGCATACATTTCTAATTTAGAAAGCTCAAAGAAATTGAATGCAAACAAGGCTTAGAGTGCAGCAGTGAAGTTACAAATTTAAACACACAAGAGCCAGGGTACAGAAACAGTGTAGTTCTTCCAGCATAGCAGTAATAATTCAAACATATTGTATCTATATAGTATTTTTATTACCAGTCAGACTATTAAATGCATACTTAAATCTATGCATGATATGCAATGTGGGCAAGTCTATTGTTACTCTGAAAACCATAGCTTTTTCATTTCCTAATTGCAGTTTCATGGCACTGCCAAGGTTTTGTGTTTAATTTATATAGGGATTTCTGTGGTCCTTAGAGCTGTTAATAGAATGGTTTCAAAAAGACCCCTAATATAAGGAAGGCAAGACTTGTAAGAATGTTATTCATCATACAACCTTTCATCAGCAGGATTAAAAGAGTTTTTATCTACATTTTGCAAAAGGGAATGGAGTCACAAAGCAATGACCTCATTTACCTACTGCTGAGCAGCAGGCCAGTGGAAGCACTAATAATAAAATCGAGGCCATCCAGGTCCTAAACCAATACCTCCAGTGAGGTGCAGAATAGGTTATGAATCAGCTGTCTATATGTACTTATATCTGACTCTACAAGGACAATACAAATGTGCAGGGCCAGGTCCAATCCAAATCTTCTCCTAGGACCTGCTAGCTTAAGTAAATATAGATGTAACCTCTCTGTCTGACTAGTTCCTTAGGTGCAGAGCTGTTGCTTATATAGTATATCAAAAGTTTCAAATGTATGCCTGCATGGTTCTTGACATAATCCATAATTGGCAGAATCTCAGCTTTCTTTTATAACTCTCTTTTTTATTTTGTTGAGGAAAACAAAGAACAACAACAAAACAAAACAAAAACAAAAACTTAACAACCAAGCAAGCAAACATGATATAAATGGAACTTGCATATTGCTGTAGTCTCAGTTTTCAGGCTGTCTGAATGAATGTCAAAAAATTAGCTCAGTTAGCAGTATAGTTTCATGGCTTCGCACCCATTAGAAAAACACCTAGAGACATATCTTACTTAACTGTGCAATAACAAAGCTATGGAAAGCTTTCTGGAAAACCAAGGAGATGAGCATGCAACTAGTAAGACTGAAAAAAGGACAGTAACCATAAAATACTTGTCTGATCATAGTAAACAACTAGCTCAGGACATCTCAGAAATAAATGCAAAATAGGATTTGTTATTCCAAAGCTGAAGGGTCAGATGCAAAACATAAGTGCCCCAGGGAGCCGTGGGCTGAAGGGTTGTGAGGATGTGAAGATGTGACAGCGATCTGAGGCTACAACTCTGGAGAGATGGTCTTGCTTCTGTTGGGTTGCAAAACAAACGGACACACATCAGGTCTCTTCATTAGTTGCTCCAGACCTACTATCCCTCTAGTAGCAGCCTTGCAGGGTGCCAGTATCTCCAGTATCTGGCCCCTAGACTGGTGGTATTTCCAGTAACAGCCTCCCAGACCCTATATCCAGACAGGACTGGCTTGATGTTCAGTCATCACACACACAAATGAGTCACTCCAGCATCTGACCTTGGTCACAGACTGTCCAGGATCTGGTCCACCAGTCTGATGGGTCCCTTGGACCTGTGGCATCTCTGCTCCTGCTCAGAGCTTGCTAGTAAATCGTGCACATGTGCACACACACATATAGAAGCTGGAAAACTGGAGCAGAGTTTGCATAAAGGAAAGGACAGATGGCAGTGGGTTGGATAGGGTGTGGTGGTCAGGTGCAGGGCTCATCCAGGCAAGCACACTGACCAGCACCTTGCTAACAGACAGGCAGCCCCTCTCATCTCCCCTCCTTTCCCACACTTCTTTGTCACTGATCCACCTTCATGCTTGCCTTTCTGAACCTGTGGCCCTTCCTGTGAACATTTAATGAGAAGTCTGGGGCATTGCCACAGTGCTCTTCAAATGCCCCGTGGTAAGTGTTGTACAATCCCACAAGTCCCCAGCAAACATCCCACAGTAAGTTTGCTTTGTCCCATAAGACAAATGACAGTCTTGTTTCTCCCTTCTTACCTGTTACAAAACTCTGGTTGCTCAAAGCTTTGAGCAGTGCCTTCAAAGGACTGTCAGCCAGTGGTCTGGGAGCTGGGTCATCAGTATTGTTGCTGTCATCTCTTGTTCCTTAGTGTTTGTGAATCTGCTTGTTGAATTTATTACTTCTGCCTGTTGCCCTATTCTTTTATGCTGAATGGCATCAACCAGATACCTCCATAAACACAGCTGTGCCTCATTCCACATAACCACACTGCACACCACAAATTAAGACAACTGCATGTGAGAGAGAGCTGCAATTTCAGCTGCTCTGTGCTTTGAACTGCTTTATGAGAACAAGAGGAGACTACATAGGTAGGTCCAAAAACATATGAGCTCCCCTGACACCCAAACCAAACAGGAGTGATCTGAAAACCACAATGCCAAGACAACACTAACGTAGCAACTTGATGGTGTCAGGCTTTCTAGACTGGTGCTCAGCTTCAATGTCAAGGTTAAACTCAAGATATTAGTATTTATCTCATCCAGATGCAGACAAGAGACCACAGGTCTCACTCGGGTGACCTGGAACACCTGAAAATGGAGTTAGCCCATGTCTCCAGCTTGCTGTTTTTTGGGTTTCACAAGTGTGAGTCAAAGGACAGGCTAAGAGCCTGTCAGAGGAGATCCCATCTGGCTAATGCACAGGCACGAGCTCACAGTCAAGGGAAGCAGAGATGGCAGCATCTCAGAAACAGGAGTAGCCTATCTATCATCTTGCCTGAGCTTTCCCAGCCCATGGCTTGGTGCCGGCACAGTGCAGAGCAGCTGAGTGCTGCAATGCACCCTGGGCAGTCGTTCTTTAGCAGAGTTGTGGTGCCAATGGTTAGTGCAATGCTCAGAGTAGATTAGCTCATCTGGCAATGGTGCCAAGTCCTGGGCTTGCAGCAACCAAAAAAAATCAGAGAATGTTATTCATATCACCTAGCTTTAGCTGCTTGAAGCTTCCTCTGTAGGCTTCTTCTCCCTTTGCAGAGACAGAAAAACTCACCCCATCCTGAGGGAGATGACACAAATCACTTGCTGGATATGACCCTTTCTGCCTTGCTTATTAGAAGAGCTAACATAGATGGGACTAGTAGTCCTTTTTCTTAATGGGTCGCAAAGTGAGGTGAATCCTGCCTTAATCAGGAATCAGATTTTAAATCTTGGGGAGTCTATGACAGCCTCCAGATCCATGCACTTTAGTCTGCTAATAAAAAAGGAGTGTCCTGCTTCATTCCCCTTAAGCCAGTGGTTAATATTTTGCTATGCATTTCCCTTTTGCATAGTAGCTTAAAATGAGCAGCTATATATCATAGTCACTGTTGCACTATGCCTCTGTTTTGGTCAGTTTTTCAGTCATTTCTTGGCAAACAGGTTATAGCTTTAAGATATGAACATGGTCCCTAAGTTCAGCCTTCAAAATGGGGAGAAAGTAAGAAACAATAGGTTGTCAGCTCTCCTTAAGAAGGTGCATGCATCAGGAGAGAAAATAAAGATGCTATTGCTGTTCATAGAAGACTTCAGAAGCATTCAGATAATACTTACATCTGCTTTAATGATTCCATTTAAGTTGTCATTTTCAGCATTTACCTTGCAGCATTCAAAAGCAACTACACTTACATGTTCTCAGCAGACTCAGTGCCAGTCTCAGATAGAAAATAAATAAATAAATAAAATAAAAAGGAAGAAGAAGAAGAAAAGAAGAAAAGAGATGAAAATGAAAAGTGCCATACAGTACGTTTCAAAGAACAAATTCCTTGCAGGAAATTAGCAATAATTTTGGGGCCACCACAGTTGAAGTGAAATAAGTTTCTAGAGAAAAGTGAGCATGCTTTATTTTTTGTAAGCAGTAGGAAAAGGAAGAAGTAAAGACACACAGCTTGCAAGGCTTAAAGGGGCATGGGCAAATATTATGAAGCAGAGAGCACTGGAATCAGGGTGCTCTTCTCTGTAAGACCCTGAATAACTCACTGCACCTCCTTTGCCCCACTATTCCAGCATAGTCTGTAATAACTGGGACAGTGAATTCATGCTCAAGCTGGTGCTACAGAGCTCAAATTTGCCTCCCCAGGTGGAGCCCTGTGGATGAAGCTTTGGGCTGGTATCTGCATTTGCTTCAGTGCTGACACAGCTTTCCTTTGTGGCCTTGGGCAAGCTGCTTAATCTGCCTGCTGCTTACAACTTTGACAGAGGCTTTCTGACAAATGCTGTGCTGTGATATAAGCCCCTCCACCCAGCTACAGATTGCCTGTTCGTGCTGCCCAGAGCTACAGGAGAAGGTGCACCCTCACTTCAGCCTCGGTACCTCATGTCCCAGCATTTGGGCTCAATCCTTCACAAAAGAGGCTTTGTATGGCAATGCCAGATTGCAGGCGGCAGGCATGTGGCCTCTTCTGCTGACTCTGCTGCAAGAGGAATCACATCTAGCATAAAGGCAGAGCATCCAGCTGAGAGCCAAGGGGTTCATGCGTTGGGTAACAGCATATTCACATATAACAACACATTCATCAGGCTGCTCTCTATACACTGTGAGACTTCTGTGAAAACTCCTAAAATCAATGTGAAAATCTGGGGAGTCCTGGGTTTTCAGGGGTGGCTCTGTGAGATGGTGTCTCCTAAACTTGTCTTGCACCATGCATGAAACTTAGCCTAGAAGTGAGCATTGGAGAATTTCTGTCATGTCTTGAGTTTGCTCGTTAGGAGTTTGGTTTGTAGCGAGTAGCTCTTCCCTTGTAGGTTTCTGCATGGGGAACATGGAAGAAAATTTTGTTCTCATTTTAAAACCAAGGAAGTGGGGGCTCCAATGTGTTAAGACTTTTTTTTTTTTTTTTTTTTTTTTTTTTTTTTTTTTAAGCAGGTTAAATTTTAATTTTCCAACAAATAGGTTATTTTTTCCCTGGTTTGGTTTTGGCTCCAGGCCCCTTTCCT
>CM021763.1:6354536-6398581 GCA_011075105.1 Heteronetta atricapilla
TTTTTTTTTTTTTTTTTTTTTTCCTGCATCTAAATAATAAAGGAGATGAAGAAGGTAGATGTTACATATTTATTGAAACATTTCCCTACCCTGCACATCTTTGTCCTGTGTTTATGGTATAAGTGGGAGAGTTGAGGTTAAATGCCAAGGGACCTCCCTACATCCACGGGGACATGAGCGGCATCCTACTGCCTGCTTGATACATGTTCCAGCTACAGAAATGTTTGAAATTAGCAACACCACTTTCTTTCTTCTCTCTCTCTCTCTCTCTCTCTCCCTCTGTCTATCTCCCCCCCCCCCCCCCCCTTTGGATCTCTTCCAAATTCACCTCCACCTTCTCTCTCTGGATGCAAACCAAAGACAGTAGATACTACAGTGTGTATCCTCAGGAGCACCTCTGCAGATTAAATGCCTGCAGCTATTGTGCATCCAAAGTCTCTGTTGAAAAATCCTTTCTGTGACAGAGGAAAATTAAAAATCTAAATTCAGAATGGAGCCAAATTACCTACTCTTACTACGGGAAGTCTGACATACCATTACAAACTGGGTTACTTGTCCGTGTCCAATTTAATATGCCTGGCTTTTATTAAGAAAAAAAAAAAAAAAAAAAAAAAAAAAAGGAAAAGAAAAAGAAAAAAGCCAAAGAAGCCAAACCAGAAGAAAACAAAAAGCAGGTAACGATCAACGATTTGCTATCTCTGTAGCAGGTGTGAAGTGGACATTGAAACACAGATTGCTGGGACTTCCACTGAGGGAGAACCAGGTAGGGAGTGTGGGAACCCGAGCTGTGTATTTGACCAGATAAGGGGGCTGAGCCACTGCCCAGCATTTCCACTGGAGTGGCCCCTGGTAGCTGCTTCAGATGAAAGCACAAGAAACCCTGCAGAAGGTGGATATGGAGTACTGGCCTACAGGGAAGTTTCTTCCTCAACTTGTTTCATTAGAGGCTAGCTCAAGCCCTGAAGCATAAAGGTTTATATCCTGAGTCTAAGCAGTGGAGAGAAAGAGGTGCTGGTCCCTGGATCAGAAAGAGGCTTTCCAGATGAGAAATTTCTGTAAAATTTCTGTAAAAAAATGTTCCCTGCCAGGAAGATTACTTCTCCCAGCCAGGCATTTTCAGGTCCTTCAGAGCATTCACATTTCTCCAGAGCAGTTCAACCTTTTGGTAAAGGCAACATGGGACTTGGCTTTGGGTGTCCCCAAAAGGGAACTGCAGAAGGGGTTGTCACAACTCCTGTCCTCTGGCTGGCCACATAAAATACAGAAAATTGTTATCTGGCTGGGTGGAATGTACCACCAAGAACTGTTCATTCCCACCCTCAAAGATGGTGGTTGGTGGCTGTTTCTCCTAATAGTAATAAATTCACCTCTCCGTACATCGTCACCTTTTCATTCACTCTGAAAGTAGGAACCACAGCGTGTACTTGCTCTTATACAGCTTTTCCTGCTACCCAGAGCCTTGTTCCCTTGTATCACTGCTGCAACATTAAATACCCCAATCACTTCTTTGAATCTTCATACGTATGTCACTCACAACGCATAAATAAAGTCATCAAGGATTCTGAAATACCTTATATCACCAGGTGATTGTCTATGAAAAGTTGCTGAAGTAGTTGTCTGCAAGAACCAAGGACAAACTGCCCCTGCAGATTCATTGCATATCCCTTATCTCCCATAGTATCCTGAGTCAGAAAACTCTTGCAGTCTTGGATGGGGTCTGTAGAGCTGGTGCAACCAATATGCTGCTTTTCGTCAGAAAACTTGAGGCCAGTATAATGACATTTTGATAAAGTGCTTAAAAAATGAAATACAGCTTTTCAATTATGTGCAGACATCTTAGTTGTAAATTTTCAGACCAGGAAGATTTTCTATTCCTTCAGAGTAACTTTTGACTCACTGTTATTGTATATCAGCATTTTAAAATGTGTAAATGTTTTAGAGCAGAATGAAATAATTCACACAATCACATTTCTATTTATTGTCATGAAAAGGTTTAGTTGACCCTAAATTAACTTTTTTTTTTTTTTTTTTTTTTTTGTGCCCTATTTTTAAATTATGTTTCTTTTGAAGATATTTATTTATTTATTTATTTTCCATGAGGGAGAGGGGCCAGCTGCAATTTGGATCAGAAAATAACAACCGTTGAAGAGTTGCAAAGTGTTTAATGGAAGAGGACATCTGTTTTCCATGTAATGCTAATTTAAAGTATTCAGTACATTGGCAGGTGGAACCTGGAATGGAAGTGGGTGGTGAGGGGTGTGGGAAGCACGAAGAAGAAAGAGGGATGTTAAAGGATGGCTGTCTTGTGATAACAGTGAAATTGAAACATTTTAGGGAGGAAATTATCTAACGTTATGTTATTTTGGTTAGTGTTAATCAATAAAATAAAATAAAATAAAATCCAGAGCTATTTATGATTGACTTTTTGGAGAACTTGGTATATAGCTATATATATAAATGTTTAAAGCAATTTCAAGTTTCATCCATTTAAACTAAATGCAGACTTTTTTAACAAACTATTTTCTCCATGCCTTCGTGAAACAAGACAGAAGAAAACAAAAGTATGAAACAGAACAAGAAAACAACTTCCTTTCTCCTCTAAAATTGCCCTCAAAAAACTCTTCCAGTACATTAATAAATAAATAAATAAATAAAAATCAGCAAATGCTTCTGAACTAAACCCCTCTTTTTCTTGAGAAAACATGTATAGACAAAAATGCACAAGCCACCAAACTGATAAATACAATTGACCTGCTGTGATGTTAACTTAGAGCTCATTAATTTCATTCTGATGTGCCACAGGAACGTTCATTTGCACTGAGTGTGAGCTACAACCTTTTCATTAGTGCTGCAGCAGCTGGGTTGCAGATTTGGGCTGGTCAATGCAGATGGGCATAGTCTGACCTGGGCTCTCCTGCTCTTGCTTCTGTCTGGCCAGATCTGAGCTAATTAGCTAATGACAATAGACGTTATTATGAAAGGCCGGGCATGTTAGCCCAGGTGCAGTGCTGGAATAAGTATGAGGCTGCTGGGCTCGAGGTCTGTGTTATGACTGGATATTGAAAAAAAGAAAAACAAAGATAATTTGAGTTAAACTTGGTTATTTACTCAAAACAGGCTCTTATAAAACCATTTTCAAGATTGCATCCAAGCATCTTCCAGTAATGAATTATTCAATTCAATGGATGGCTTGCTCTCATCTCCAGGATTACTAATTTGGGATCTGGGTCACAAAATTGAGTGTGACCTAATGGGAATCACTGACTTTGACAAACCCAGCCATACTGGGGCTTTTCTTCATTCAAAAGCTGGGACATAAATGGATTGAGTCAGATGCTGTGGTAGCTGAGAAGAGCAACTGATCCCATACTGTTCATGGAGATGATGAGTCCATACCTCCTACACCTCTGTGCTGGGAGGCAGATGGATCTAAGAATGAGCTCAGCACACTTCCTTCCTTCCTCCCTCCCTTCCTTCCTTCCTTCCTTCCTTCCTTCCTTCCTTCCTTCCTTCCTTCCTTCCTTCCTTCCTTCCTTCCTTTTCCGTTTCCTTTTCCTTTCCCTTTCCCTTTCCCTTTCCCTTTCCCTTTCCCTTTCCCTTTCCCTTTTCCTTTTCCTTTTCCTTTTCCTTTTCCTTTTCCTTTTCCTTTTCCTTTTCCTTTTTTTCCTTTTCCTTTTCTTTTACTTTTCCCCAGAGAAAATTTTCTATCTGCAAAATAAGACATCTGAATTTAGGTTGGCCTTTAAAGTTTTATGGGGTGGAGTGGCTGCATGTTTTCTTCCCGTCATCTCTCTAATTTTGTTAATGAGGAGCCTGCACTGTGCAGTTCACAACTGCCTGGGAGAGCTGTGACAAGTGAATTTCAATCTCTCAGTGGAGCTGATATTCTTAGAGCTGCAGGAGCAGTCATCATGAAGGGGAAGGCTGTGAACGCCAATAAATTATTGAAGAAAGCAGGAGAAATATTTCCTTCTGTTGACACATTGGCATTCACCTTTGGGAATGTAATCATGGGAAAGGTAGGCAATCTTTTGTCATAGGGACCTTTCTCTCAGAGAATTCAGTCTGCTTAAAACCTTTGGAGGGAGCCTGCAAGCTCTCAACATGGAAGGGATATTCAAGCTATAGGACATCTTCAGACAGGCACGTTGCTCAGAAATGACAGTGAAACTGAATCAACTCTGCCACACATTAAACCATGTTTGACGATACAGCGGGAGGTGAGGGGGGTGGTAAATCCCCCACATCCCTGACACCCCAGGACAGGTTCTGCTGGGGAGAGGGATGGTTTTCTATGAATAAAGCAAGGCAGCCTTAAAACAAGTCAAAATATAAGCATGGCAGATTTTAAAACTCAAATGAGAGCAGAAGGCAGAAGCCAATGGAGACCTAGTAGTTTAAGGCAGAGGAAAGAGCAAGACGTGTCTGCAGGAAGAACCTCCAGGAATACCTCCTGGGTTTTGCCTCAGTGGAAGGACGGGGACAACTCTCGAGAGCTGGTGTGGTACAAGGTCGGCTTCTTTTAGCCTGAAACTCTGGCTCTACCTCCTGCTGCCATCACTGACAAAAAGGAAGCTACCCCATCCTGGCAACATGGAAGATTTGTCGGTCTGAATTTGGGATTGTGCTTGGAAAGCCATCAAATTTGCACTGATGTTTTATTCCAACATCAGAAAAGGCAGGGAAAAATACCCAGGAGCTCCTTGGATTTAAATCCACAAAATCAGCTCCAGTTTTGTTTAGACAAGATGAGTAAATACGTGCCCCCCCCCCTCCCCCCCCAACATTATATTTGGCTCAAATCACCAATTTACTGGTTTACGAAAATCTAAAACTGCCCCTCCAGCAAATTAAGGGATTACGTCAATCACTCAAGTCCAGTCTACCTGACAACAGCACGCAGCAACAGGGCAAAAGGTTTGATGCTCTGCTGGAATGTGATAAGGAGAAAATGCCAAATGACACATAGGCAAAGTTATTACCAGCTAGATGAAGACAAACTGGAGGGAGTTCAGAGAAGTGCAACAAAAATGATTAGAGAGCTGGAGGGGTTGATTTACAAGAAAAGTTTTACAAGAACAACCGTCAATATGCACAGCAAGGCTGAGCAACATCTGAAGGGGGAGAGAAGGCCAGTTGCAAACATCTAAGCAGAGCAAAAACCCAGGGAGGAACACAATTACCCAAGGGGGAAATAACTAAGATAATGGGTTGAAATTAAGAGAAAGAGGATAAACATCAAAATAGCTTCTCAGCAGAAAGACTGAGGAATAATCTAGTATGGGAAAACATGGAAGTCCAAACTAAACAGGCTGTAAATTCCTTCCCAGATTTCCCAAAGTCCCTTTAGATATGAACAACACAAATAACTTTGGAAACTGAGCATTTCTAAGCAACAGATATCAGAGCATCCACAATAAAAGGTGTTTAAATGTGATGGTTTCCAGATAATTCAGCATTAATTCTCTTGCTGTTTGAACACACACAGGAGAGGAGGTCAAGACAGCTTTTGCTTTCAGTTTGCTGGGTGAAGTGAGCACACTGGAAACCTCTAAAAGTGCAGTTCCAACAAGCAGGGCACTAGACTACTCGTCGATGAATAGTTTTCCAGTTGAGATATTTAGTTTAAACCTGCCTCAAGTCAGGAGTGACTGGAAATCAACACCAAATAATGGCTGTTTGGTAGTAGATGTGACATGAGTTAATGCACTTGCTTGAATTTCTACTGGATATCGGACATGTGCTCACATTACAAATGCTTTGAACAGCATGATCAGCATTAAGTTAACATCTACACTGATAATCTTGCCAAAGAAATCCAGAAGGGGATGGGCATTAGTAATGAACTGCACGTTCACCTTTGGAGTGAAGTCATTAGAAAGGTAAACTTTACCTCATGGGTTCTGAACCTCATCTCCTCTACTGTATTTCCTAACTCCTGGATGGGTTGTCAGTTTGCAAATCAGGTCATTTACCATGTTTCCACAGCATGGTAGAAACTGCTGTCATTAAAGAAAAGTTACATTACAAAAAGCTTGTTTGTTAGACGTTCCTATTATTTAAATAATTATTTTTAAGCTGTTTCTTGACAAGCAACGTACACTGCATGCGTGTGACCTAATGTATCTTGTTGTATAGAAGATTGTAACAGCTGCAATGAGTAGGGAAGCAGCATGGGACTCTCTTACAGAGAGGTATTTGAAGGTCTGGCTAAGCAAAGCCACTTAGGCCGTTTCTAGTTTATTGTTGTTACACTTTGGTATGGCTTTCCAGTAATTTATTGGGGTATTTGTTGAGTTCATGAGCTCTTGAGACCTGCATCCAATAAAATAGTGATGTACTTTCTCTTGACTGAAGGCAGAAGCATATATCATTGCATGCAGTGGGTCTGATATCATTTTATGCTGGATAGGAAAAAGGCTGTGAGGCTCTGTAGCTTAGGCAAAAGAAGAGGAAAAGTAAAGAAAAATGTCAGTAAAGGACACCACATCATGAAGGGCACCGTTTTGTTTCTAGTGTCCTCAGCTTGATACATTAAATTAGCAAGCAAGGAATTTGATGGGTTAATCCTATCCTTTACAAGAAGATCCCATATTGGTTTATGATCTCTTTCTGAGCTTGATAAAAAGCCACATAAGTTAATGAGCAGCTATTAGACAAATCATTATTTATATACCTATATATATTCCCATAAATTTTCATCTGTATTTTAACATTGCCACAATGCAGAGTACTAATCCTTTATGCTCTTGTAGTGTTAACAATATCCTTTTCCATTTAATTAACATTTTTAAAAGTTGCCTCTTCCTCTACCATTAGCCTCTTCCCCTCTGTCAAACAATAACTGATGGATCAGAGTTGGTTGATTAGCTGTAGAAGAGGAAAAATCACTTAAGGAGCAAGGTTTATTTTTAAAGTAACTTCTTTCTTTCCACCTACAGACTAGTCTAGACATAAGATGGTCAGGCAGCATGCAGAACCAACTTATCACACAGGAAACAACCAAAAAAATTTCCTAGAGTGACTGTGCACCTTCGTATACTTTTGTATAAAATAAAGACAAAAAAATATCTCCTTAGAAAATACAAAGGCAGAAGTGCTTTTACTGGTTTTCTCAAAAGTCTAACCTTACCCACACATCAAGAACAAGGAGCTAGGAGCCTTTCTGATGTGATATCACCTGGCAGCACAGGCCATAGCAGTAAATTTAAAGACACTCTTCAGACGTAGGCACTACTGGATCCCAACTAACAACAACCCAACCTATGATCCCACAGCCACTCACAGCAGAGGCAGAGACAGAAGTGACCTAGCATAGCATGTCCATGTGAAATAGCAGTGGAAATTTCAGTGGGACAATATCTGTTTAATCCAAATATTGTTTTTGGCCAAATATTTCCCTCAACTTGCCATCACCGTGGGACAGAGTGACATAGAGGTGGTGTCACACTTTCACACTAGCCCAGGCTCCTCCATGGGTGGTGTCAGCAGAAGGTGACATGAGTCAGGCTGGGGACAGTTCGCAGCCCCCCAGCCTCACTGTTGACTGCAGCCACGGGTGGCCTGGCTGCAGGCTATTGGCAGGGATGAACAGAAAGGGTTTTTGTTGTCGTTGTTGTTAAATTCAGCTTGGGATTTCCCTGTGACTGCTATCAGTGAAAAGTGTTAGCATATGAATTATTTAGCATAAACTCGGGGACTATAGTAAATTTTCTGACTGACTTATGCAGAGATTTCTTTAGCTGACAGTTCATATTCCTCTGTGACAGATGCATTTTCCGATCTTAGATTGTACCTTGTGTTGTGTCCAAAAAAGGCAGCTTCAGCATAAAAGCAAGAGAAGACCTTAACAGAAAAGGGCTCTGTTGTGGAGAAATAGGCTAGGATTTAAAGCTCATAATTTCTATTGTTAAGTCAGTTTTAAGAAAGAAATAGATCGTAATTCAAATTAAAGGTCTTCTTCGATCTGTCTCCTTCTTCCTGCTTTCTTGTTATTTTTTTTTTTTTTTTTTTTTTTTTTTTTTCAGGAGAGGAATAAAACCCATATTATTACTCAGACATAAAGCCTTAAAGGGAACACCGGCTATTACAGAAACGCCAGATGTATTTAGCATTTCCATCAGAAACCAGGTAGCCTTTCTAATACTGACTGCTTACGCACCCAAGTATAAATAAACATTGCCCTGGAGCACTTATATGCTAAATGAATAAGAGGTAAATGAAAAGAAGCCATGGCTGAGGTGGGGAACTGAGGTGCAACAAGGTTAAGTGACATTCTGGAGGTCGCCTGGGAAGTTTAACATCAAGCCGGGAAGGGACCCAAGCTCCTCTGAGTCATCATCCCCTGACAAGCCCATCCTTCTTCTTTTCCTACTAAATGGAACAATTCTGCATTGGTTGTGGTATAATGGTCTACATGACCGGGTAGGTCTTTTCCATTTCCAATGTCTATGATGAGAGTAATTCTGCTTAATGGGGATGCAGTCAGCTGGTGCCAATGGTTAAGTGTTGCTTAACCAGGTGTTAAATAGGTATGAAATTCCAAGCTCTGGGCTTTGAATGCAGAAATTGCCCAATGAAAATGAAAATAAAATAAAATAAAATAAATAGTAAAAGTAGGAAGAGAGAGAGAGAAGAAGAAAAAGGAAATGCCCTAGAGTAGCAGATCCACATGCTTATGCACATTCAGCCTGGTGTTTTTCTTCACTTCCCATATTTCCAAGAGGGTTTAAATAGCATGTTTACTTAATAAGGGGAACAATACCCAGATCTATTTAGATTCCTCTGTTTCCTTTTTTTTTTTTTTTTTTTTTTTTTTTTTTACATATGTGATAGCTGCTTTTTATCATCTGTCACTTTCTCTTGCAATGTCACCTTGTCACCTTTAACTCTCTATTGAAACTCGCTGTTCTGGTGACGCCTCTGCTTTTCATTTGATGTGTTTATTTAAAGTCTAGTAACAAGACTGGCAATTGTATGCAGGCATCGGGATGTAACAGGCTCCACCTATTTGCCTTAAATTGTCATTCTTAGTTCTTTGTTTAGCCATCTTAAAGGCTTCTATAGAAATTATGTCTTGTATCTTTATACATGTTCCGTTATAAGGGATGCACTTTCATGTGATATATGGTGTTAGCTCATGTTTGATCTATGTCCAAGTTAGCTATTCATCCTCACTGATCTTTCTTTTTAGGGGTGGAATCTCACAAACTCCTTTCTACTGGGGAGTCTCACGCTGGTCCATTTCTCACAATTCTTCCCTTCAGTGCTTTAAACTTCGACTCATCTGAATTCCATAAATTATCTCACAGCCATCAGTGTTTCTTCCCAGGTTAAATTATTTAATGGCATTGTTTTATTGAAAGGTTCAGATTAGCTGCTGACACTTAATGACAAGAAGAAACATATCCTTCCACTGGGATAAAACATATTTTTTATTGAAGAAAAAAGAGATGCAGGATTGGGTTCCTGTCGTCTTCTCCATGAGCAAGAAGAAAGGAAGAGATTTGGGCCCTTAAATGACAGTATGCCAAGGTGACATGCAGCACTGTCTTTCTCTTCTATCCATCTCTCTCTGACTCCAAGTCTTTCATTTAAACATGTTAATTTCATTTCTTGAAGCCTCTGGGTTCCAGCCTTAATCCCAAATATAACGTGCCCCACAGAGAGCACAAGATGAAGGGATCTCCACCAAAGTATGAAACCCTGAGCTTTGATTTCAGTGGCTTCCATAGTGTGGCTGGAGCTGGCTCTGCAGAATTTGCAAATCCAGACAAACCCCAGCCCATGCCCAGCCTGCACCACAGGGATGTGCCTGGAAGTGAATGGGACCTGGAGGCAGGAGCGGTGCCAAGAGCCTGACTTGTATCCTGCCTTTTCTTTACAAACATCAGCTTGATCTCAGGCTGCTCCAGGAATTTGCTGGTAATGAGTGTGAGAAAATAAATAAATAAATAAATCTCCCCAACTCCACCAAGCTAAAGCAAAATAGAGCACACACTTGCAGACACACATATATCTACGTATGCATCTTTGTATATATAGACACACACAAATGTACACAGAAACATAGGCAAGCAGTTGCAGCAAACAGAGCACTTCTTTCATTTCAGTAAACCCTTTCTAGTGTCACTGTACAAAATTTGTCACTTAACTGCAATGCTACAGAAAACAGCATAGGTCTTCCTCATAATAGTATTAGGAATTCTGTTTTCTTAGTGCTTCTGTCAGAAATTGCCTAGAAAGAAGGGACTGAGTTCAGGCATTCACCCCAAAATCCAGCAGGGCAGATCCCCAGGGGATGTAAACCCTCCTAAAACCACAGATATCGGTGTCAATGTTGCAGTCCACACTATCTGAGGACCTTGGTGAGCCCAGCAGCAACCTATATGTGTCCTCATGGAGAGGGGCATAGCTGGGCAGTGGGATGGGCAATGCTTGTTCATGTAATTTGGGTGGGGAGTGGGTGTTCTCTGCAGGCAGAGCAGAGCCAGGGTGGAGGTGCTTGTGGCTGGTCCTGGGGGATGTCCACTGGTGGGTGCTTAATGTGGTGGGAATGCCAAGCACTTTCCCAGGCTCTGCATCACTTTGAGATGCCAGAACTAGTCAGGTTTATAACATTATTAGGGAGGATGTACAGCCCCCTACCCTTGTGCTTTGCAGTTCAGTGTCTGCTGCCCCCAGGACACCTGTCTCAGTGGTTCATCTCTCCCTAGATGACTCAAATCCATATGAAGCTGGCAGTGCAGACAACAATAAAGCTCATGGTGGTTTAGCAGCAAGTATGTTGCTGCAAAACACCTCCTGTGTAAGACCTTTGATATCACTAATCCCCTCTCTCCCCTCCACCAAAGCACAGGAAAGAAATACAGAGATGCATTATTGGCAGACCTTTTTGATTTAAGATGCCATGAAAAAAAAAGCAACAGCCTAGAACTTTTCTGCACAATTTTTGTCCCTTTTCTTGGCCCAGGAAACATTTTGGCTAGTGAAAGAATCTTTCAAGTGGACACTTCAATTACATTTTTATTAAGCAGAAATGTTTTCCTCTGCAAAAGCCTGTGCAAGAATCTGGGAAATAGTTCAATCTGAGCAGCTACGAGATTCCTTTTTCTACCCAGTTTGTTTTTTAATTGGAAAAAAAAAAAAAAAAAAAAAAAAAAAAGAATAAAAAGAAGGAGAACTTTCTGCTCTCTCAGCTTGTAGAAGATAGGGTCCAGTTTCTTCTTAATCTGCAAAAAAATAGGTGCTTGATGCTGTGCCCCATTCATGTGAGAGTGCTCTGGCTGTTGATCTATTGTTAACCCACGCCCTGGGCAGAGCCAGTGTCTGATCCATTTACTCTTTCCTATGGGTCTGGTGAGAAATTGCACCCCAAACCAAAGAAACCTTCCCCCTTGCATATATTCATGGAACAAAATAAAACAAAACAAGCATTTTTATCTGAAATTTTCCTGGCCATGGTATCGGAAGAAGAGGGGTTCAGGGGTGATGCTCAGCCCTACAAAGAGCCAAGCAGAAGCCCCAGCTGAGTGGGGTGTCTGGGGTGCAGGATGTGTCCCCAAGAAAAACAAACAAACAAAAAAACCCAAACAAACAAACAAACAAAAAAAAAAAAAACAGAGAATTAAAAGAGATAGATAAGGATGCTAAAGCTGCTGCTGTCTCATTCTCCACTGATTATGTCTGTTCCCTCTCTGATCTGAAAGGAAAACATCTATATTTCTGTAGGACAGCTTAATGCATCTGTGATCTGATAATGTGCATTACAGCCTTCTTTCCTATTCTCAGAAGAGTGCTCTAATGCCCTGCTTATACATAGGACACACACATCTGTGAGGAAAAATACTGTGTCTTTCGGTTTCATCTTGGATTTGTTCAGAAAGTAACTCCAGGCTCTCAGCCTGCCTTGCAGAAGCGCAAATGGGAAAAAACAGCAGAGCCCACACCACCCTGACTTTTAGGTTAAAAATGACATTAATATGGCAAAGCTTCTTTCAAGACTTCATCATTTCCACCAGCGGAAACGAGACGAAGGCCCCAATCACATATGTGCTCAGACATGCAGAAGCGAACGCCAAAATGAATTAACTGGAATAGCTCTATTAATTTATGCCTCGGCAGTAATGACCTTAAGACACAGAAGAATTATATATTAATTTGTTTCTAGTGTGTAACACTGCTAAGTTAACACATTTAGGAGAACACACTTTCCTTGCCTCCTGCTGCGGAGGTAAATGAGGCAGTGTCTGCTGGTGACAAATCGGGACAGCCTTCCACTAGATGGCAGCTGGTGCTCGCACAACCTCCAGGCATATTTTGGTGCAGCAAATCCTTTTCAGTGCTAATCATCTCACAAGCTGGAAAATGGGCCATTTCTCCCCTCCCTCTCCCCCTCTTTGTTGCTCACTTATTGGGGAGAAATGGGAGAAGAAAGGCGGAGTGGGGTGGGGGGGCATCATTTGACTGGTGCGGTTTTGTATCTCTCTTCCATCTGCTGCCTTTTTTTTTTTTTTTTTTTTTTTTTTTTTTTTTAAGCTGGCATTGGTGCCACACATGCCATGGGAGAGAGAAGAGTGTGTGTGTATTTGTGGGTGGATGTGGGCAGGGGGTCGGTGCCATGGTTGTGCTTCAGGCTGTGGATGCTGTGGAGAAGTTTTCCTGGAGATGTTGGCAGGAAGAACCTCAGCAAAGGGTCTGTGGGACAGGGAAGGCCACTCTGTGCCATGCTCTGGCATCTCCATTGGCCTGGGGGTGGCCACTGCCACCGTGGTGGAGTTGTGTGTCCCATGGGCTGATCCCACATGGAGAGAGGCACACAGAAAAATGCTGTCCCCAGGTTTGGCCCCTGTTCTGGCCAGGGAATAAGGGGGAAGAGAAAAAAGGTTTATACAGCTCACCTACTACTTTCTAACAGGCTGATGTAAAGCATTTTAAACTTGCTTTTCCCTTTCTGCCTAGTACTAAATAATAATAACGATTTCTGCAGAAGTTTTCACTCAAGGTTCTGCAGATGTTTAACAGTACCTAAGCAGCCTCATGAGATATCTCCTCCATGCATGGAGGGAAACTGAGGCACAAGGCCACGCCTTGCCCAGAGATCCCATACAGAAGTCTTGTGTCAGAAATAGGGCATAGCCCTGTTTTCCTGTTCTTCTTACTATGTGAACAACATCACAGAAGACTGAATGGGCAAGGTTTCTAATTCAACAGAGAGGGGAATAATAGGCCAAGGGACACCCTCAAGGGATAATTTCACATTTAGAGGAGACATGAAAAGGTATCATTGATCTGGAACATTTTTTTTTTTTTTTCTCCTGTTATGGGAGATCAAGCAGGTTAATTTTTCCTTTGCCGACTAGCAGGTAAGTTTTTCCCTGAGCTGGTTTCGGCTCCAGGCTCCTTTCCTTCCCTTTCTCCCCTCTCCCTCCCCCCTTCAGCCTCACTGAAGGTTCCCCCCTCTCTCAGGACCTGCTGCTGCTGCATTGCCAGCCACCAGCCCTTCATCTCTCCTCCTCTGCATCACCTGCTGCAGCATTTTTCAGTTAAACTGTTACAGTTTTGCTAGCCTTATCTCCTTCTCCTCCTTCAAAAAAAAAAAAAAAAAGCAATACCCAACCCCAAAAACAACAGCATCTCTGCAGCTTCAGGCTGGCTCCAGCTTTTTGGCTGCTTCTGAAAAGTTCAATGCGTCAGGCAGGAGATGCTGCAACAAGCCAAATCTCATCAGACTAATTTTGCCTCAACTTTCCCAATTCTTCCCTCATCTCCTGCAATTTGTAGTCGAGTGCCTTCCCTTTGGTCCCAAGACAGCTGATTTCCCCCCTCGGGGCATTGCCAGCTGCCATATATGAGTTTCTCCTATAGAGATTGAATGAAAACATATACTGTGCTGGAGTGTTAACTTGTAATGCAGCTATCAACAGAAGTACATATCACTCAGGGTGGCATTAGTCAATTATGACAGAAAGCCCATTGGCGACACAAGTCAATTGATAATAAAGCATAATCTCTCTTTCCCCCGTCACATATTTACCAGCCATGAACTACTGTAGCATATTTCCTATTCACAGATGAATGCCCCAGCCGTTCAGATGGGTATTTTTCAGAGCTGAATGCAATCTAGAGGGTTAATGGCTCCAGTGCAGTGGTCTGAGGATAAAGCCACTGCAGGTGTGCAGCTAAACGGGGAGTTAATTGGGTAGCAGGTGAGCATAAACAGAGAGCACAGAGGGTATGGAAAAGGCTTTAGTGAGGAGGAAGGGCCAGTGGGAATGCTGAGCCCCAAAATAAAGATGTATTGAACTTTCCTTCTCTGTGCCGCAGTCTTTGTTGCACCAGCCTCTCTCTTTGTATATCGTTTGACTCTCCAAAATGCTGCTGCTGTTGCTGTAGGGGCTCCCAGCCTGGGATACATGCAGGAAGCATCCGAGCAGCTGCTGCTGGAGGACGGGGCTTGCGGAGCTCATTGGCAGCCGATTCATCTGGCGCTGTGGGGACAAGGCGGGCGGCGGGGAGGAAGGCTCCCCGTGAGGCCATGGGTGGGCTGGTCTGGGAGGACAGGGGATGAGGCTGCTCTGCTCCGGTCAGGGCGGGAGGCTGGATGCTGGGAGCCAGGGAAAATAAAAATAAGAGGCAGAATAAGACAGATGGAAACAAACATCCCTGTCTCCATCTGGACAGGGAAGTGAGCCCTGAGCCAAGGAGGGATGAGGCCAGCCGGGCACAGAGAGGTGGACAGGCAATGTGAAGAGAGGAGAAAGGAGCTTCTGGAAACAATCTCTGGCAGGCACAAGGGCCCTAAAAGAGCCAAACTAAAACAAAACCCAGAGGAAGAAGTAGAAGTAGGGGCTGAAAAAGCAACTCAGTCATCCCCGTCCAGGTGGCTGCTCTCCCCGAGTAGCAATCAGCAAGCTCAGAGTGGTGAGACCACCATCAACTTGCATTGGGCTGTCCACCACAAATCATGGCCAGAGCAAGCCTCTGCTGAGGTGTTTTACCAGTTGCTCAGCCCCACACATCCAGCTCTCCACCTTTGGGACGTTGGTGTGTCGGGTTCACCCCCAGCCCCATGTAGGCCAGTGGTGCCTGCTGGAGGAGGCCGGCCAGTTCCCTGGACCCTTAACAGAGCAAACCTCAAGTTTCACCTCCAGAGCCATTCCCCCAGCTCCCCACTTTCAAGTCTGTGCTGGGCTTTCCAAGAGTCTGTGACTTTTCTGCTAAATTCCATGTAGAAAGGAGCAGCACCAGCAGGCACTGCTAAGCAGCAGCATGTTGGGGGATGGCTGCTGCATTGCCATTAAAGCTGGCAGAAATAAAGCAATCCTGATTCAATTTTGTTTCCTGTGTCCCTAAATCAACTGCTCCAGACAGGTCAGTGTTTTTTAATCAGACAAAAGGACTGAACAGGAATTATTTATTTATTTATTTATTTTAAAAGTCAGACCAAGAGCCTTTCAATTAGCTCAGCTCTTAGCTTTTGTGAGAGCATGTCAGGCTCTGGTATTTCGAGTTGCTTTCCTTCAGTCACCCAGGTGATGGTGGGATTCCGGGGAAGCTGTCTGTTCATCCTGCCCCATGCCACCCCTCTGCCAGCCTGCCATGCTCCACTCTCCTCCTGAGGTCTGCACTGAGACCTTCATCCCTGCACAGGCTGGAGCAGAGCAAGGGATGCTTCCAGCAAGCCACCTTCATGGTTCAGTTCCCCTTTACAGCCCGTGCTTTATCTGGATATTGATAACCCAAATAGCTCTCCTAATCAGTCGGTAATGGATTCCACTGGGAGCACCTTATTTATCTACCGCCTCTTCCAACTTCAGTCCGCTGTCTCCCTGCAGTCTCCTGGCCAGGTTGCTGCGCGAGGCACGTGCCTCTCATTTTTCAGAGGAGGGCAAAACTCTGTTTCTGCTGCCTCCTTTGCAGCAGCACATTCTCTCCCAAGTATTTTAAGGTAAAGTGGCTTAAACCAGAGGAGATGGGGGATTTGGTTCTGTTCTCACCTAATGAGGCTGCATTAAGAAGAACAAACACATCTGTTCTCCATTCTCCCACCTGGCCACATGCTCCAGACACACCATGCTGCAGCCTTGTTCATGAATGACAGGAAAACACAAGCCTCTTTGTCTTTCTATTTCTGTGTGCACGCAGATACATGCTTGCATGTGTGGTCCTATCAGTATGTTTTCCTAAAATTA
Organism: Heteronetta atricapilla; assembly: GCA_011075105.1. NCBI lineage: Eukaryota > Metazoa > Chordata > Aves > Anseriformes > Anatidae > Heteronetta > Heteronetta atricapilla. The sequence goes on from CM021763.1 coordinate 6,370,730, forward strand.
GGCAAATGTGTAAGCCACTCCATGTTCCTGCACCATTTATCAGTCAATGTGAGACACAATCCTATTCACAGCTCCCCAGGATTTGGACCATGACCATATTAGATCTAGAAGTAGTGTGTTTATATGGCTTTTGAGATCCCAAAATCACAGTCAGCCTCTCTACTGACCCTCATTGTGTGACATAAACAGGTTCCCTTTGTTTTTTCTTTCTGGGATTTCTAGGTAATTTTTAGATATCATTGGAGCAAAAAGGAGTTCAGTAGAAGCAGACTTCTGCCCTAAAAGTAGTAGACAGTGCCTGGTGTTTGCCAATGCAAAAGCCAGGTAAAAAAGAAAAAAAAGAAAAAAAGAAGAAGAAAAAAAAGCAATTTCTGCTCTGGCAGGCAGCTTATGACTTCTCTCCCAGAAAAGCTTGGATTCTTCTGTATACCAGTGAAAAGGTTCAAGGTGGCAAAAGAAGAGCTCATTGCTCTTAAAAGCACTTTTGTCCTAGGAAGTGTTTTCTGTAGGAGAATTGAGAAATGTTCATGGAAATCACCTTGTCACACCCAGGAGAACTTGGCCTCCTAATCCTAGTTTGCAGCTGAGGAAACTGAGGCATAGGCAAGTAAAATGTGTTAGCCACCATCACACACCTGAGATCAGCAGAACTTGTTTTTCCTTACCTTGGACACAGAGACTGATTTACCTGGAACAGATGGAGTTACATGACTGTAAAATTGTGGTGAATGAGGACGTGTTCAGGCTCCAGGAGTCCTGCCTCCCAAATCCTTGTTCTAAATAGCATATTGTCATAAAAAGCTGACTTCAAAACTAGCTTGCAAAACTTTTTGCATGGAGAAGCCAGCAATTTACACAGTTGAGAAAATCATAGAAAACTCTAAATGTAGAGTAGGAAAATATTTACACTTCCAAGGCCTGAGTGTATATTGGAGAAGTACATCCCATTAATGGGAGTTTACGCACATTGATACATTTCATTTTTTCCTGCAATGCTGAAAATGAGACACTGAGATGAAAATGCACCAGGAGCTGATCAGTGATGCTGCTTCTGTGCCTGCAAGCCAGATGACATAGCAGGTGTAATACTGAAATATATTTCATACATTGTCTTGACACAGGAAAGGGACGGAAGGCAGTGAGGATGGTTCTCTTTTATTATTTCCCAGATTTCTATGGTGTACTAGCCCCTGCTCTTATCTGCATTAAAAAGTCATATCTGGGTTTCCAAGGTCTTCCACTCATGAAAATCTACTGGCTTCATCTGCACCAGGTAGGAATCTCTTCTAAAGCTCTTAAAAGTCAAGTGCACAGCAGCAGCAGAAGAGGACAGATACCACCACTGAAACTAATCTTGCTGTTGATTATTTTTGCAGCCCTGAAGATGGCCCATGTTTCCACATATGTCCTGTATACCACAGGAATCATGGTTCACCTTCACTGGGCAGTAGCCATTGGTGTAGAAGTATCTTGACATAACGGTCAAGTTCCAAGGTCAATCAGATGCAGGGAAAAATCATCAGTGCTCATCAGCGACAAAAAAGCTGAGGTTCACGTAAGATTTGGAGTCTGCCTAACAGCAGTGTTGTTTGGAACCTCTAATATTTACAGTTTCTATTTCATTGTTCTTCCTGTTTTCCATCTTTATATACAGAAATAAACTTACTGTAGCAACAATAGCTTCTTTATATATACATATATGTGTGCAGTAGCTTGCTGTATCTATGGAAAGAAAGGTTTGGAGATTGCCTTAGTTTACACAAATCTAATTTCCACAGTGAGTTAGATGCAGCCCACTCTTGTAGCAGTATTTTGGTTGGTTTTGATGTGCAGTGGTTCACAGAGTACAGTTATTTTCAAAGAAGACTTTTTACCTTAAATTTTATTGTGATCATTTTCTTGGTAGCTCTTATCTTGGGAAATCACCTCTTGAATCTTCATGCAATAAGATGTTTAATGCTGAACTAAGGATATAGAAAGCCACCTGGTTATGCTCGTTTTTTAATGCGAAGTTTAGCTTAAAAACCCCACCCCTATACAGGGACACTTCTGCCAAAATGCTGGAGAATCTCATAGACTGAAGATCAGTTTGTGCAGAGTGGAATTACATGGGGGAGGGCACAGGATGCTCCTCTTGGAGCGTGTTGTTGGGGTGGACTCTTCATTTATCAACATGTGGTGAGAGAGCTAAGAAATGTGTCATTAAGGGGTTGGAAAGAGGGAAAGTCTGTAGCTTATATTAAGATGGGAACAAGGAGAAGGAGAAGGGGACCCAAGTAGCACTGAGCTGGCAATGAGCTGGAAGTGACAAGCAACAATAGAAGCAGAGCCAGTTCATTAAGATAGTCCTTAAAAAGTTGTGCTGGCTGCAATTTTGTGAGACTGGTTAAGGAAAAATTGATGCCAATCAAATCCTCACCTTTCGTAACAGGTGTCTAATATGGCCAAAGTATTAAATCCCCAGCAATATCCCCAACCATAGTGTCACAGCAGTCAGAGGCAGGATCAGAATGAAAGGTGCAGACAGGTCCTATAATTTTGATTTAAAACATTGGGAATTCATCACAGTTTGCTCAACAACTCTGTTCTGCAGATGAAACAGGATTTAAGGCATGGTCATGGTCTTCAGATGACCTTACCACTGAGGTGGGAACAGGTAATAAGGCTGGAGCAACAACTAGATCTAACAGTAAATCATAGAATCATAGAATCATAGAATCATAGAATCATAGAATATCCCGAGCTGGAAGGTACCCACAAGGATAATCAAGCCCAACTCATGGCACCACACAAGTATACCCAAAAGTTTAGACCATGTGACTAAGTGCACAGATTTAAGTGCACTTAGTGTACTTAAGTACACTTAAATTCAGACAGGCTCGGTGAAGTGACCACTTCACTGGGGAGCCTGTTCCGGTATGCAATCACCCGCTCGGTGAAGAACTTCTTCCTGATGTCCAGTCTAAATTTCCCCTGCCTCAGCTTAACACTGTTCTCACGGGTCCTATCACTGTAAAGAAGTAAAGAAGCTGGCCTTCTGCCTTAGAGTAGAGAGGAGGTCTTTTTTGGCCTTGACTTTCACTCTAATCTTGTCCCCTGCTCCTTCAGGCCCTTTAATTGATTATTCGGGGACAGAGGTCAAAGCATCGATAAAATTAGATAGCTGCTGTTGGTTGTATGTACACATCATCTAGAAAATGATGTGTGACAGGAGTCAGGAGAAGGAGGATAAAAAGAATAAAATTAATAAAAATTATTGCTTTTGCATTTTGAAGATGTCTTTTGGGGACCAAAAAATTGCTAGGTGTCCCTGTAGTTGAACTGCAAGACTAAAGACTAAGGGTACCTCTTTCTTCAGGGCTTTATAGCGAAATGCAACATCTCCTGAACATTTTTGTTCAGACTGGTTGATGTTATTAGTGTTGGCATCTTGTGAGAGTCAAGTAGCTCTTTTTTATTTTTAGTTTCTACTAACAATTTTTAACTTAGCTATTGTTAAAGATTCATCAAACTTATAAACACCCAACTCCGACTTCTCATTACTCATTAACTAAAAACACTGCAGAATCCTCAACAGTTATTTATTATGCTCATCCTGTAGATTGCTTTCAGGGACATAGTGAAGTTGTGGCACAGATTTTGATTCAAATTTTATGCCTATGCAGAACTTTCTTGCTCTTTACCTCCAGCACTGCAGACTATGGATGCAGGAGCAGAGAACTTAAGAGGGCTGTGCACCTGCTTGCACTTTTCTAGGCATGGGTGGGGAAGAAGAGGTAAGAGGCAAGTACAGCTCTGAGTCAGTGAGTTCTTGTGAGTTATGAACTAGGTGGTATAGAATATAGAGAAAGCCTAACTCATGTTTCACTTCATGGATGTGGGTGAAGATTGCATTAATAAAAGGTGATAATTAAGAAATAAAGGCAAAAAGTAACTCAAGTCCTTGTTAGGACTGGTGCAAAACTGGGGAGGGGTTAAATTCTCTCTTTCTTTCTTTTTTTTTTTTTTTTTTTTTGTCTATGTAGCAAAGCCTGAACTAGGTGCTACTGGTCATCTGTGTTGCACTGGACAGTATTTCCTCTTCTGACTCCCAACTTCTTCAGTAAGCAAATCACAACAATAATTCTTACCGTGCTTTGAGATATTGATATGAAACATGATATACAATGGATCAGTGTAATTACCTAAGCTGGAATGTTGTGCTTGCATAGCATCCAGAATACCTTTTCAGGTGCAGAGGAGTTACCCATATGACATGTAAGGACACATGGATGTGCAGGAAGTTTTTCTAGACATCACTATCTTTGGGGAGGCAGAGACTGTCTGTCAGCACCCTTCATAGACACTAAATGACACAAAAAAATATTTAGATGAAAAGACCTGGAAGACACTAGACAAAATGCCTAGAGGAGAATGTTCCTCTTCATCATTTTAACATGCACAAACCAAAGCCAGAAGTTTGTTTGAATTTGACGTACAAGGCTGAAGGCTAGTGAAGCTCTGAGGCTCTTGCAGGCTCTTACTGTGGTCTCTGGAAAAGATCACCGATGTACTCAGCTGTCAAGAAGCATTGCTGTTGTCTCAGATCTGTAGCCCACAAAGTCCACTTAGGCTTTCCATTACCTTGTGGAAGATAATAAAAGCCTCTTACAAAGACAGCCACAATTTCTAGAGAATATTCTTTTCAAAAACACAGTATGGAAACTTAGTCTTTGGGAAACTCATTTTATATTGAGATGAGATTTGTGCTGGTAAAAGATCAACTTTGGATTTAGGGGGTTAAAAGAATTTATAAGAAAGCAACAAAGAAGAAATCATGAAAATAAAAGTTTTCTCCCCAAAATATATTTCTTGACATGTTTTCAAACGTGAGAAATCTGTGGCTGCTTGAAAACTAGCGTTTGTCAATATGCAGTTTTCCTTTGCTCCTTGGAAATATGAGCAGGAGATTAAAATTCAGATCTCCAGAAAGCATCAGAATACATCTCCGAGGTAGTAACTGCTCATTTTTATCTGATAGCAATACAGTGCGTAATATACACGGTTGAGGACTTCTCATCCTGCCCTGGAAAGGCAGCAACAGAGATATACGGTACCCAACTTAGGATGCAATGTTCAGACCACCGTTTGGATAGCTCAGAGGGGTGTCTCTGGCTGCTGAAACCTTTTGAATGTGAGGCAGGTTTGGGAGTCTCACACACAGTTGACATTTTACAAAGGGCTGGTTTGTATTAGGCTCTCACAGGGTAATGCCATTTTTCTCACTCTTGTATGGGTAGCTCACATTTTCTCAGGCTCAATAAGAGCAGATGGACAGAACTCCCCTTTCTGATGCTTTATCCACCTCCACTGAGTTGGCAGAGGGCAATAATAATTTGCCCCTTCTATAGATCAAACACAAAGTAATACTAGCACTGTATATGGATTTTAAAGAGGAAAGCAAGGAACTGCACCACAGTAAGGAGACTTTGAGGAGGCGCAGTCCATGGTGGAGTAGTTGGCTAAAAATTTATGGGTTTTGTCTTGATTTGCATTTGCTTGTAGGGGGAGTGAACAGCAGTAAAGCACTGGGGGATAAGACAGTTTAGAATTAATATAGATAAATATATGATGTGGTGTTGATGCTAGTCCTGAGCATGAGTTTGTGACAGAGGGCAAGGTTTGCTTGTCCGATAACCATCTTTCAGACCAGGATACTGCAGACGTTTATGCATGTTTAGCCCAGCTCCTGCTCTCACTGAAGTGAGCTGGCATCAGAATCCAGCCCCTCGTTTAATTGCCTTCCTGTATTGATAGAGAGCCATGTTTATGTGCACACCATAGAGCGTGAATATGTTGCTGTCCCTTGAGAAAAGAGACTCATTGAATAATCCTTTTTGTTTAGTATTATTAAGTGGACCATGGCCCTTATTTTGCTTGTTTTGCTGCTATTCCTTTGGGATGAGCGAGGTGGCCTTGTTCATGCCACTGCCTTTCAACATGGTGAGCAAGATTTAAAGAAACATAAATCCACTTGAGAGGGAGAGAGTTACATGGCAATGCTGAATAATGGGCTTTAATAGGCAAACCAAACAGTTAAATAGAAGATGCACATGGCATGCTAAAACTTAAGGAATGCATATTCAATGCAATGCATTATTAAATACAACGGTGAACATATGGGTGCCTACAATTAATGTATATAAATAGCTGATAAAATTGCTCAGTATTAGAAAGCTAGCGGCAAAAATGACCTCATATGTCAAGCAGACAAGCAGGCAGTTACCATTTTCTTTGTACACCTTACAGATGATAAATTAGTTTTATGGTCTGCATGGGGCCCTTATCACATTACAGCACCAAGTGTTTGCTAAAGAAAAAAATGCCTCAGCTGAAAATCGAACTGAAATTTGGAGTCCCTGTGGACCTCATTTTTTTAACGTAAAGAATTTTAACCAACTTCCTTTTGTGAAGATTTATTGCTCTAAAGAGAAATGTATATCTCTATCCTATGTGCTTTTATTACAACTTCTTCTCTCCCCTTCTTCTTCTTCATTTTTTTTCTCCCCCTGACATTAGATATAATATGAGTCTGCAATAGCAGATTCGTTATTGATTGGGGGATTTAGTGGTTACAGCAGAGGGAAGGGGCAAGCAGGGTTCCTGGGTTCTGCTTCTGTCTTTTCTACTGACCTTGGGTGTGATGGTTCAGCTCCCTGAGACTCAGTTTCTCCACTTGCAAAACAAGGGCCAGCAGGCAGCCATGATGAGGCAGAAACACCTGTCATTCCTGGAAGCCCAGGGGAAATCCAGGGACTGGGCTTTTGCAGCAGACAGAGGTGAAAAGGGACTCTGCTGGGAAGGCTGTGCCCTGGGACATAAGATGCTGTAGCTCACAGATTAGTTCTCCCCTTCCCACAGCACTCATCTCCAAACAGAGAGGGATGGCAAGTTCTATTTGCCAGGAAATCCAGTGTTTTTACCTCTGCTGACCCTCTGCTTTTGTCAGGTCTTTTCCTGCTTTCAGCAATCTCTGCTATCTTGGAACATGTTTAAAAATTATGGTTTTATTTCCCACGTATTGCAGCCCTTCTCTAGAGCTGAAGGGGTCCCTGAGGCCATGGGAGGGTGCTGGTGGCCCCTCTCAAGCCTGATACTGGACTTGCCTTGTCTATTTCACAGACAACTCACAGCTCCTGCCTCACCTTCTGCTTTAGAAATGTTATTGTCTGAGGTGGGCTTCAGCAAATATCTGTTTCCCAGGTTTAACCAGTTATTTCATGGCTCCAACCCTTTAGAACAAATGCAGCTTTCTGATCCCCAGCCCTGGAAGAGGTACACTGAGGTAAAGGCAACACCAGGAGTACCACCCAGCTTCAGACCCTGGCCTGCACAACACCACTGATGAACCTCCTAAGCTATTCACTGTACTATAACTCTGGTCATCAGCAATAAATATTTATTTTCACCTGAGTTGGTATTTTGTCTTTTAATGAGATGGATTGGTTCAGAAACTCAAAAGCAGAATCTGGGTATTTTTACTGTCATGTGCATGTACCCAGTGTGTGCTTCAGGGACCACTGGTTTATGGAAATTTGGACATAGGTGGGATTGTGTAATACCACTCTAATAGGGATGACCACCTCAGGGATAACGCTTAATTTAAACACTGAGCAGACACTTTTTGGCTGAGTTTAGTTATTTAGGTTCACCTCTATTTCCCTGCATTTCCCCCCACCAATGTAAATAATTAGCTACTTTGTGTTGTAGCTTTTTAAGACACTGCTTGATGAGAAAACACTGCTTACATTTAATCACTTACTTAAATCATTGAGAAAACATTAAGATTTAAGCTTGTGCTTAACATTAAGCATAGAGTTAAACACCTTTATGAATTAAATTAACATGTTCTTGCCATGCAATGAAGTTGAAAATACCTCTGAAAGTCCCCTTATAAAAATGAATAACGTTGTATTTCCCCACTGACAAATCTCTACTAAAATGCCATACAATGAAAGAAGAATTTATAGCTGTAAACATGGTTTGCAAAGAGGGAGGCAACCTCCGAAATTTAGCAATCACATTTGTTAAGGTTTCTCTAAAGCCTAAACTCCCAATTAACAAGCAAATCATCATCAGACAGTCAGTGAATGGTAAATTCATTCTATTCAACATCTTTTCAGAAGTGGATTTTGTGCACTTATCTCCATGAAAACCCAGCAGGAAAGTTTTCCATAAGAGTGATCCTACATCTGCCTGTTTTTAATGACTGTAATGGCAAGCAATATTCTACAATTACTTTGGCGATCTCATTTCAAGCATGCAAATCATATTATTTAAGAGCCCAGCAAAAGTCATTTATTTTTTGGAACTGCCAGCTAACTTTGGTGGGGTGAGGAAATGCAGTGCTTGGATTTAAAAACCCTGATGTCTTGTAAACTTCCGTGGTGGAGTTGTAAAATTTGTCCAACAAGGTCAGACAAGTAATCCTGAAAATGAGTCACAGAAAGAAAGTGAGAGAGAAGGAGGGGGAGGGTGTGTGTGTGTGTAACACAACAACCACAATAACAACAAAAACAACACCAAATACTAAGAGTTCTCTTAGCCTAAATGATGAAAATTTCATAATGAGTTCATTATATTAGATATCAGCTAATTGCAAAAGACACTGTAAGTAAAGTCATTCCAGAGAGTTACCTGGAAAACTATATCTCATTGTCACTGTGACCATTCTGAAAATCTGATTAATATCTGTTCTTCTTTGTTGTGGACAAAGCTGATTTTTTAATTCTTCACCCTGGAGCTGTTAGGTATATATACTATTGCGGTTTTGCTATCTCATATGTCAAGATGTTCATAATATCTTACTGTCTGTCTCTTGCTGGTCCAACTAACTGTTTGTCTTTACTATTCTTAGCATTCATTTTTTCATGAGATGGCGAAGATGAGGGAGTTGTGATAGTGAATCAAAGCCTGGCAGCTGACAATAAATTTTGGCATCACACTACCACACAAACAAAATATAATTGCCTTAAGACAGATTATTTTTGGCTCACAATTATTTATTTATTTGTCTGTTTGCTTGCTTGTTTGTTAATTTAATCCATGTGGAGGTGAATGTTGTGACGATATATGCACAAAAATGATCTAGCAAGATATAAGATAACTTTCACCTCTGTTTGCCAATTCTAAGATGGTAACTTCTAACAAAGAAGCAGGTAGCTTCTAATAACAGTTTTTTGTTTGTTTCTTTGTTTGTTTGTTTTGGCTTTTTGTTTTGTATGAAATCAACCTCAATTATTTTCTTTGCTCTTCTATCCCAATTGTCCCTCCTCTGCCCCATCTCCCAGTTGGTGAAGGGTGGCCAGAGGTCACAGAGGAAGCTCTAGCTGCAGTGTTCCAGATCAAAGCTTGGAAGAACTTACTCTATAGCCAGGATTAAATAGTCACCTCACTTTACCACAGTTAACGGAAAGAGGTTTTGTGGAAAGTTGTTAATATTCTCTGATTACCAGCTTCCCAAGTGACAATTGATTTTAAAATGGCTAACCAAGTTACCAAGCATGATTTCTTAAAGTGAGAGGAGATGTATTCCTTAAGGGAAAATCAAGAAAAAACCCCAAGGGAACTTAGAAAACCATGGAGAAACTCCTCCCTCTGCCACGTACTTTCTTGAGACTCATTTATTACCACTGGCCTCCCTTCAGAAAGCTTTGGGGTGACCACTCCTCAAAGATACACTACAGGAATTGTACCAGGTTTGAAGCCAAGGGAACTATGTGTGTATGAAAGTATTAAAGCTTTGCACAGATACCTTTTCTTTCCAGTTTGATCTGTTATTGGTCAAAATGAACAATGTTTTGTTCTCACTAGCAAAGGTATTAAATCAAAATAAATCTGGGACTTTTCCACATAATTATACCAGATTGTTATATGAGATACCCGTTAGTTTAACTTAACAGTCCTGAGCTGTCAGCTTTCAGTTATAGATCTCCATCCATAAGATATTTTGGCTTCTCATAGCCCTTGAAATCAGTGGGGTTTAAGCTCTTTGGTATATTTATAGGCCTGAAACATATACCATGGAATCATTTTATATAGGGTTGTTTAGTGTCTGAGCACAAGTGATTACAATACTGCATCCCTTGCTGAGCTTGGATTGTGTATTATTCACCCCAGTGTTGAAGACTTCAAGCCTACATGTCAGTTTTGTGTTTGGAGCTTGGCAGCTGTGCTTCAGTAACACACAGCCATATGACCTTGGTTTTGGTTGGATTAAGGGTTGCACAAGTTTGGGAAAACTGTTATTCCTTATTATGTACATAATAAATAGTATGCAGGGTGCTTCAGAAACAAATTAATAACACAGATCTTACCCTGAAGAGTTTATGATTTGAATGGATCTGTAACATGATGAATGTACACAATAGAAACAAAGGAGGAAAGAAAAATAAAGGGTCAAGCATCACTAGAAAAATCTGTGTAGTTTCACTGATGAATTACACATACCTTTAATGGTTCTATTTCAAGTGTTACAGCATGTAATTGGTATTATATGTACATATACATGAAAGATGACCTAAAGATAAGATTACTAGGACTTAGTTGCTGTTGTTGGTGCAGCAAATCTGTTACTTGTTGTATATACTTACATACATAACCAAATCCTTAAAATCATTAAATATTATTTTGAGACGTTTTAGTCCCCTGAGTGACTGGCATCTGGCATGCTCTCAGTGGCATATCTGACTATGTTGGATGACCCTCAGTATAAATAACTTTTTGAGAAATGGATGTGCCAAAGTTTTAACTCAAAAATTACTTCTGCTGAATGTGAATCAATGACTGTTCTTTCATTAGTCACTCACATTTGAGTCCATGGTACTTGGTCTCTTTGACCTTATTTATCCCACAATGTAGTTCATGGTAAAGAAAGCAATCGACTACTGAACAACATCGATAACTCCAGTCAGTGTATCTACTAGAAATAAATGCCTGAAGTTATGATTTCACCTAGTGCCATTAACCTATAACTAGTTTTGATTATTAATTTCATAAGTGATAGTTCTTTAATTAACTAAACCAGTTATAGATTATTTTCAATTTGAAGGGCTCAGAAAATCTCTTAATGATCCAAAACACTTCCTGGGGAGAGGAGAAATCATATTTCTGCAAAGAGCTTCTCCCTGTTCCTGGGATATTTCCATTTATCCTCTTAATAATTACAAATCACTTTTTCCAGAGGAATGCCAGCAAAGGGCACAAGGTATCAAGTCAAAGTAAGGAGATATAGAATAATACGAAAATGACCACAGACTGTTGTTGTGTTAAGATGCAGCAGGGCAGGAAAGGAACAAGGTGTGTGACTATGTGAAAAAGCTTAATCAGATGAGGTTTTTGATTCAACAGCCAGAGTTAATTCATATAAGAATTAGGAATGTGGACAATTAAAGGGCTAAAAATTTTACATAGGTAATATACCTTTTTCTTTCATTGGTCGTTTTCTCAGGCTGTCAGTGATGATCCGAATCTGAGAATAAGCTTGTAGCTCTACAGATACTGGAGTGGGCAATAAATACATCGCCAGTCCACCCTGCAGACATAAACTTCTGGCAGAACTTTATCATATAATACAGCCCTCTTCCCTACCTGATGGCATTTACTGCAATTTTCTAAGTTCACCACTGTCAACCATGTAGATGAATTACTGTATATAAATCCATACATAGAATCTGCCCATACACAATGTTTATGTTGCTGAGCATTAAATTACATCTAAAGCATTTTGCATGTTTCTGCTGTAGAGAGAGATGTGGCTGCTGTTGTGTGGATATGAGATATCTTGGAAGCAGCTAAGTCAGATAGAACAGCTGTGTATCCATGGCAATTTGAAGTTTGGTGTGGGCTGTAAACCCCCCAGAGAAGGGAAAAGTGGGGGAAGTAAATACTCTGACAGCAGCACAGCTGAGCTCTGACCTGCAGAGCTACATGGGTAGCTAAATCAAAACTAACTCCGGGTGGCTGCATGAGTTATAGTTGGACTTTTGACTGCAGTAAAATTATTTTCATTGGAACGATATCTAAAATATTGTGATGTAGTGTGAATAAAAGTATCTAGCCTAAGTAGAAGGTAGTTTCAAAGATTTTAAGGAGCGTCTGTCATTGGAACAAATATACAAAATAAGAATATACAAACATATCAGCCAGCCTAGAAACAGAGATCAACAGTAAGTTTTTCTGATCTCCCATCTTAGCTGTAATTTAGGAAGACAAGAGAAATTTTTGCTTCTATTCGTCTTTGCGAGTAGACAGTCTAAGGTGAGAAACCTGAGCTGCATTTCCCTGAGCACAAGGTGCTCATGCTTGGTCTGTCTATCTACCTGCCTATCTAGCTATCCCTCTAATCATGTAAAGCCACAGGATGAAATAATAGCAGCTTTCCCAGATGAAAACAAGTGTTTTATCTTTTTACATTTTCTGAAGCAGGCCAGCATTTCATCATTGTGCTGTGTTCAGTTGTTATGTGAGATTGTTTAATGTAATAGAATGACATGACACCGGTACACCAGATACATCAGAATTATGAACGCTGGAAAGAGACAGTGATAAAGTGTTTCAAGATACATGCAATCCTGATAGTGCTATAAGTTTCTGCAATTGATTAAAGACATTTCCCCTGTTTCCCTCATTATTACACATCAAAGGGGAAAAAACAAGGGCAAGCTGGATAGAAAAAAAAAAAAAAAAAAAAAAAAGTTGCTCTATCTGTACAGAAGAAATCTCCCAGATATGTTAAATTAATTTGTATATACAAGCATAAGTAAGCATGAGAGATACTAAAATAGGTTTGGAGAGCAAAATACTTTGTTGGTTGTCTTGTTGATTGACACTTCTGGAAGAGAGATTAAGGAAAAACATCTCAGCAAGTAGGAAAATGACAAACTCAAAATTGCTGTTGAGATCAAAATACTTTCCTATAGCTGTAAGAATGACAGAGATGCTGATCATCCAGAATGGCTGTTAGGGTAGATCTGCATCCTACTGTTGGGTTGACATCAAAATATGCTTCTCCACAATTTAAAACAGCTCAAGAATAACATTTAATGTTCACTGGCAATTAAGATCAGTTTGATCTGGAATGTTTGGCAATCAATTTATTTCCAGATTTCTAGAAGGAAAATGAAAGTTCAGAAATCCTGCTCATCTGGGGGTACATGAATCTGTGAGGCACTCAAAACACTTCATTTAAAAGTATTCACTGTATTCCATTATAGAAACTCATGAACCAAAGGTTTTACAGACATGGGATGGCTTTGATTTGACCTGATAACAAATGTCACTGTTCAGAGTTCATGCCAAATATCCCCAAACCTTCACTGGTTAGTTTTTAATAGAGATTGAGAAAATCTGTTGAAACCATGAGGATAAAATAAAGGCTGGTTTATGCACTGATCCAGTGCAACACTGTAGTGTTTAATCAAAGAACTGCCAGGAGATGCCAGACAAATTCAGAGGTCAGGTGTGATAACTGCAGGAAAAAATGCTCAGTACAATATATTTTGTGTTCTGTAACAAATGACTTTCTTACAGATGAAACTCAGAAGGTATCATGAGAATAATAATCATTATTGTACAGATGATAAATAAGAAAGAAGAAAACCAAAGAGATAAGATCACAGGAGGAATCTGAGTTGATTATCTGAGAAGGAACTTGCAAAATTTGGGGTTAATACCCATGTTTTAATAGTTAGTTACTTTATTTCCTTCATCTATTATCCTCTAGATATCCCATAACATCTCTTCCCCTTTGAAAGGAGATGTTTATCCATTATGAAATATTTTTTTCAATGAAAAGCAACTGAGAAATCTGTAAAATCTGACTGTCATTTATGCCATTGTGAGAAAGACTTAAAAAGTGTCCTTTTTAAGTAAAAGGACAGTAAACTCAATACAGATCTGAGCAGTTTTCCTTGAAATTCCAATGAACAATTTTGTGCCCTTCAGGGTCAGAAATAGTGGTCTCTGCAAAATGAGGTGCATGTGACAGTCTCTGCAAGAGATAAAACAAACAAACAAACAGACAAACCCTGAGCTTACATTAGAAGGTAAACTACTCGCCAGGCATCAACATTTCTGAGCAGGGTGAAAAACCTCAGGTCAAGCAGTCTTATGTAAAAATGTGTAACCATTTCCCCTTCTAGTCATGCTTGGGAACTAGTAGGGGAATATCTGCCTGCACAATTATTCATCTGTCTCTTTTTCCCAGTCATTTAACCCACTTTTATAGGAAGAAAAACTCATTGTATAAGTGTTTGGGGTCTTAGAACTTCTCTCCCATTTTGAAGCCATCAGGATTTTCTTAGCAATGACTCATTCAGGTCATATGTTTTAGCTGAGGTTCTTGTTTAAGCTTGCAAACATCATAGCAGTGGAAAGTGTTTCTAATACAAAATCTGTGTGAGTTGTCTTCATGATGTTTCTTCTCTTCCTCTCCAGGGGCAGGGCAGGAAGATACCCAAGTTAAAGATCTAGGTAAGAAAGAACCTAGAGTTTGTGTCAGGCTACACTGTCAGAACTTTCATGTACTTCAAATAGAAAAATAAGTCTTAGGAAATAAGATATTAGCACTACAGAATGACCTTCATTATAAGGTAGGACAAGACCTGAAACAACACTTTGCTCATGACTCATGCTCAATAAAGACAGGTCATTGAAAGTGCCAACTCAAGAAAATGATTTTCCCAATCATAATCAGATAAGCCCGGAGAAATAAGAGTAGATTCATAAAGTGTTTTCAGAAATAGCCAATGGGGAGCCTCCTATCTATTGGAAAGACCCTTATTGACGTCACTGAGAGCATGATAGAGCCTAGGATGCAGCAGACGAGGCATTAGGGATACACAAATACCACATAAAAATACTACAGGCATTTTGCTCTTCAGCATTAATAACAAATGTCAACGGTTAAGTGCTACTTCTAAGTATGAAACCATGATATCCAGCCAGTGGCTAATCTCTCAAGACTTCCTAGCAGCCATTTATAGCTTTCTGATAAGGTAGAACATTTGTTTTGTTAGCCTTCCCCAGACTCTTTTTCTTCAAAACAGCAGTTTTATTTCTGGAAGCAAAAGGATGGGCAGAGGTGACCAGCTGATTTCATGGCAGGGTAGATGCAAAGAATGGGATATCAATAAGGGATTAGGGGCACCTTGATTTAGTTGTCATCTTTGTAATAGATTATTTATGGCAATATTCACACAGATATATAACCATTTTGTGATTCACATCCTAATTATCCTTGTGTCAGAAGAACCTTAGATAATTGGAGCTGGGAAGAGACACTGGGCAAAGGAATGGATCCCTCCTGCATAAGAAGTAGAGTTATGTACTCAGACATAGTATGTGGCCACACGTCAGCTGATATGGTTCACCTTTTGCAGTGTTTCAGATCCATCCCAATCTTTTCTGGTAGTTTTAGTTAAGCTGTAGAATTTTGTGTAGGGATGTCTGGAGTGTGAGCATATTTTTCTTCCAACTGATGATGGTGTGGGAGTGGTAAAAGGAGAGTCTCAAACAATGGTAATAATTCAAATTACTTTAGAAAGATTTTCTACAACTTTTCTGGCTACAGCTCAGCTTCTCAAAAGCATTTGGGAGACCAGTTGCCAGTGATTACCCAAAGCTTTGTGAAATCTGAACAAGTCCTTCAGAAAATTTGGGTCTTACTCTCATTTTGCCTAAATTCACCATCTGTGAAGCAGGAATAATGATGCTGTGAAACTGAACACAATAAAGACTGTGACAAGCTCAGCGCCGTAGAAATACAGACCCTCTAAATACCTCTGAGAGAATTCCACTTCTGGTGCCTTAACCATTAATCGAGGCCTGAGTTAACCACCCTTCCTTCCTGTTTTGAAGTCTGGAGATTTCACTGCATGAAGCTAGGCTGTTGGCAGCCCCACAGAGATTTTTCTCTCGCTTTCTGGTGCTGTTTTATTCTATGAATTGTTTGCACTTCAGGAACAGGAGGATGAATTGGTCTCTATGGAGCATTGATGCCATTTCAGACTGAATAGGCTGGGGGACAGCTAACCCACATGACAGAATAAAATACAAAGAAGGCTTTATTAGTGTTCCTCTCCCCTGTTAACCTTTTAAATGCCTCTTTGTGAAGAACTCATTGTGTGCTCTTCAAAATTAAATCAGAGATGAGGAGAGGGCAGTGTAAATTCTAGCAGGTGGAAGGGTCACAAAACAACCTGTCTTAGCTATGCAAACTTTATTCGTATTGGGATCATATGCTTGGGAATTCACTTTGCTCTTCACCCTACTGCTTATGAGGTTGAGAAACAGAGCCCTGCCTTTATACATATGGGTAGGGGTGACTACTGAATTTTCATGTTTGCTGTACTCTGGCAGGTCCTTTTTGTATGACATCCCAAATAGACAGATATTTTGTCTTCATAACTCATTCTAGTTTTGCCAGTTTTATTTACTGATTTATGTTCTCACCCTTCATATTGGTGAAATTCAGTTCTTGAATCTTTGGCAATGCAAAAATCCCAGTCTTCTCTGTTTCCTTGGAAAAAAAATACCCATATTTATGTCTTTTGCAACATATTCATCTTTCTGCCTCAGGCTTCTTACCACTGAAGTTTCAGAGACCCAGGCACATCCTGTCTGGAGAGGAAAAGACTAAAGGGAGTCATGATGAATGTCCATAAACATATAAAGGAATGTCCCTGAAAAAGGAGAGGAACCAATTATCTTCATTAGTCAATGAGGAAAAAAAAATAAAACAACAACAACAACAACAAAAACAGATTGATAAGCTCTGTATGAAGCACTGAATATTTAGGTTGACTGTTAATGGAAAACTTCGTAACTATTAGTACATTTAAGGCAATGAAGCAAGTCACCCAAGGGAGGTAATCAGATCACCTTCACTGGAGATAGTCAAGGGAAGGTTTGACACTCATCCATCAGAGAAGTGTAAGAGATAATTAAATCAGACTCGCCCCAGGCAAAACGATGGACTAGATAATTCGCTAGTGCTCCTGTTCAGCCCAGCAGATTCTATATTTTTCCTTCTTAATTGGAAAGATATGTGTGTGTGCATGTGTGCGTGTAAGCAACTGGTTTATATATGTGCATGCATGTACTTGTGTGGTTGTACCAACTTCCTATTGGTTTGCTTTATCCATGGAATAGCTAGCCTAAAGATCTGAATTAGGAAGAGACGTTTCTCTCCTTGGATTTTTTCCCCCTCATTTTGACAGGTTTATTCTGAAACACTTCAGCACTTTTTCAGATGTTTGTATGCAGTGTTGTGAAGCAGACAAGTACTAGTGGCTGCTAGTCTTAATTTTACCCCTTGATTGGATTTGTTTTGCTGAAATTTAACTTTTAAAATACACATCTAGACACAAAGAGTTATCTGCTCACCTGTCTTGACTACTCAGTGCCACCTGCAGACTGGGCGAGCACCTCCAGAAGGTGCTTTTATCCCATCCCCATGAATGGGATAAAAACAGTGTGTCTCTGGAACTGCCTCTCTCTTTCCACTGGTTTTAAAGGGAGCCCAGGCAAACCTTACATTATTAGATATCTAAAGATTAGACTATTAGGCATATAAAATTAGTCATTGTGAGTCCTGCCCTTTGCAGCCCTGCACAGTCTGTTTTCCCATGCCTCTACTTCCCTGGCGATAAAGCAGGGTAATGGCAACATCGAGGTACCTAGTGTGCTGTGCATGTTGCCTATTACAATTATCATGATTGTCTCAGTGTTACTTTGTGCTTCTCCATCTGTTTGCAGCCTCCATCTGTTGTCTCTCCTCTTGCTCTCAGGTAAGTCTAAAGATTTAGATAAACCTAAGGGTTAGGTTGTAAGTTGTCTCTGGCAACAGACCTTTTATTTTATTTTATTTTATTTTATTTTATTTTATTTTATTTTATTTTATTTTATTTATTTTATTTTATTTATTTTATTTTATTTTATTTTCCTTGCTGCATTTGCATTGCTTACTGAAGTAGGACTCTGATGTTTGACCATGGCCTACATATGCTACAGCAATACAAGTGATGATAATAATAATAGTAGTAGTTTTCCTTGATCTTGCAGTCCATGGTCCAAGAAATGCTGCTATGACATAAATCATATACTATCTCATTTTAATTCCTGATAATCACAGGATACTGCAAGGACATCTCAGGGAGTAAGTTTGCAAAGGGCTTTGAAATCTGTTGGATAGGCACAGAATAACTTTGATATCCACACACTAGGTCAAATCCTGATCTGTGGCAGGCACCATCACTTCTTTTGGCAGCTCAGGCTAAGTACTCCTTAGCAGCTGAGACTGCAATGCAAGAGTTAATTCCTTGTTAAATGTGCAAACCAAGAGTAATGCTACTTGAAGATTCTACTTTGAAAAGCAATTAAAACTTTGCAGAGTGAAACTTTATGGGCAACATGGGAAGGTGACTGCTACCTCCTTTACCTTGATCTTTACAACCTTAATAATACCTACCACACTAAGGGAGCTGTGTGGTCTGAAAGCAAGGAGTTATTTTTTTTTTTTTGATTTTTTTTTTTTTTCAGTGTGTGTGTAGGCAGCAAGAAAAATCAGTGCTTGGCTTCAGAGCTCAGAGAAAAAGACCAAATGCAAAATAATTGTATACAGTAAATCAGATCTGAATAGGGTCATCAGCAAATGAACAGATGGAGAAAGATTTTCTGCCCTCCCATCCAGTTACTGCTACTCAGTGTGTCACTAACTCACCCTCCCTCTAGGGCAGCAACCTTTCCAAATTCTCTGAAACTCCAAGGCCACTACTATGTTGTAGATAAGATAATTAAAGCATTTCTCTTAGCCAGTGTTGTTCATAACATACTTTTGCGGTTGTGTCCCACTGCTAGAGCTGAGTGCAGACCTGGTCAAGCTGCGTAACAATAATGGGTGAAGATGTCTGTTCTCCAGTTTCCTTTTAAGTATCCTCAGGGTATGTTATGGAATGACAAAGCTCATCTGAATTTACTAGACTGAGTGAAACCCTTTATTCTTCACAACTTGCAATGAGTAAGAGAAAAATATATTGGAACCCACACTGCCATCTCACCACTTTTCCCATGACCCTATGTCACCAAAGATATTCCTGGTTGTTACTCCATACAGCAGTATATATATAAATAAAAATAAAATAAAAACTTACTGTGAGTATTTCCATGCATCTGGTTACTTCCATTGACTTCCAAAGCAGAAAGACACCATGTTCCTCCCTCCCCAGCACACATACAAGATGATGTTTTTGTAAACAGTCTACAACAATTGCCTAAAGTGTGGTCCTCCAGTTGTGCTAAAGCACAGATTACCTTGGGTCGCTAGCAGACTCCTGTCTCTTTTGGATTAGATGCATTGCATTTCTCACTCAAATTTCTTACTTCCAAAATGCAGAAATAACTGATCCCAAGTCTCTGAGATGGTCCATTGAGTGCCCCATAACAGGAATCAGCCCTGGATGAGTGACAAGTTTAAGAGGCTATTAGTATCCATACTCTGATTTTCCAGCTTTCATTTTTATGTTAACACATTCTTTCACTGGTAGGCAAAAATAAACCCCCAAACAATAAACAAAAATGTGATGCTAACTATACCACATGAAATGGAGTCTGTTAATTTGCCTACTTAGGAAAACAGACTATAACTTTTATTTTACTGGGGTTATCATCTTACAAATACTTACGCATGTGTTTAACTTTAAACCTGTGAGACCTTTTTGAAGACAATGTAGCTATTTATATACTTCAGCCCATTATTTATTCTTCATAGGATTAGCGCTGACATTAGCAGCCTTAACTTTCTCTGTCGTTTCCTATTTTTGCGTAACAATAACGGTAGCTTTCTATCTGATGTGATTTACACAGCCCATCATTTGCCTTTGTCTAGGAAGCTATAAATCAATGAGTTTTTGTTTTTTCTTCTTCTTCTTTTTTTTTTTTTTTTTTCTTTCTTCCCTTTTTTTTTTTTTTTTTTTTCCCAGACTGATCTTCAGTCTGATTTTCAGTCCGATTCTCTGGGCTGTAACAGTGATTATGCCTGTTCCCTCTGTTTTCCCTCCAGGTTTTCTTGGGTGGCTTCTACCAACAAAAACACTTCTCATCTAATTGGGACAATGAACTTTATCTTTTTTTTTTTTTTTTTCCTGCCAAACTTTCTTTAATGGTCTCTCTTTAAGTTAGAGACTGCAATTTCATTTAATTACTTGAAACCCTCTAAAATAAACAATTTTAAACTAACAGAACAAAGAGCCATTTATTTTGCTGGTGCCCTCTCCCCATTATCCTTCCATTCTTACTGCTAATGGTATTGAGAGATTAAACTTCATCCTACAGGCAGCGACCTGCTATCCTGTTTCATTTTAATTTTTCATATCCCCCTTCCCCCACTTTGGCTGGCAGTCCCCCCAGGTTACACATTACATGAAAGTATACATCATTTGCTCTTACTTCTTTCTGCATGCTGCCTCTAGGCTAGGAAATTTGCAGAATGCTGCTGTTGCTGTTGAGAACTATCCATTTTCCTTTAGTCAAATGTTTTTTAACTTGAAAATGTCAATACAGAGACAAATCATAAGATCAACTCATAAATATTCACAGGCAGCTTCATTTGTTTTGTTTTGTTTTGTTTCTCTCCCCAAGTCACAGTGTTATCAGGGAAGTGCTTTACTGGATACTTTGCACTTATTCCTGAGTTGTCTTTCTCTCATTAGTGCTTAAAGAGGTACAAAGAGTTAAATTTTTCATTAGCAATTCTTGTGCAATGTAATATCCTGCATGTACTAGATACACAGAGATATTTCCCTTCTGGAAAAAACCTATAGGGCTTTGTAGAAAATTACAAACTTTCTCATATGATTTTTTTATCCACCTTGTAAAATCATATATACAATGAAATATACTTCTATGAGATGGTTCAAAGAAACCTGTGGAGAAGAAATAACTCTCTAATAAATCCTGTAGGTTTCTGGAGTATTTTCTATATCCCTATTAAATTTTTTTTTTTTTTTTTTTTTTTTTTTTTTTTTTTAAAGAGCACTACTAATTCCACCCCTCTGACCCCTCTGCATGTCCATGGGCTCCTCTGAAAAGGGCATGGAGCCAAAAACATGCCCTGTCATTTCTGTCTATAGACTGGTATAAAATAAAATTCTCCCACTGTCTCCAATCCCCCAGTGGCTTGAGATTGCTATCCTGTCAGTTTTTTTCTTCAGTAAGTTTGCTTAAAATGAATTCTCTCTTCTTCCATTCTTTGGTGGTAGGAGTCACCACAGATTCACTGAGTTGGAGGAATCTACCACCAAATTTTGAACCCTTGGCATTTGTGTTCATGTACACCTGAAACAAACCTGGAGTCACAAGTCCAAGACCACCATGGGAGCACTCCCACTATTAAGCACAAGATGAGGGGGTATCAAGCTGAGTCAAAACTGGGGCAGATGCAATGAGAGGGTCAGCATGAGAACGGCCAGATCCCTGACAGTGTGCAGAAGTGAAGAATGAAAAGTTTTAATACATTTTTGCACAAATGTCAAATTCCAAGTCACATACAGCCTACATATAAAGAGAACTGTAATGAACAACAGCATAGAAACATTTGTAATTTGACTAGATGACATCACGGGATCTCTTGTTAAGATATTTTTATTGA
This sequence comes from Heteronetta atricapilla, assembly GCA_011075105.1. Lineage (NCBI taxonomy): Eukaryota > Metazoa > Chordata > Aves > Anseriformes > Anatidae > Heteronetta > Heteronetta atricapilla. The sequence continues at coordinate 6,392,415 of CM021763.1, forward strand.
TAAACAATCATTCTTTGAGGATAAATTTGTGGTTTGATTGGAGGTATGAGAGGAACGGAGCCCATTCTGCTCTGTCATTATACTATGCCTCTGTTACCCCAAGCAATATTTCTATACAATTATGTAAATATTTGTAGCTGAAAATTTAACTTTGAGAAGTTAGAAGTAAATGGAAAATGCTTGATTTGCATGGGCATGAGAACTTCCATGACTCTGTTTGAGGCAAAGAGAAAGCAGCATGTTTATGGTTAAAAAGTGGTATATATTTCTGAGTAAAAACAATGATGTTGGTGTTGAATCAACCAGCTGGTTGATTTAATAAAATATTAAAATGCAGAAACAGTGTATTAAACAGATTGGAAATCATCAACTTCATTATGTTAATAGAGCAAATACAGTATCTTGATTTCCAATAAATGGAACAATCTACCGTATGCCGAGTCACTTGCTGTCTGTTACTATATTCTATTAAAAAGAAAATAATGATTCTAACAGAATGTCGTGTAGCCACTCCAGGAATTAATAGAATTAGTGCAACAACCACAAGATAGAATATAAATATTCCATTGAATTATCAATTAAAACCTCATAGCAGTAAAGGTAAACTACATCAAATAAGTGAACAGAAATTATAGACTATTTCCCAAATTCTTATATTAGTCTTCATCTTGAGCCTGGAATGAAAATTCTTGAGAGTAACAAGTATATAATTACTTGACATTTTTCTTCTTCGAGTCATCTTAGGAAAACAAATTACATGATGTAAGTGCAGCTCTTTGGATTCGCAAACTGCTGGCATAATGAAGAAAACCCTGTGTAGTTATTATGCATTGAGCATTCATTGATGTTAATTTTTGCTCAAAAGATTGAAGCATAGATCATTTCTCAGTTTCTAATATGAGTCTGCTGAAGCTTCATTCCCATTAGATTTAGTCTGTCCCTGTTGTAAGAAGAAAAGCTTAGTTAATTTGCCTGGTTTGGCTGGACTTTTCTCCTGGCAGCCACCTAAAGCAAAATAACATCCATACAAAAATCAACTTCTTCCATAAGTCACTTATGGTAATTAGCTACTAACATCGTAGAGCTGAAAGAATGTCACATGAGGCAGAGGGGTTCTTTGGGGTCATATGTAGGGTTGAGGAAAGGAAACAAAGAAAGGAAAAATATCAGAGAAAAAATCCTAATCTTTATTAGTCTCTAGAATCATATTTGCATATAATTTAAAACTGGATAGTGAAACAGGGATATTTGTAGGTACTGGGCAGTGTAAACTAATAAAGATTTATATTTTTAGTTCCTCTCATATTCTTCCGTATTCTGAAGCTACTCCAGTTGCATACATAATAATATTACTTGTCCCTATTTTCTAGCTGGAACGGTACCAGTACAGCACCTACCACGTGACAACATTTTTCAGAAAGGTTGTCTGCTGTCACAGTAGAAAGAAAATAGTAAGGCTGCAGCATTGTTACTTCTCCAGACTATCCAGGAAAAAAAAAAAAATAAAAGCTACTTAAGTGTTTTATCCAATGGAAATAATTCTAGAAAATATGGATACTTTTCTGGTTCAATCTTTAGTGCTACCCACCTTGGAAAAATCATTTTCCTTTTCTAAACTTCCATTTCCTTTCCTATCCCTTCTCTTTTCAACCCATTTTGATTGCAGTGTTTCTCTAACTACTTTAAGGTACATAAAGTGAGTCAAAGCAGGTAGAGTTTTTCTTCATGTCAGTGATATCATAACAATCCCAGCAGAGGTTTAAAGACATAATGGTTCTGTCCCCTCAAAGGTCTGTCCCCTTACAGGTGTTTCATCAACAACTGCCAATAGAAAAGGACTTTTTTTTTTTTTTTTTTTTTTTTTTTAGAGGGGGGGAATTTTAAAAATAACACTGTTATGTAAAAAATATATCGTTCAGATTTTTTGGGGGGGCCGGGGGCAATAAAGAATTAAAAAAGAGAAAGCCTTACACTGAAGAAAAGATACTTAGAAATAATTAAGTTTGTTTTTCCAGATTGTTATACTAAATGTACTAAATGTTTTTCAAAACCTGAATTGAAAGGATTTTTTTCTTCTGCAAAAGTGTTATAGTTTTCCAAACCCAGAAATTTCAGATCCTGCTTAATCACTCTTGTGTTTTTTTATGCAGTTCTGAGATTGCCCTAGGAATTCCCGTGTCTCCTTTACCAATTTGAGCCACCAGAAGGAGATTGTATAGGAGATATATTATTAACACACACTACACTGGGGGTAATTTTTACTTAACTATCTACTGACAAAGGGCATCCCTCAATGCCTATTTAGTTAAATTTCTGAAAGTTATTTGGAAGATAGGTGGGGAGTAGAGGAGGTCAGGAAATCCATTTCCTTAACAAACTTTAAACACTCCTTTCCAGTCTTTTCAGAACAAATTAATAATAGACAAATAGTTTGTGAATAACCCTTACCTTCTATCATCATGTTGAGAGTTTCACTTTGTGTTTGCTTGCCTAATATTTCTCAATATTTCTGAAAATTAGGAATTTATGATCCTGACCCAGATATAATATGATACATATTATACAACATGACCCAGAACGCTCTCTCACAGCTCTGATCATAGAATCATAGAATCATAGAATATCCTGAGTTGGAAGGGACCCTTAAGGATCATCAAGTCCAACTCTTGACACCGCACAGGTCTATCCAAAAGTTCAGACCATGTGACTAAGTACACAGTCCAATCTCTTCTTAAATTCAGTCAGGCTCGGTGCAGTGACCACTTCCCTGGGGAGCCTGTTCCAGCGTGCAACCACCCTCTTTGTGAAGAATCCCCTCCTGATGTCAAGCCTAAATTTCCCCTGCCTCAGCTTAACCCCCTTCCCGCGGGTCCTGTCACTGGTGTTAATGGAGAAAAGGTCTCCTGCCTCTTGACACGCCCTTACGAGGAAGTTGTAGACTGTGATGAGGTCTCCTCTCAGCCTCCTCTTCTCCAGGCTGAACAGGCCCAGTGACCTCAGGCGTTCTTCGTACGTCTTCCCCTCCAGGCCTTTCACCATCTTCGTAGCCCTCCTCTGGACACTATCCAACAGTTTCATGTCCTTTTTATACTGTGGTGCCCAGAACTGCACACAGTACTTGAGATGAGGCTGCACCAGCGCAGAGTAGAGCGGGACAATCACCTCCCTTGACCTACTAGCGATGCCATGCTTGATGCACCCCAGGCTACGGTTTGCCCTCCTGGCTGCCAGGGCACACTGCTGGCTCATATTCAACTTGCTGTCTACCACGACCCCCAGATCCCTCTCTTCTAGGCTGCTCTCCAGCGCCTCATCGCCCAGTCTGTACGTGCAGCCAGGGTTTCCCCGTCCCAGGTGCAGGACCCGGCACTTGCTCTTATTGAACTTCATGCGGTTGGTGATCGCCCAGCTCTCCAACCTGTCCAGATCCCTCTGCAAGGCCTTTCCACCCTCATTCGAGTCCACAACTCCTCCAAGTTTGGTGTCATCAGCAAACTTGCTCAAAATACCTTCTATTCCTACATCCAGATCGTTTATAAATATATTGAAAAGTACCGGCCCTAAAATGGAGCCTTGAGGGACCCCACTGGTGACCGCCTGCCAGCCTGATGCAGCCCCATTTAACATAACCCTTTGGGCCCTGCCCATTAGCCAATTGCTCACCCATTGGATGATGTTTTTATTTAGCTGTATGGTGGACATTTTGTCCAGTAGGATCCTATGGGAAACCGTGTCAAAAGCCTTGCTGAAGTCCAAAAAAATCACATCAGCTGGTTTCCATTGGTCCACCATACGGGTGATCTTATCATAAAAGGAAATCAGGTTAGTTAGGCAGGACCTACCCTTCACAAACCCATGCTGGCTGGGACCAATGACTGCTTTGTCCCCCAGGTACGCCTCAATAAGTTCGAGAACCATCTTCTCCATGATTTTACCAGGCAAAATCCTGTACCTGATCCTGTACCATTTAACACCGTGGACAATTCCTGATTCCAGGTTTATTTATTTTATCTTTATTTTTTGTTATTTTGTTTTATTATGTTTTATTTTATTTTTATTTTATTTCTCTAAGTTTTGCTGCCTAGTCTAGTAGTTTATGCCATGTGTAAAGAAAAACATGAAAACCACCAAATTTATTCTCAAAAGCATAACCTCCCCTTCCCTCTCTTTTCCTCTCAATCTCTGTATCACTTAACTCCCCCCAAGAACAAAAGTAATGGATACAGTTCTCCCAGTTAACAGGCCTTTACCTCAAGTTTGTGTACAACTTTCCTGTGCAGTCAATGAAGAGAAAGAGCTTCTTTCAAATACCCAGAGGGAGAAATGTTGTCATAGTTATTTAGTGCTTAAACATAAGCACAACATAGCAGAAAGTTGATTGGCTCAGTCAAATACCCTAGGTTGCATCCTATCTTCTCCAGTCTTGTTTGGTAGCCAGTCCCAATCTTTCAGTTTTCTGCCAGGCACCAACCCAAAATTTGGCTATGGGCATGATACTTAAAGTATCCTTGCCTCTGTTCTACCATCAACAAAATGAGATCTTCCTTCTCTGGGGGAACTGTGAGAATTAATTAGCTTGTGTTTGCCAGAACTTCAGAACTGCTAAGCAAATGCTGATTAGAATAATTTTACAGGCTTCAGAGGACCGCATATCTCAAGGGATCATGTGGAGAACTCTCGATGGGGAAGTAATGCCACACACTCAAAAATGCATTTGCAAGACTTTAGTCTATGTTTCACTTGAGTGGATTCATATTTTAAAAATCTTATGGCTCTATTCTTTCTAACCCTGCATACTTCATATCGACTTGTGTTTAATCTTGCATGCAGAGGGTGAGAAAAGTGTCTATAAAGTGGTCCTTCCTCACACCCCTAAGGAATAATCTACACTCGTCACTATAGCATGTAACTGCAAAGACCAAAATAGCTTTGCAAAGAAATGGATGTTAAAACTTCCCATGGGGAGTTGAAATGGGGAGCAGCAAAGTCTTGACCAGAGCACAGGGGGTTATGGACATGGCAACCTATGAAAGGGCAGAGCAGCTACTTTTGCTGGATGTGTTTTTTGCAGAGCTAGGCTGGCCTCAGGGAGAATCTCAGTTGCTCAAATTTCCTTCTGCTTCCCTCAGGCTTCTTTGCTAGTACAGTCCCAAGAAAGGAAGACTGATAAGCTCAAGCTACAGAGCTGTGCCATTATGGGTCTCTGGGCAGGAACTGGGTTTCCTCTGGCAAAGGCAGATGGGGAGAGGGGCTGAGACTCACTCTGAGCACTGATCTGGCTCTGGCCCATGCACTCTGCAGCTTTGGAAAGCAGGGGCAGGAACTGACAGAGCTGCCACGAGCACAAATTCTAGGAACATTAACTATTCAGTGCCTGCTTGGTTTTCCTTTTTCTTTTTCTTCTCTCTCTCTCTTTTAAAATCTTCTCTTACATAAAACTACACCATAATAGGATTTTTAAGATTACTTTCATTTGATTGGAAGATTTTTATTTATATTAGTCTTCTCAAACACCTCTGTATTCTTTATCTAGCCTGGTTCTTCATCCTTCTAAAGGGCAAGGTTTGGAAAGTCAGAGGTTTTGAGTCATTGACCGCTATGGGATTTTCTTGCCAAGTCAGATTTCCCTTGACATGAGTAAGGAATCAGAGCTTACCCTTATAAATTAATTTATGCACATCTGCCTACATATGCCTACTGTATTCATTCATTAAAATAAAGTTAGCAAGGACTGCTGAATATATCTTGCCTAACTCATGTCAACCCTCTCCTCAGTCCAGAGACAAGATTCAAATATGAGATACAGGAGAGACAGCATCAGTTCCACGTACTGCCATCATCAGCCAGCTTCAGGTTTGCTGTCCATTGATCTCTTTCTGCCTTTATCTCTAATTTGAAAAATACTTTCCTTCCTCATAGAGGTATTGGTTTAGTCAAACGAATATTCTCAAAGTGTTAAGATGCTCTAGAACCTTAGTATGTGTGTGTGTGTGCGCGTACATATGTAGGTTCTGCTTATTAGATATTTTGCTAAGCAATATTTCTCTCTCTTTCCTCCCCCCGCCCCAAATATAATAACTAGCTAGTAGCAAAAGTGACTAAAACAAGGTAAATTCCACTTCTTTTTCAAAACAAAACAAAACAGAACAAAGCAAAACAACCCTCTT
>CM021763.1:6409457-6444187 GCA_011075105.1 Heteronetta atricapilla
TTCTTTTCTTTTCTTTTCTTTTCTTTTCTTTTCTTTTCTTTTCTTTTCTTTTCTTTTCTTTTCTTTTCTTTTCTTTTCTTTTCTTTTCTTTTCTTTTCTTTTCTTTTCTTTTCTTTTCTTTTCTTTTCTTTTCTTTTCTTTTCTTTTCTTTTCTTTTCTTTTCTTTTCTTTTCTTTCTTTTCTTTTCTTTTCTTTCTTCTTTTTCCTGTGCTACTCACCTACTGTTACCTCATAGTATTCTGACCTTCCCTTATATTTTTCACTCTCAAAAACAATCCAGAATTTTTAAGAGTATTAATTCCTGAAAAAGGATCGTTGTTATTTGTGTGTCTGTGTTTACTCACACCACAAGATCCTGTACACATTACTAGAGTCCTGGTGTCATTTTTTATATCTTCTTCTGATTATTGCAAAATTGTTATTGTTGAAAGACACTGGGCTCGATGGACTTCTGGTCTGATATCTGCTAAGACTGCTCTTGTATTCTGACCTCTGTGTATACTATACTTCAAAGTGAACACAGAAGATGTTGTAGGGATCTTTTAAATATGGCATATCTCTATCTCTATCTCGCTTCTGCCCTTCTGTGTCACACAGAAGCCAATTCTGATTAATACAGTAATTATGTGGTTATTAAAAACAGTAATCATGCAGGAATTATCCAGTTCTGTAAAAATCCCATAGACAGAAAATATATGAACATTTTTAAATTGAGCATTACAATTGTCTGCATATGCAAGAAGCAAAATGACACATAAAGAATTTTTAAGATCCCAAGGAAGTGCTCTGAACATGTTAAGAGAAAATGGTCTCCTCAATCAGGATGGAAGTGAGCATTGTGCAAGGAGCCAGATCCTGATTCATCCTCTTGAAGGATGTTAGTGACTAAATAGTAGCTATTAATGAAGAGCAACAATTTATAGCACATGTGTTGGATAGACTTGCACTAAACTGGGGCCATCTGAGGAGTTTATTCATCCTTGCATAGCTCCTTCATTTCCAATTTCTGAGCCTGTTTTAATTTGTTATCAAAGTAATCTCTCGCTCCAGCTGGAGTCAGCAGTGTGTTTTGTTGTCTATGGGCCTGGCAGACTGTTCACTTTGAATAGGATTCTGTAAAGATTACCTGTTCTGCATCTGTGATGGTTTTCTAGGTGCCAGGAGGTACTGTTTTCAGATGAGAAACAGTGAAAGGAATATGCAGACAATGCGGTTCTGCAGCTTTTCAGATCTACATGGGTTTCATCAGCAACAAGCAGCAAACAAAGGGAAAAAAGAAACAACTACGGCAAGTTAAGAAATGTAACAATGCAGCAAAATAATCTAGTTCTTCCTGAACAACACAGTAATGTTAACTCAGCCATTTCTCAAATAGGCTGAATTCTGAAAGGAGCTACATGGTCTCTATTGGCACATATTTAAATATGTATGAATTTCACACACTTCTACATAATTAAAGATATTTACATGCATGAAATACCTGTGCAAACAACCTGTTTACCAGTTAGTTTTGAATGTAATTTACAACTAGCACAACTCCAGTTATAGGTGAATGAAGTGAAAATCTATAAGGAGCTTCAAAATAGAGAAAAACAAAACAAAACATAACAAAACAAACAACAGCAACAAAAACAACAAAAAACTACCATATATGAACTAGAACAGGTTTGATTCCAAAAGCTATATTGTGAAGGACCTCAAATCAAAGACTGTCATCACCTCCCAGCTGGGTAAGAGGATGACTCCCAGCCCTCAAGGAAGGAAGGATGTCTCACCCCCTCCCAGGTATGGAACAGATAGGCAGTGACCTGGGCTGCATTTGGAAGGGGAGAAGCTCTGCTTTGCTGGAAATAGAGCTTGTCTTCATGATGCTCAGTGATGCTTCCTGAGGAGAGGCTGCAGAAGCTCAACATGGACACAGCAGCTGGGTGAAGGACTGCAGCATGTGGAGGTGGTTGGGCCATTTCAGGGGTTGAGGCAAAGGAAGACAAGCTCTGGAGCCACTGGGCTTGGGACCTGCTGTAGAGGGTTTAACAGGGAGAAAACCAGTCTGAAGCAGGAGTTTTAGAAAAGTAGTTTGACAAAACAAATGGATAAACTGAACCAGGAGATCCATACCAGTTCTGAATATCCCAAACATTTGTAGGAGCTCTATTTTCATTCAATTTGCCATGTGTACTAATATCACTAGAAACACAGATCTAGTTTGGACCTGTGGGAGACAGAAAGACTGACCAGTTGGTGACTATATGCACTTTGTTGTTAGTCTAGAGAACATTACTTCTTCTGTCTTAAAGGTGCTGATCTGACCTAACACCTGAAAGCTGTGTCAATTGCACAGGCCCTATTCTTCAGTCCCTAATTGAACAATAACAGGTTCTGAAGGAGTTTAGGCCCTACTGGGAAGAGTGACATAGGAAAATCTTCCTGTACATTATCAGGGTAAGTCTGAAAAATAAACTTTGTACACCAAAACTGCTGCATAAAAAAAAACATGTCTCAGAGCTAGCCCTCTTGGTTATTCTGCATTTCATTTCCAAACCATGACAGATCTGGGTACTGATGAAGGAGAAACACATGGAGCAAATGGAATAATGGACATAGTTGAAATGAGTACATGTGGTCAGTTGTTCCCATAGTGCTAACAAGTCATGCCGCTTTATCTTTGGATTGCTCTCAGTCCATTTTTTTTTTTTTTTTTCCCCAAAATCCGTAAGGCAAGAATTATGCCTACTCTGAAGATTGTATCTCTGTTCATAAAATAGGTTATTTCAGAAACAGCTAAGATGGGATAATGGCTGGCAGGGTCACAGGCTTTTAATAAGAATAAAAAATCCTCTGTAGTGTATCATTTGATATGAGTGCTTGAAGAAGCCACATATAATGAGTACTGACAATGCAATAATACTTTTATAATGGTGAAATGCAGTGTTTGAGGACTGCTTTATATTAATATGATAAATGGAAGGGAAGAATAACTTGCAAATGGAAGAACCAAGACTGAGTTTCTAGGTCTGTTCTTAGGCTTGAAGATAAACTTCAGAAGATAGAGCAGCTATCACCTGATATGCACCACGAACATAGTTTTTCTGTGTAAAGGTCTGTGGTATCAACACTCAGACACCTCCTTAAGGGATTATTTCTTCTGTTGCTTTCTCTTTTATTCTTTTTTTTTTCCTAACCTATCATTTCAGCCAACATGGTTTTTCAAGGGGAGAGCAGCACAATTGGCATGTTAGTCTATTCAGACACTTCTTACCTTCCTCATCACTCATTCTGTGTTGTTTTTAGCAGATCTTTATTCCCTAGACTCATATCTGTGACAAGACCAGGGGAATCTGTCCTCTACTCTCTCCTTCTCCCCCTCTAAACTCATTTTTTTCTCTGCACTGAGGCATCACCCCACTTCTTCTTCTCCCCCCCCCCCCCCCCGCCGCTGGCATGTGATCAGCTTTAAGTGTTCAGGACAGTGGTAAATCAGATAAATAACAGAAAAATAACTTCTAATACCAAGGACTACTGTCCTTCTACCTGGGTTCCCAGTATTTTCAATATTTTCTTGAATGCCACAGTTTAAGCAACACTTTAAATTTGTTTCAAAGTATTTCTTTCCTCCAGCTTGCCTGCAATATAGAAACAGGACTGCTGTCTGCTGTTTCCCTGTACCACAAAAAATTAAAGGGGAAGGGAAGGGTGTGGGGGGGGGAGAAGGGACAGAAGAGGAGAGAGAACAAGGAATTTACCTAGAGTAATATTTGTTATTGTTATTATTCAGTCAAAATAAAATTCCCCATTTTGAAATTGGCCATGCTATGGAAATTCAGAAATCACTCATTTTAGAAGCACTGAAATGCTTAAATTTGATAAGATAAAGTGTTTCATTTCAAGCAAAATCTGTTACATGACATAAGCTGTATTACATAAATTATAATAATATTCCATATTGCAATATGGAACTCTAAAGAAATGTAAATGAAATATGTAAAAACAAAACAAAACAGTTTGTTTCAGAACTTGCCTTTTGAGAATTGTGCAGGTATTTCATTTTCCCAGAACACTTCTGATTTCAATGCACTGTTTTTTTCTGATAAGAAAGAATTGTGTTGGAAATGTTTTGCCCAGCTCCTGTCTGCAGTATAAATTCACCAAGATAATCCATACACTTGCTGGAAATTATACTGGAAGTAGTAAGAAATGACCAGGCATTGAGGCTGAAGTGCTGTTACCACCAGAAATAATTTTTCCAGGTTAAATTTGAGACACTTTAAGAAGATAGTATGGCAGAAGTTGGCACTATTTTCATCCATACTGTGCAAGTTCTGTAGTTTGATAGAAGACTTCAATTTTCAAGGCTGTCATTTCAGCACCATTCATGAGTATCAGATTCATTAAAGTATTTTAACAGGTACCACAACTGTCTCTGAACACAATCCAATGACGAGCAGCAAAGACATGCTTTGGTGAGTTCGGCCAGGCATCATGATATGTTGGTAGCATATTTAGTCAGAAGCAGAAAATCGACTTCCTTCCCCTAGAAGTAAACACACACCACATACACTTGTGATTGTAGCAAATTAAAGTCCTAATAGTGCCTGCCGGGTGGGCTTGTGAACTTGTAACCTTGTTGTTTATTTATCCATCTCCTAAGAATCTCAATTTCTATCCACTCTGTTATTTTCAGGGAGCTTTACTCATCTTCCTCCTTCTCACTCCTCTTGCTGGGAGGCATCATTTTCCCAATCTCAATGTACTTATTTTCTTATTTGGTTAGAAATAGTTTCTCTATTTTCCTGTATGGGGTTATGTATTTTTTTAACATGCAAAATTAATTGAATTTAGAAAGAACAACATTTTTTTTTTTTTTTTTTTTTTAACCCAATATGAACTGTATTCTGAAAACAAGTGGAAACAGTAGTCATTTTTCTTCCCCTTTCCCTTTGTTCAGAGAACTGAAAAGTTAGTTTGACTGGTAAACAGGGTTATGTTCTTAAAGTTTGGCCAAGATGGAAAAAGAATTGTTAGGTCTTCCAACAGAATGAACATCTACCACTACTCTGAACTATCTAAAACCAGTAAACAGAATTAAATCTGTAGTAGTCTGTATTAATGATACCTGTTGCCTGATATTTTTGGCCATTTTTTTTCCCAATAAATATGAATATCATGTTGGGCATCATTGCAAGATAATTAAAGCTGAACTTCATTTTTTCATGGACTTAAGTTCTTAAATGAGAATAAAAACATGAACAAATAGACCTCAACTAACTACAGTCTCAGGAAAAAAAAATACATTCACTATGACTGCATGGAGACATTAACAAATAAGTGAACATATCTGAGGTAAGGTCTGGATCTAGACTTATCTAGTAGCTCTAGTTTCCTTTTGCTTCATGATACTTAAGATGAGGAAAGTAGTTACAAAAAAAGTCAATGGAGTATTTTTTTTTTAATTTATTTTTTGCTATCTTCCGTCAGTATCAGAGTCTCCAGTGCATATTCATTCAAAGAATGTGAAACAATGTATGTGTGGGGGGACTTTATAGTATAAGAGGTGATATCAATACAAATGACAGCATAACTCCTTCCTTAAACTAAACAGGGAACCAGTCTGTGTAAAGACAAAGCCTCTGCCTTATATGCCATGCTGAGGGGCTGTGAAACTTCACTACAACAGTATTAAATGCTTGGAAGCACCCCATCAGTAGGGAGGAAGCTTTCAGGACTGATAATGAAGAATTGTTCTTTTTAATGGCATTGGCTTAAATCAAAGGCTGCAATGCCAACAGTGTTTAATTTTTTTTTTTTTTTTTTTTTTTTTTTTTTTTGGTGCCAGTCACTGAAATGCTCTTGTCTGATCTCCCCAAAAAAGGGTTAAATTGTAAGGTAGCTGTGCACAGGAGGATCCTTTATGCCTAATGATTGTGTTTCATCTGTGGTTAAGGGCAAGAGTGGGGAGAGAAAACCTCAGTTCTTTTCCATTTTTATTATAAAACTAATTTTATTCTTACACCTGCTAGCTCTCCCCCCTACCAAGTCTCCACTCCCCAGGCAGAGAGCTAGCAGTGCTCATAAATGCCTCTTAAAATAAAAATTTCTGTTCCATTAAACATATGAAAAATATGTTGCATTGAATACAGTTGGTTTGGGAAATCTGTTTTTATCCATTCTAACCAATCGCCCATACGAACTGCAGCTGCCACAAGTGGCATGGAATCTATTTTCTACTGCAAGGTTTAGGAATTCTGATTTTCTTCCAGAACATGGAGACTCAAGATGTCCATCATGCTGCTCTTAGGTCAGAAACAGCCACACTGCAAATTCAGTCTGGCTTGGTAAACATACTATTTACTGGAAAATGGCTTTAGGTTCCCAAGACTGTGAATCGCAAAAAACTGACTCCACAATCAGTAAGATTGTAAAGTAGGTATGTTTATTCAGCGCTGGGCAACACGGGGGGGTAGTCCCACCAAAGTCGTGCGCAACAATTCACTCGCTTGCATTCTCTTTTATCCCCTAAAATATTACATATGCATTAAGTTTCGCAACACACCTATGCATATTCATTTCCTAGCTCCACCTAGCCCCGCTTCGTATGCTAATTATCTTATCAGTCCTTCTGCGCTTGCGTAGTACTCTCTGGTGGTCGTCGGGTGGTCGTCAGGATGAAGTAAGACGTCTTCCTCAGAGTTGAACTTTTAACCTCATCTCCTTGCGCATGCTCCCTGAGCCCTTGGTCACAATCTGGGCCATAAAGTTGGTTTGGTCCAGTTCTTGGGATCCAAGAGGCTCCTGTTATCTCGACGCCTTGCTTGTTTACCTTATCCTTTATAAACAGTCTTTCTTATCTCTGAGCCTTTGCTCATCATCCGAACAATAGGGTTAGATTTATCTGGTTCTTGGAGCCCCAGGGGCTCATCTGGTCCTTGGGGCCCCAGGGGCTCATCTGGAGGCCTAAGCGCAGCATAGGCCCAGTACATCACAAATGTAGCACATATTAAGCAATGAGTGTTGTCTATATATTTATTCATAATCAGTCACTCTCTAATTTCTAATCCCATGTTTCAACTGCAGGTCCTGGACAACTTTTTAGAATGGTTACAGAAAATCACTACAAATCTGGGGAGACAGTTGAGAGAAGTTCTATGAACTGAAAGATCCTGGCAGTTCTGGAGATAGCAACTTGTAATGTTTATAGTCACATCTCTGTGTCAAGAACGGCAAAATGAATTTTTGTAGTCAAGTCTGCAGTGGCAAGGTATGTCTTTCTGACTTATTCTGATCTTGCTTTAAATATACTTTTCACTCTGTGATCTTATCATATACTTTCAACACTTTGGAAAATATGTGTAATATTAGCTTTCCTTCAGACTGGAAATAGTCCACAATTAAACAATCCAGGTTCTCTGCATACACAAAGCTGCCATAGCACGCCAGTGTCAGTAAAATTGTCCCACTTTTTTTTTTTTTTTTTTTTTTTTTTTTCCTTTTGTAGTGTTCTGTATGGTTCAATATTTGCAAAGTACTTTGGAGACAATGTTGAGTCCAAGGTTTCTGTAATAGATATGTGCAGTGTGTAAATCCAGTGCAAAGCTCAGGTTCCTGGTAAGTTACCAATTCTAGTTCTGGGCAACATTTGACTAATTCTTCAAAATAGAGTGCAGCAGATTTGCTGTTTTGTCAGAACAACACAGATCAGCAGAGAGCTAGTTACAGTGAATGTTTCTCAAACAGTCAGACTGAAGAGTGATATAGTAGGCTCTAGTATCCACTACTATGAAATAATAATGAAATGGGAGTGTGGCGTAATGACCACAAGGACACCAGGGTTTTTTAGGATCAGTAACTGCTATTCCTTTACTGATGACATAACTTCAACTCTATCTTGTTGATGACATAACTTCCACCCTATCTTACTGAGGACAGGCTCACTTATACCATTCAGCAGTACTTTTCCACTAATTATTCGTTGGTCAGCAACTTTGTCTGGTAACAACACCCAGCTACTTCAATGCCTTAATGGCTGGAGAACAAGCAGCCTGAGACAGCAAGGCATCTCCTGAATCACCTTCTTTGTTCCTTTTAAACACTTTACATTCCTCCTGGCCTAATAGTTAAGAGTCCGATGTTATCACCAACCATGGTGTTTGTTGACCACCATGGCCACACTCTCACTTGGCGTGTCAGTACAATCTTATTCTAGTGATGACATTGAAAATGCTTTTTCCTTGAGAAAACATTTCTATTTTAATCAAGGTATTTCCAACATAAAGGAACTTTATGTTGGAAACATAAAGGAGTTGCTGAGTACCTCTTAGGTCCCATTGATTAGTAAGGAATACAATGGTTCAAACAGTTAATGTGTGGTCGAAAGTCACCAAATCACCCGGGTGAAAAACAATGAAAATAATTCTCCTGACTTTGTTCTTCTAAAGCTGAAAGTAAGAATTTCAAATTTGTTCTCTTTTAAGACTCAATGCAAGAGATAGTTGATGGTTAACACACTTAGCCTTACCCTCCGTAGAATGCTAGATGAACAGGGTGTTAGTTTAGGGAAAGTTAAAGCTGAAAATAATGTTGAAATTCCCCCAACAATGAATCCATTCATTTACAAATCTTTCAGCACACTTTTTTTTATTACATCCCTGACAGTCTTCCCAAAGAAGCTGTGGCCAAGTCCATGTCTGCCTCCTCAACAATTTGATGCTCTCATATGGCATTTCAATAACCAGTAGGACTCTTTTGTCAGTGCTGTTTGGACAAGTACATCTGCAAATGTGGAGAGAACTGGGTACTGTTCATTTATTTTAGTTATGGGAGCCATAAACTACAGAATCCCCTCCCCAAAATGACTATTTTTACAATTGTAGGCTTAAGAGCTTTTCTGTTCATAAATAAGAAATGATGCAATTTGAGGCAGTTACAGCTGACATACTGCTGTATCAATCATCACATGTTTTGCTCTGCAAGAACTGGGTTTAGGGAAGAATCAAATGAAGTTGGCCGTTAACAACTTCTGAACAATCAAAAGTGAGGAGGTTGTACGAATAATATGCATCTAGTCTTTAGAACTCCTTGCTCAAGAATATTATGGAAGCTATGATTTTTAACAGTTTCAGAAAGTTACTGGAAAATCTTTCCACAGAGCTTCTGGAAGAAAAATCCAGAAAGTATGCTCGAGGAAGTACAACTATATGATTGCTGTATTTCTTTATTTTTATTTATTTATTTATTTCCAGGCTTCTCTAATTATCAAATATCACCCTGTTATCCTAAATTAGTATCCTCTGTCCCCTGATGCTGAGCTAGATGGAACCTTGTTCTGATCCGGAATGGCCACCTTGATGTTCATGCAATCTGAACATATATATATGTAAAGTCATTGTATGTACTAATTTCTTACTCATGAAAAACATCAAACCAGAGGCTCCAGAGACGGACAAAACTAAATAAAAAGTATTAATACATACTAGTATGATAACCCTGATACCTCCCCCCCTCCCCATCTTTTTTTCATCCCATCTTGGTGTGCCACTCCTAGACATTTTTTCTAGAAGAATACTTTAATGTCAGCTACCTCCTCCAGGCTTGTGAAGCTGTCCTGATTTTAATACCAGGCTTTCCATTGTCAGACCCAGAGCTGCAGCAACAGCTGCAAGACTTTATGGAAAGCACCTGCATGTTATGAAATGCCCCTATAACTTTTACATGGGACCAGGATGGTGTTTGTTTGAACTCCCTGAATAGCCCCGAAAAGTTACACAGAAGCCTGACCTCCTCTGAAATACTTCTCAGAACATAACTTCCATTCCTGCTTCCCTGCAAAGTCACCCATTTTCTTCTTGCACTGAGAGATGCAGTAAAAATATGCTTTTAGCAGCAGTGGATTACACCATCACCTGCACCCGCTCTGTTCCGTTGGCTGACGTCTTGCGAGGCAGAAACCAAGGCCATTGCCTCCCCACCTGCTTGAGGGAGAAGGGGAATAGTAGAGAATAATGTCTCCTAACTCCTAATACCTCCTAACATCGATTCAAGGTCTGGGTCGTGCAAGGGTATGGCTGGTAGTACCTTCTCAATATGAGTCTGAACAGGGATATAGTATAACCATAGTCCAGAGTAACCAGTCAATTCTGTTTTAAAAAGACAGTCATTCAGTTATCAGAGATTAAGTTGCATCCTTTTTGGGGGAAAACAAATAAGCAAAACAAAACACTATAAGATGGAGTAGGATCTAATCCATGGGGGCTTTTATGGAAATTAAGAAACAAAACATTGACTTGAACTGAAAATGGCAACCATCCAGTAAGCAACTTTGGAGCATCCTTCACAGTTCATTCTGACTATAGAAAGCTTGAAAACTCGCTATGGAAAATGCAGTTTTTTCTACTCTTAGCCAGAAGATTTTCCTCTCACAATATCTTGTCAAATATGCTTTCTGTTTCTGAAAAAGGGGTTAAAGTTTTCTGCTCTCCATTCAATCACAGAGGTTTATGAAATAGGGGAATCATAGGAAGGAAAGATGGGAGAGATCTATTAGGTTATTTTGTGCATCCCTTTGCCAAGGCAGGATTGCTCCCTGGAGTATATTCCAGAGTGCTTTGTCTAGTCCAGTTTTAAATGACTCAAGAAACTAGGCTTTCACCACCTCCCTTGGGAGACTGCTGTGCAGTCTAATAGTCCTCACTGCTAGGAAAGGCTTTTTTCTCTTATCTGTCAGCCTTTTTTTTTTTTTTTTTTCCTTAAATTCATCCCACTTGTCCTAGTTATAGTCTCATTGAGTAGCTTAAAATTCCTTTTCCAGCTTAAAGTTTAAATTCTTCCAATGCTAGACAGTAGTATGCATATTCATTCCCTGTTTAGTTATATTAAAAAATCTCTTAAAGCTAGAAAAAAATGTGGAGATGGAAGAGAGGTGGCTTCTACTCTTCATGCAACTGTGCCTGGTGTGACTTTCAGCAAGCTATTTCAGTTTTAACTTTATTCCCATTTAAACTTGTAGACTTCCCACTGATTTTACCTGAGATGATATGGGTAATGTAGGCTCAAATTTTGACATGAAGATGACATGTTGCTCAATAGGCACAAGATATTTCCAGCAGAGATACAGATGGATCCTCAGTTTCTCTCTTTCCTTTCAGAACCAAACAATCACCACCACACCACCACCAAACAAACCAACAAATTAAAACCCAAGAAATAGTTTTGTTTTTTTTTTTTTCTATTTCCTTCTTAACATTTTATTTTCATGAAAGAGCCTAAAAATAAAAGTAAAAATAAAAATGCAATGTGTCATAAGAGTTTATGAATGCTTTTTAAAGAGTTTCAGAATTCACTGAGATCCTGAAACAGATGCTTGCATGGAAGGATAAAATATTATCTTTATTAATCTTTCCTCTTGAGGAATGCTAGCAAGAAAGAAACCATACAGGGAAAACTATTTTAAATATCCTTTAGGGTGAAATTCGTGCACCATGTAATTTCCTTTAAAGTTCTATATTGGTGGTCTTCTGCACAGAGGTGAATATTGCTTCAAGGTCTTGACTACCAGGGGAAGATACACTGGTTTAACCGACATCAGTTCAAAAACAGATACATTCAAAACTACTCAAAGCCTTATGTTGACATTCATGGATTTCCCAATCTCAGGTTACCTTAAGCTGTCTTCAAACACTCCTTTAGACTGAAAATAAGAAGGTCATAAAGTGTTTTGTACCACTTTTAATCTAAGCCTTAAGTTGCATGTGTATGACTTGCCCCTATAGATACTGCCTTAGCTGGCAATTTTGAGAGTAGGAAAGATTTCTTATCTCACCTCACCTGAAAGCAAATGTCATACATGGGTTTAATAAAAAGAAGCTTTATGAAAGATTTTATGACCAGAATCTTCACCCTCATCAGCATTTGTTTTTGTTCTTTGAAAAAAAATGCTGATGAAAAAAAAGGAGCAATGTATCCCATTTCAGGTTTACAGGAAGCTTTTGATTCTCATTTTGGTTACACTGTGTACATCCAAAGTCATCTTACATGCTTTAATCACATATATAGAGACTAAAAAACATTCTTAGCTCATTTATTCTTTAAATGAAACTACAATTTTTCCTAGTTTTCTTTTGGTTCCATTTTCTATGGAGTTGTCAAGGATTTATTCAAAATCATGTGATCTCTAAAATAATCATTATTCCCTATATTATGGCTAGTATTATATCCCATGCACTTTCACTTACAGGCATGTCTGTCAAAGGGACCATTTTTCAGCCTCACAGCTCCCATGGCTCTGTCACTTTCTTACTTACAGAGGCCCAAAATGGAAACTATTTTTCTTTTCATTATGAGCTGTCACTTTTTCATCTTGGCACTGCGATGATAGACTTCCATTCATCTTCTATATTACCTTTCCTGAAGCCTCTGACACAGACTGACACAATGCAAAATGCAAGAGATCTCGGAGCATACGTTGACAATTTCTGGGAAAGGCACTTGCTTGTCTTGATTTGTTGTTTTAAATATATATTGAAAAATTCCAAGCTGTATGGTGTGTTGGAATGTTAGCAGGGGATTCTCTGTTTATTATGATCATTACAAAGAAATGCTCTGCCATACTGAATAAGAGCTGCTGGATACAGCATGGGATGGAATGAGATGTTGCCTTCGCCTTTTCTAAGGCTAAAGGGGAAAAAGTTTACTGCAAATCAATATTGACAACAGGGGATAAAAGGAACATGGTCAGCAAGCCTTCATGTAGGGATGCACATTGTAACAACCAAGCCACCACCACCACATGGTGAGTCCAGTGGAAACACAAGGAAGTGCCTGCTTAAACTGCAGTGAAAAGACTGAGTTGTTTTGAGTACAGGAAATGATTTAAATCAACCTTGAAGCAGAAAGATCAGGCACCCATTCACATTCAGTGGCACTACATGAAATCTGAGGACAATCTTTCTCATCATTTAGGCTGCCTTTCTCACCATGATTTCTGAGCAACTAGTATAAAAGACAATATAAGGATTCATAGTAATGGTGTCATAAGGTACAGGTTCCTTCTACATTGTTTCTGCATGACAGCCTTAAAATCCATCAAAAAAACAGCAAAAAAAAAAAAAAAAAAGGAAAGGAAAGGAAAGGAAAGGAAAGGAAAGGAAAGGAAAGGAAAGGAAAGGAAAGGAAAGGAAAGGAAAGGAAAGGAAAGGAAAGGAAACAAACAGAGTGAAGGCAATGCACAGGCCACAACACGGTAGGAAAACCTGGGTATAACTTTCTATATCCCAGAGATCCTGGAAAACAAAATCATTTCACTAATAACCAGGACAAGTTAGCCAGACATGAAAACCATCAAAGTCAGAGATGAATGCAAATAACCACAAGCTACACATCTCATGAGCTCTGTGGCATGGTATATGCTTTGGCTCATAATTCTTTTCTACCACATGAATAAAAAAATTATTACAAATATACTTGGTGAAGATCTTGTTGTGAGAAAAATCTCAATAATTTTCTTCATACAGGATCTTCTGTGGAGCTATTTTATTCGCGATTGCAATGGCTGGCATCCTGCCAATTAAGAGCACATTATATATAGTAAACATATCATACATAGCCTTATACTCCCTACTACCCGACACCTAATCACCTCCCCTGTTTCCTCATTGTCTGAGTACTACAGGTTCACAAGCTACTCAATGCTCCTCTATACCATACATGTACAATTATTATTATTATTATTTATCAACCCTTTACATTCTCCTTTTTATTTTTCTTTTTTTCTCTTTTCTTATGTTTTGAGAACTTGTGCTCCTGTTTTATTGTTCTCACATCGCTCATCCTGTTTTTCTCAAGCTTCTACCTTACTTTGGAACAGTGAGGCCTTCTACTGTCCACTTACCTACTTAGCATTTCTCCTTGTTGTGACTACACAACTGCCTTTGACTACAGAAAATACTTCTCTACTGCAAAAATATAACTTAGTTTCTCACATTGTGGAACTTGTTTGACTTGTAGATCTCTGGGTAATTTTGAATGGCTTTAAGTAGACAATAAAGGTCAATGAAGATTATGCCCATAAAAATAAATAAAACAGTTCCTAGTAGAATACTTGGGGCCAGATTCTCACATCATCTGCACACCATGACTGTTGAGTTACTTTCTGGATTGGTAATGAAACTCTCCAATTGTCTCCCTCAGAGATAAAATCAAGCAGTGACCTGGGAGACAGAGCATGCTGAGCTCAATGCCTCTAGATAATTCAGTCAAAGCTGTTCCTGGTTTGGTCTCTCTGACCTACACAGTTCTCCTTTGCATCCTCAGACAGTTCCCTGTGTTTTCTTGCTGTAGTCTGGGGAACATAACACATGTCAGTTTCATGCTGTAAAAACACCACTGTAATGGTCTGCAACAGTATTTCAGATACTTTAAACTTGAAATAAAACAGAAATATGCCAATTATACCTTAGAGCTATGGCAGTACAGATGGTGTCCAGAGAAGACATGTAAATGGTGTGGACATAGCCCTAAATGTGGCAGAATGGATGCCTTCACTCAGTGTAGATATCACCGGACCACTTGTAGTGGAAAACAATTATCATGCTCAGGGGCATAAACATCCTGCAAAGTAGTTGTAGCCTATGAAAAGATACATTTTCAGCTGGCTTAAACTGGCAAGATGTCTATACTCCTGAAACTTTTCAAAACATCCAAAAGTGATAATGTAATGTATACCTCTCTCAAGATAAAATCAAATATAAGTTTCTTAACAGATACTTAGCTACCTGTTCTTAAAAATCTCCTGTGGTAAAACCTCCACAACTTTACTAAGCAATCAACAGTAGCGTTTCAGTGTCTCTCCTATTAGGAAAGTTAATCCTGCTGAAACTTAAGCCTATTATTTCTAGTCCATGGATATGGAGAACAAAGCTTTTATTTCTCCTTTGCCACAGTTTTTTATGTACTGGGAGACTGTTATCATTGTCCTCTCAGTCATCCCTGTTTTTTAAAGCTAAACAAAATCTAAATCTTTCAATCATTCCTCATAGGTCATGTTTTCTAGACCTCCGATTATTCTTGTTGATATCTCTTGGACTCTCTCCAATTGTCTTACAAATTATGAAAAGGTATTCAACCCAAGACTCAAACTGAATTTTTTCATTCATTTAATATTCTAATTAATTGCGGAGAGTTTACTGGGTTGCCAGACAAAATTACGTATACAAGCTGCTGTCTTTCACAAGTTTTCTCCCATGGCTAACAAGCCAATACCTGAGTTTACCTGTTATCTTACTGTATAAATTACATGGTTATATTTAAAGTGTCTATAATTGATTACTGTATATTAACTACCATGTAAAAACTTACATTTTACATAGGACAGGGTTAAAAGTAGACAACTGCATCTTGAAACTGAAAAGTAGAATAAAAGGAGGTGAATAAAGGACAAAGAACAGCAGCTATGAACTCCAGCATTATTAGCAATTTCATTGAATATTCTACATGTGAATGAAGAAGTTTTAAGCTACCTCTCAGAACTAAAGAAATTTGAAGACTTTTTTGATCTTGGAAAGAATGTAACTTTTGAAAGGGATTGATTTCACAGAAGAATTTTAAAACTTTGGAGAGAAAATTCAGATGTCTTGTAACAGAGCTGAGGCAAAAATGCATGAGTGGTTGGAATCATTTCAGTGAGTTCAATGAATTTCCGATGGGAGATCAGATTACAGAAGAAATCAAAGAGTGGAAAGTGAGACAAGAGTCCTATAGCACTCTGACCTAATCTTAGGGAAAAAAAAAAAGCCATTAAAATTTATCGAGTTAAAGAGAAGAGCAAGATAAAAATCAGCTTTTGGAGAGAAAACAAGAAAATGACATAAACTGAAATATATGAATAGAAAAGGGTAAAAAAAAATGTGCACAAGAGCCTGAAAAATGTGATAAGACTGTAATAAGAATCATAAAGGACTGCACAGAGCATGAGAGCAAAATGAGGAGTAAACTGAGTTTAGCTTTTTGGAAGGAACTGTTTTATTTATAAGGATCAAAAATGTTTCTCTTAAGTCCCTAGACAAAGACTGAAAATACCTGAAAGGAAGGTGGTATGTCTGTTGTACAAAGAGCTCTTGGGAACTTAGGGGTTTGAACAGAAAATGAACTCTTCTTGCTTACATTAATTGTGGGTTAATAGAGCTACTGAAGTCATGGCAAAGGATTTTGTTAAATATTGGTCATATTGAGTACAGATAAGTAGAATTTATATTTACTCTGGAGAATCATGTCTTCTGGGGTAATGGTACGTGAACTAGATGTAAGAGTTTAGTGGTATTTCATAAAGAAATATTTTTATTATCTTTGGAAACTAGAGTCTTAGTGGGAAGCACTGTACAAGTAGGGATGAAAGATGTATCTGGGACATATAAAAACATCAGAAGAGGAATTTGGCCTGGGAGCACAGAAAAGTCAACAAAGCACACCTGCATCAAAGGCTCTGACATGAAGACAGCCTACTGACTATAAGCAAAATAGGTCATTCAGAGCCACTAAGGGGTGTCCACATGAGTTCCAGTCTCACTATTTGCCATCACATACAGATCTTCAGACTATCCTATAAGATAGGATATTAGCTTATGTTGTTGTAGCTCATACTTTGGGCTTCCAAAAAGTTTGCCATAAGAAAAAGTTTCCTAGTTTTGCCCTTAACAAGAAACAAAACAAAACAAAACAAAACCCTTTACCTCTCAGTGAAATAATTAAGCATAGAAAAATAGGTAGATTGCATACTGACTATACTGACTTCCTGGAGACACAAAACTTCTTTGGAAGACAGATGTGAATTATCTTTTCTCATACATTCACTTTTATTAGAGTTGATTAAATTTTGATCTAAGTGTGAGTGCTGTACAGCTTCCCTATATTGTTGCATTAACACATGAACTGACAATTGCCTCCTACTTTGACATGTACCTTAAAAATCAATAAAAACATGAAAAATAAAAGGTAATATATGCTATTTAAAGAACTTCATTTCTTCATGAGTTGTTGCCAAGTTTAAGAAACGATAAACTTAAAGTCAGCCTGAATTTAGTCTTTGACTTCAAACAGAAAAAAAGTCTTTTTTTTTTTTTTCTTTTTCCCACTACTCTGCATCTCTTTTTCTGACTGTCTTGACTGTCTTCTCCAAATATGAATTTTCTAATTTTCTGAGATGTCATTCAGTGATTACTTCCCACCTTTGGTTTCTCGAGTGTTTGAGAATTCCCAAATTTCCATAACCTAATTTCTTCCCAGTGCCAATTCAGGCATGTTCCCTACAGACCTGGTACTCTGATTATGCATATCAAGAACCTGGAGGAGTTGTTCTGCAGCTTCTTTCCATCTGTCTGTGCAGGTTTTCTCTTATAGGGAATAGGAAGAAAGGTGTCAAGGCACAGCCAGAGTATACCCTAAGTTATAAAAGGAAACACTTGTGTTGTTCAGCCTGTCTTGTCCTTTATAGGAAACATATCTTCTCTTCTGCTTCCAAAAAATAAAGATATGCAATGTCAACAACTGCTCAAAAATATGTGTGGCAGTTTTTAGCTTATCTGTTGAGGTACCCAGAGTGTTTTATGATACGCTTATATAGTCCTATGGACTGAACCCAAAGCACTAATATATATTTTTTAGACCACTGACCTGACATTGCAGGACAAAAAAAAAAATCAATTCTTCCCTACTTGACTTCATTAGTCTCAATGAATGAATATTGGCTTTGCTTTTATATCTAGTCATCTGTTCTAATATCCATAATTCATTTAATTTGTTGATGCATGGACAAAAACTGGCTTCATATAACACAGAGGTCATGATTCAGGTTCTGCACACATCTTTAAGAACAAATACATCTCTGCTGTGTATGGAAGGGACCACCATCTTCCTCGCAAGGGGTAGTGGAGAGGCAGGAAACCTTTTCTCCATAAACACCAGTGACAGGACCCGTGGGAACGGAGTTAACATGAGGCAGGGGAAGTTTAGGCTGAACGTCAGGAGGAGGTTCTTCACCTAGAGGGTGGTTGCACACTGAAACAGGCTCCCAGTGAAGTAGTCACTTCACTGAGCCTGTCTGAATTCAAGAAGAGATTGGACTGTGCACTTAGTCATATGGTCTAAACTTTTGGGTAGATCTGTGTGGTGCCAGGTGTCGGACTTGATGATCATTATGGGTCCCTTCCAACTCAGGATATTCTATGATTCTATGATTTTTTTTTTTAAAGTGCATATCATTTCTTTCTTACTTAGATTCCTTAAATACGTAGTTAAACACACACAAAAAGTCAGAAAAGCTGGACACACATATATGCACATATATGTATATATAATAATATATGAATATATATTAACAGCATGCATTATTTTCCCATTAATCATCTCCAGAGGAACTCAGAGAAGTTTTATTTAGAAAGATAAGTGCTTATTAAACTTCTTATTGTTGGAAATTACCCCCTCAAAGTGTTTTAATTTCTTATGAGATTAGAGTTTTTTTGTGGTTTTGTGTTCTTGGATTCTTTCTGCAAGGTAAGGCAATTCTGAAATTATTTTGTTCTTTTCTGGGAGCCGAGATGCCTAGTGCTCTTTGTTTCTGGTTAGTGAAGATCCAAAACACCAAAGAATCACTTTCTCATATATATTTTGACGCTTCTATTACCAGAACCTTTATTTGAATTCAGCATAAATTATTTTACATGACGTCGGTAGCATGGACAGGACACTGAAGCATGCTGGAAAAAGCAACCAGAGAACATTTTCTGAGCAAGGAGTTCCCATGTTCATTGCTACTGAACATCTACAGGATGCTTTTTTCTCAGGAGAAGTTGAGGGAACATGCTACTTGTTGACCAGATAGCACAAAACTAGAACACTTATTTCACAGGACTCAGAGTGTTAAAGTTAATAACCTTAAGCCTGATATAATTTTTGCTTGAAACTTGGGAATCCATCCTTTACAGAAGAATATAGATAGCCTGGTTGAAATTCAGCCCCTGTAAACCTCATTCAGTTTTGTCCTGTGTTATGGATTAAGTGAAACAACAGAAGACTGGATGTCTGCTATTTTTGTAAAGAAAAGTGAAATATTGATCTCTCTTCTGTTAAAATTGTAAAATATTTTTTTTTGTTGTTGTTTGTTTTGATTTTGCTCTTGGTATGACTACATACATGGAGCTATACCAACAGGAGCAGTACTGGTGTTTATGCATATTGTAATAGAAATGCTTATTTCCCCTTCCTCTGTGATCACTGTGATCACGCAAGTCTGTAAAATAATACATGTGAAAGAAAACTTGTTTTCTTTTAAAACACAAAGGAAAGAGGTGGGGCAAAGAGTCTTACAACAAACCATAGGCCCAAGGGGTAAGGCAGGAAACCAAACACAGAGCAAGATCAAAGGATACCTTGGAAAGACCAACAGAACCTGTGTTCCAAGGAGTCAAGAAATTGAAGCTGACAGAAAGTCAGTTAAATAAAGTGCAGAGCTCATCTGCTGTCTGCAGTAAAGGGTAGTCACTGCTGTATTTCTACTTGTAAATAAATCTGTGTGTGTAACACAGAAAGAGAAACAAGCACAAAGAGTATCTTGTCACTATAAATAAAACTCACTGCTTCACACGAGGGGCTGTGTTTATATCATGAAAACTTGTGGGTCAGCTTCAGCTGATACACCAGTATAGAAGTATTAAAATTACAAAAAGAGGGCTGTGTTAACATGGAATGGAATGTACATGTTATATTGCCAGCAACAATATAACCAAGACATTTGCAATGCAATGCTTCTTTATTTCTCTCTCTTTTTTTTTTTTTTTCCAAATCACCCTAAGTCCCCTCTGGTGTGCACTATCAAGGGGAGTGGAAAAGGGGATGGTAATCAACATTTTTATAATATTCTAGAGCTTTACTTTGTCTTGATAATTAAAGCCCATATCTGTATTTCTCACTATGTAGGTGCAAGATGGGAAGATGGAAAAAATCTATCCTATTGAAAACATGTCTTTTAGGTGAATGAATCCACGTTGAACTAGACAAGAAAGAGAACAATAAACTGCAAGGTGGCTTGAGCACCCCAGGAATCATGGAAACTTTAAATTTCTAGTCTTTTCTTCAGGCATTATTTAACATTAATTGATTGCTGATGAAAGCAGAGAAGTTCTCAGAGTTGTTAATGTTGGAAATCAGATCTATATTACCTTGATTACCCATCTGCTTTGAGTCCAGGGTTGTAGTTCTAAAAATTATAAAAATATATATTTTCAATTGCTCAGTTCTGTAAGGATGGGATCTGTCTCACTTAACATCAAATCTTTTTGTATAAACAAGTAAATGGGGATTTAGTCAATACAGCTGGTAGAAATTACAGCACAGGCCAGGTGACCAAATACAGGCTTTCAGTTTAAGGTGGAATGAAGAATTCCTCAAAATAAATATCAAATATGTTGCTTAAATCTATACTGAATATAAAAAGAACATATGGTGACTTCATATACTTCATAAACTCATATTTAATTGAATTAATCCTATCTTTTCTTATTCAGAACTAGATGCTGAGGTTCCTTCTGTAATAAAATCAATCTAATTCATTCTCTAGAGGTGTTTGAGTTCATTTCTTGTGACTATAAAAATTGCCTCAGCAGTGGTTAAGGTTTAGCACCTAAGTCTCACTCTCCTATATTCGGGTGAGATGTAATACTCATTTGTTAAACCAGGTCCATTGACCTAAGTAAGAGTGGCAAAGAATGAAAGAAAAAAATAGCGATTTTTTTCTATAACTTCATGCAAGTTTGAACTTAACTTGAATTGAACTTTGAGAGAAAGAGTTAGTTCATTTAGTGACTATTTAAACCAGGTGTACTGTGGTGGTTTTACTGTGCTAGGCAGCTGAACACCACAACCTCATATGAGGAGGGGAAGTGAGAGTGCGGTTGTGGTGTTCAGCTGCCTAGCACAGTAAAACCACCACAGTACAACTGGTTTAAATAGTCGTCTCAGATGAGGAGGGGAAGAAGTAAAGGAAAGAACAACTCATGGTTGAGATAAGGATAATTTAATTAAAGAGAAAAAAAAATATGAAAGAAATATTAATTAAACAATTCAACTAAAGGGAAAAAAAAAAAAGAAAGGAGAACAGGGGGAAAGGGAATAACAAAACAAAACAGGTAAAGGCTATGTGCAAAGGCAGAGGAAAGAAATTACTCTCTACTTCCAACATATGAGCGATGCTTGACCATGTCCTTGAAGCAGGGCTTCAACTCACATAGCTGGTGTTCGGGAGGAGGACAAAAGTTTTCGCAATGAGAGCCCACCACCAATCCCCTCTTCTTCCTTTTTCTACCTTTTATTGTTGAGTGTGACATTATATGGTATGGAATATCCCTTTGGTTGGTTTAGGTCAGCTGCCCTGATGATGTTTCTTTCTCAGTTTTTTGCCCACACCTAGGAGGGTTAGAGAAAGTCCTGATGCTGTGCCAGCACTTCTCAGCAGCAGACACAACGCTGGTGAGTTACCACTGCTGTTCTAGCTACAAGTGCAGAGCGCAGCACTGTATGGGCTGCTGCAGGGAAAGTTAACATCCCAGCCAGACCCAGTACATGTACTTTTCAGGTTATCTGAAATGTAATGGATCAGTCACCACTGATCACAGTTGCAGATCCAGTGTGTTTTTTCCATAGCAAAGTGACATGGCCAGAGCATCAACATTCATGTAAATCTAATATGGCAGCTCTGCCATACAATCTAATTTTTATTTGTTTGTGTGTTTATTTACTTGTCTGCTTTGCTTCTTTTTCTGCATCCATAAAGAAAGGAAAGAGTTTTGGGGGTAAACAGACTTCTTTGCCTGACTGCCGACCAAAAGAGAGTATACAAAACAGGGCTTACAGGCTATTAAGATGATAATTGCTTATAGAACTGCTGGAGCATAGCATCATTTCAGACCAGTCCACCTGAGAAATTCAACTTCAGTAAGCCTGAAGAGTGACTGAAATAAATTAGGAGATCTGAAAGATTCAGAATTGCATCAAGCCTAGATGAGCAAGAGGAAGTGAATCAGATAAATATATTAATACACACATGGTGACGGATGAGGCAGATGACATTTTATGCTCCTTTAAACTGACTGATGAAGATCAGACAAATTAGATATAGCTGTGGACAAGTTCAAGAACGTCTTCTAGTGGGCACAGAAGGGGAATCTTAAGGAGAGGATATCAAGAATGTACATGGAAAAGAGAAAAGAGTCCCTGAAAAATATACTGTGATGCCTTTGAAAAGTTTAGTGAGACACTTGAGGCTCTGCAAGGTGAGATGAGACACCGGCATGGAAGGTCTAATAACAAGAATAAAGATAAGGATTTTGCAGCAAAGGGTTAAATTTACACTTTAACACTAAATGCTTTGTAAAAAAATAATTTGTGAGAAGTTGTCAGAGAATAGTAAGCTGTGTTAGAAAATGGTAAAATAGTTCAACAAAAGTATCTGGTCCATAAGGTGCTCTCTGCCAAATAAGGCTACATATTGGGAGGAATATATATAATTGCAATATAACAATATGTATAATTTCAACTTCCAACAGAGGTTGAAATTTTACCCAATAAATAAAAATAAATAAATAAATAAACAAGGACATTGAAAGGACATTTTTATCACCATTGTCTAGCTTTATAGATAGATACAGAGGGAAGGAGAGTTCTAGTGACTTTTTGTTGATCAGACTGACTGTGGAATCCAGATGGCATTTCATTCATAATCAAGTTGTGGCATTTTGGCTCTGCTCCTGGCTTATCTGAAGTTATGACTTTCTGCTGCATATCAGCTAGTATATCCCAAAAATGGGAAAGCAAATGTTTGAGGAAGATAAAATTTACTTTGCTTGATGTCTGCCATGCTGCAATTCCTTCTAAAGGAATGTATGCAAATTGTGCTTATATTACCATAATGTTAAATTAATTATAGTGTCCAACATTCCAATACTTTTTGAACTTTTCCTCTAAAGATTTTTACCTGATAACTTTGAATTCAGTCTAAGAAAATTCTGATACAATTTTTCTTAGGTTTTCCATGAACAGCTTAATGGGTCATTTACTGTACATTTGGAATATAGGCATTCAGGTGAATCAGTACCTTTCTCTGACTGGAGAGGTGGCTTAATAAAATTCAGTGCTGCCCACAGAGATTAAACCAGATCATGTGCAGTGACTGCAAAACAAATACTATATAACAGCAGTCGCAGTAGATGAGACATGGCTTATCTGTCTAGTCAAGCAGGAGAAAAGACATTGCAGCATCTGTCAGGAAGCAAACTCAAGGCATCAATTCAGGAAAAAAAAAAAAAAAAAAAAAAAAAAAAGAAAGTGTCTTCTTTTTAAAATACTGTGTCATTTTTTCTTTCTGTTGCTTGTTGAATTAAGATGCTCTTCTTGTTCTAAAGACTCACTTATTCTAAAGTGAGTTCTGGAAACAACCTTCCCCACAGCCTGAGTCTGTGTTTTCTTTGTTCTACAGCACATGAAACTTTTTTATTTTCATAATCACTGTTTAGATTTTCCTGATTAGTATCCAAAGAATGACAGTGAAACAAATCTACATTTTATTAAATTATGACAGCTTGATATTATTGCAATGGGACATTTAACAGGGTGATGTGGGGGCACTGTTTTTGTCACTGACAGAATAATATAATGGTGTTAGCTATGCAGATCATCAAATTAAGGTAATTATTGCTGCCACACACTTTCCTGAAGATAAAAATATTAAACAGCAGCATTTCAAATGCTGGCATGCTTCTGAACATGTCCTTTTAAAACAGCACCTGATTTTTAGATGAAAGAGGAGAATTATGAAAGCAGGGAAAACTTCATTTGCTGCATTAAAAAAAAAAAATAGATGGAAAAAACATATTATGACAAAATAAATACATTTTATTTTAGTGAAAAAGAATCTGCAAGTCCATCCATTACTCCCAACTATTTGGTTTGCAAGATGATGATGATGATGATGATGATGATGATGATGATGATAAAACATAAATTAATTTAGAGTCCTTTTACTTCACTTTGATAGTAGGTCAATAATAAATTTCAAAAGCCTTTTAAAAAAGAAAAACAAATAAACAAAAAACTTTGTCAAATTGGTTTAACCTTTGTAGTACTTTATTTTCCGTTCCATTTTTGGACTGAAGTTATTCACCAAATTTGTCTTGACTTCATAATTAGCTTTAGACTTCACAAAGCTGTGTTTTTTGAGAAATTATTGATAACCAAAAATGCAAACAAACAGTATCCTATACATAAATTCTGCAGAGAAGACTGGGGAAATGGTGTGCTCAGAACTCTTGAAAAGCAGACATATATATTAGCTGTTTAAACACTGATTTAAATATCTAAATTTATGCATGAATACATGAAAATCGTGAGCATAATCTCATAAAGTTTTATTTTGTTCATGTATAAATCCAGATTAAGGAAAGACACTGGTCTAAATATAACTGGGGATGTCATATGTCATGTAACGTATGCATAATTCATACTTTGTT
The DNA here is from genome assembly GCA_011075105.1 of Heteronetta atricapilla. Classification (NCBI taxonomy): domain Eukaryota; kingdom Metazoa; phylum Chordata; class Aves; order Anseriformes; family Anatidae; genus Heteronetta; species Heteronetta atricapilla. The sequence continues at coordinate 6,433,997 of CM021763.1, forward strand.
TATCCTAGACATTAAATATAGAACTTAATCTAGATACAATCGGGATCTCTGGTTAAAATATTCTTAGTGAGGCTGACAGCAAACCTTACTTTAAAGACTCCACACAATTTTCATAATAATTTTGACAATTGGTATGATCAATTTGACGTATTCCATGCTATGTAGCTACCCAAAGATATTTTTCCATGTCTATTATGTGCGTGAGACCTCATGAAATTTCTGTTACTGTTTATAGGTCTTTCCAAAACAGAATTATGTTTGCATAGCAAACAAGATATCTTAGAATAGCTGTTACAATAATCACATATTTTGTCTTGATCTGAGTTACTCAAGTGTGTTCTTATCTGGATGCAGAGAGAAAAAAGGCTGACCAAAATGGAGGAAATATATTTTATATTGGAGGAAATATGTTTTGAGAAGTTAGCTGATCTGGAATTGGAGGTGTAAGAAGATAACAATTTGTCATGGCTTTGGCATGGTAGAGAATTGTAGTTTATAGGGATATAAAGCCAGACTGGAGGATATCATGAGTACAAAGAGCCATGACTGGTTGTGAAGTCTGGGTTCAAATATGGCAGACTGAGGCAGGTGTCTGGGTCAAACAGGTGTTGAGACTGTTTGGGCAGATTCAGTAGCAAGGAGCAAGCTGAAATGCATTGTGTAAAGGGTGTCTGAAAAGCAGAAACTGATGGGAAGAATGCCTCACAACCTAATGTCGGGACTCTCAGGGCACTCATAAGCCTTCAAGGTCCTGACCAGCCCCACCCAGGATGCTCACCTAACACCAGTCCTTGACCCAGAAAAAACATTTCAGCTTGGACCTGGTCTTCCAATTCATCCCCCTTCATGGGGTAGTAGTTCTGACGTGCAGAACAGGAAAGGTGGAGGCTGGATAAGAAGATACCAGAAATAGTTTTGATAATGACAAAAAGAGGTAAGGGGAAAGACTTAGTCATGTTGCTCTCTTATCAAACTCAACACTCAAAATTAGATAACATTTTTCAACTAATCTCTTCATGCCTCAATATCCCCACCTATACAAGCATATTGGTAGCTTTGTTACAAAGATAAATTTATTCATGCCTACAAAGCAGACAGATGGTGTATTGATGGGAACTACTGAAAAGATTGTGAAGAAGTAAATTATTCTGTCTTCAAAATAAAAGTTGAATAATATGTCATAAACGTATCATGAGACTGTTCTTTGCTTCATATAGAAAAATATGAGCATTTAATACATGTTCATTAAGCAGGTACTTTCCTTCTGGCAAGTGGAGAATTATTAATAACATAATAAATTAGTCACAATAAGAAAAAATATCTGCCTTAATTCATTTTTTTTTTGTGTTTGCCAGACATTTACAAACAGACTGAAATTCCAACATACGTTTTTATTCCTACTATCATCGTTAAAATATAGATATGTAGATGTTTATATGTTGTCCTCAATTCACCAGAGTGAAGTATGACATGTAATTCAACATGTCTGAAAAGTTTCTGTGATGTGTTGAATGCAGTAGAAACTAAAAAGATGGGTTCACCTAAAAACTAGGTGTCACTGGTACAGCATGGATTGTTGCACTACCTTGTGATGAGAACATTATTTCTTAGAGGAACACAAAAGCCCTGTTATTATGCAAAACTTTTATTTTGCTGTATAAGAAAATCATATTCAATGAGTGGAAAAGTGTTTTGTTGAGGTGATTAAAATGGAAAAATCTTCTCTTTGACCAAAGTTTCAAGTTCTCATTAGGCCCATCTGAGCACAGCTTTGGAGATTTATCCTCAGTTTTATTAGCGACCCTACAGTTAGCTCAAATAAAATCTGAACCTGCATGACAGTCATGCATCAGTATTCAAACTGACCAGCAGATCACTTGGGCATCCTCAACAACTGCTTATGTAGAAAATTATTCTTACCTTAGTCTGATTCATAAAAGAACACAATGAATTGCCCTAACTCACTCAGTTCATGTTTAAGAAATCTGTTTTCCTCAGGAGACTTCTGACCTTAACTGAAATGGCTGAAATTACTCAGGTGTACTGTGTTTCATGCATTAGCTTTTGTCAGTTGTTCACTACATATTCCTTAGCCTGTTTAAATAGTGGAAAAAATGATATCAGCTGTCTATAGTCTCAGCTTTTTTCTAACAAATGCTACATTATGAGGCTTGTCCAGCCTAAGAAAGCATGAGCTGAGTTACACAAAGACAAGATTATCCCTTGGGCTATTTTTATATATCAGGAATACTCATTCAAATCATTACTTGGAAATTTTGGATAAGATATATATTCATATATATGTTCATATATGAGCAAAATTGACCATTGTCATTGCTATAAGTGACTGTTCATAAGGAAGAATGAAGCTTAGTATTTTTTTTTTTTCTCTTTTCATGGCTTCGAATTACTACCAAGTTGTATTAAATCCTAAATTCAATAAACAATTGTGTTTTAACCCAAACAAAGTATGTGAACTGGGAAAGCAGCAGAACCTTTCATATCCCATTCCTCTTCTCTGAAGTGCTTGAATTGATCTTGTCTGCTTTTCATTTCTGAACTGTTTTTTTTGGCAGACAGCTTTTTTTTTTTTTTTTTTTTTTTTTTTCTGTTTGAGTATTTGGGTGTTTGTTTTATTTTTTACTTTTGCTTTTCTTCCTTGAAATTACACTGTTTATCAAATGTAATAGTAGGTATTGTCACAATGAAATTAGTTAATGATGCAATTGGTTGTTGGGGATTTCTCTGGGTGCAATATCCCCAGTCTTTATGCAACCAATAACCATTTAGTTAGTGAGCCTACCAGGGGTGGTGCCCTGCTAGACCTTCTTTTCACAAACAGAGAAGGACTGGTGGGAGATGTGGTCGGAAACTGTCTTTGGCAGAGTGACCACGAAATGGTGGAGGTCTCTATTCTTGGCAAGGCCGGGAAGAGGACCAGCAAAACTGCTGTACTGGACTTCTGGAGGGCTGACTTTGTGCTGCTGAGGACACTGGTTGGTAGAGTCCCTTCGGAGGCGGTTCTGAAGGGCAGAGGAGTCCAGGAAGGCTGGGCGCTCTTCAAGAGGGAAGTCTTAATGGCGCAGGAATGGTCTGTCCCCACATGCCCAAAGACGAGCTGGCGGGGAAGAAGACCAGCCTGGCTGAACAGAGAATTGTGGCTTGAGCTTAGGAGAAAAAAGAGGGTTTATAATCTTTGGAAAAAAGGGCGGGCCACTGAGGAGGACTATAAGGATGTTATGATGCTGTGCAGGGACAAAATTAGAAAAGCCAAAGCTCATCTGGAGCTCAATCTGGCTACTGCCATTAAAGACAACAAAAAATGTTTTTATAATCAATGCAAAATGGAGGACTAAGGAGAATCTCCATCCTTTACTGGATGCGGGGGGAAACCTTATTACAAAAGATGAGGAAAAGGCTGAGGTGCTTAATGCCTTCTTCGCCTCAGTCTTTAGTGGCAATACTGGTTGTTCTCTGGATACCCAGTACCCTGAACTGGTAGAAGGGGATGGGGAGCAGGATGTGGCCCTCACTATCCATGAAGAAATGGTTGGTGACCTGGTACGGCACTTGGATGTGCACAAGTCGATGGGGCTGGATGGGATCCACCCGAGGGTACTGAGAGAACTGGTGGAGGAGCTGGCCAAGCCTCTTTCCATCATTTATCAACAGTCCTGGCTATCGGGGGAGGTCCCAGTTGACTGGAGGCTAGCAAATGTGACACCCATCTACTAGAAGGGCTGTAGGGCAGACCCATGGGAACTACAGGCCTGTCAGTTTGACCTCAGTGCCAGGGAAGCTCATGGAGCAGATTATCTTGAGAGTCAACACGCAGCACTTGCAGGGCAAGCAGGCAATCAGGCCCAGTCAGCATGGGTTTATAGAAAGGCAGGTCCTGCTTGATTAACCTGATCTCCTGCAGTGATGCGCTGGGTGAATGAGGGAAAGGCTGTGGATGTGGTCTACCTTGACTTCAGCAAAGCTTTTGACACCGTTGCCCACAGCATTCTCCTCAAGAAGCAGGCTGCTCATGGCTTGGACTGGCGCACGCTTCGTTGGGTTAGAAACTGGCTGGATAGCTGGACCCAAAGAGTCATGGTCAATGGAGTCAAATCCAGTTGGAGGCCGGTCACTAGTGGCGTTCCCCAGGGCTCAGTGCTGGAGCTGGTCCTCTTTAATATCTTCATCGATGATCTGGACGAGGGCCTTGAGTGCACTCTCAGTAAGTCTGCAGATGACACCAAGTTAGGTGCATGTGTCGATCTGCTCGAGGGTAGGAAGGCTCTGCAGGAGGATCTGGATAGGCTGCACCGATGGGCTGAGGTCAACTGCATGAAGTTCAACAAGGCCAAGTGCCAGGTCCTGCATGTGGGGTGCAATAACCCCAAGCAGAGCTACAGGCTGGGAGAGGATTGGTTGGAAAGCTGCCTGTCAGAGAAGGACCTGGGACGATTGGTTGATAATCGGCAGAATATGAGCCATCAGTGTGCTCAGGTGGCCAAGAAGGCCAACAGCATCCTGGCTTGTATAAGAAACAGTGTGACCAGCAGGGCTAGGGAAGTGATTGTCCCCCTGTACTCGTCTCTGGTGAGGCTGCACCTCGAATACTGTGTTCACATTTGGGCCCCTGGCTACAAGAAGGACGTGGAGGTGCTTGAGCGAGTCCAGAGAAGGGCGACGAAGCTGGTGATTGGTCTGGAGAACAAGTCCTACGAGGGGCGGCTGAGGGAGCAGGGATTGTTCAGCCTGGAGAAAAGGAGGCTCAGGGGTGACCTTATTGCTCTCTACAGGTACCTTAAAGAAGGCTGTAGTGAGGTGGGGGTTGATCTGTTCTCCCACGTGCCTTGTGACAGGACAAGGGGGAATGGGCTACAGTTGCACCAGAGGAGTTTTAGATTGGATCTTAGGAAGAACTTCTTTACCGAAAGGGTTGTTAGACATTGGAACGGGCTGCCCAGGGAAGTGGTGGAGTCACCATCCCTGGAGGTCTTTAAAAGACATTTAGATGTAGAGCTTAGGGTTATGGTTTAGTGGAGGACTGTGGAGGACTGTTAGTGTTAGGTCAGAGGTTGGACTCGATGATCTTGAGGTCTCTTCCAACCTAGAAATTCTGTGATTCTGTGATTCTGTGATACACTTGACTTGAGCATTCCAAAGCCCTTCACAAAGGGCAATGCTATTGCTTGTCTAAATAGTACATGATTACCTCAGTTAGTTTTGTGGCTATGGTAATGTTCATTTTATGAGCTCAATCTGGTTCTGAGCCATCTGAACTTCAAATTCCAGATGCCTTATCCCTACCACTAGCAGCTCATATACTGTGTACACATGTGTACAATGCAGACTTTATCAGGTTTGCTCTCAAAGTCACACTGTGCTCTCCTTAAATCTGTATTTACAAGCCTTATAGGAGAAGGTATATATATGTAAAGGAGGCTCAGTCAGAGCTCTACATAGTCACAGAGAGAGAGAAAATATAGTTTTGGATTCCTTTATTATACTTCCTTTATTATAACATGGAACTACCTTGTTTTAACAATTCCCTTGTTCACCACTAAACAAGTAACTTGCATTATTGTTTCATTGCCATGTAACACAGAGAATAACAAAGATAATGGGACATGGAGCTAAAGCTGCTTTGAACTATTGCCTGTTTACCCACTAGAACAAAGGAATAGGTGTTAGAGTTCCTTCATTTACCATAAGTGTGTCTTTGAGCTAGTCAACTCTACCTGCCTGCTAACTTGGGGATAATAAAAAATATACCCACCCCACAGGGATGCTGGGATGTTTAATGAACTAATTAGTACTGTTCAGTGTTCTGATGGGAAATTGGGAAATGTTACTTCTACTTCTGTTTAAAGAAGTTATGGCTAGCACTTTGTATATTGCCTTTGCAAAAATAATAATAATAATAATAATAAAACAAAAATAAAATTAAAGAGATTTTTTTTCCTCATTTAGAAGATTTTCCATTACTTATATCAGTATAAATGTTCTCAAGCCAAGCAACAACATAATCACAGTAAAGAATAAGTGTCTATAAATGAGAATACAATTTGCCTGAAGTGTGCATACGTAACCATAGTTTTTCATGGATGTGTTTTTATGTGTATTTAGCCATATAACAAAGTATTGTCACCAAGTTTTGAAAAGTTACTGTTTCCTTTACAGCACACAATAACTACTTTTTAAACAGATATTGCTAGTTCTGAGCCCTGGAGGATGGGAAAAAGACACAGAAGGTCTGTACCGGAAACAACAAGAGGAATTTAAGTAACTAGTTCATCATTTCCCTTGTCATCTGGCAAAGGTTGTGAGGTCAGCTCTTACTTCTTATAAGATGTCTGTAATGGCAAGTAAAGGTTTCAGGTTTATTCAGAAAAACAAGCACCCTCCTCCCCCATTGCGCCCCCACCCCACCCGCCCCCCCCCCCCCCCCCCCAAAAAAAAAGGAAAAAAAAAGGAAAAGGAACAACTACAACAACAAAAAGAAAAGTCTTAGCACATAATGCCCAGGCACAATCTGGAAGATTCATTCAACAATCAGCCACAAACTGAATCATTAAAAAGATCTTCAATTCCTTTGCAGATCTCTTATGGAACTCTTTATTATTGTTGTTATTATTACTACTATACTTGTTATTGCCAGGATAACTATAATGCTAAAACCAAGGTTTTAATAAGTTTACTTAAATTCAGGTTTCCAATTAAAGCCGTAGGCAAAAAAAAAGATCTAGTGAATATGGTCATTGGAGTTTAGGGCATTATTGAGCTCTCCAAACATATGCTCCTATTTTAAGGTGAAATGAATGTTGTCCTAGACTTTGTTGAATGTTTTGAATAGAATTTGATTGATAATACAATAAATCTATATCACATTGTCAAATGTAGCTTTGTAATATAGATATCCAAAGTCTCATCCCAAAGCTGTCTGTCCTCCAGATGGGGAGCACATTGCAATAATTATATACAATTTCATTTATTATTATTTTTTTCAATTTTAGTCTGATGAATTTGAAATCTGACACTGAGAACCTTAGACATACTAATGTAAGGACTGATTCTGTTTCTACCCCAGACTATGCAACCCATATCTAGATAAAGAGGTAAAGTCTGGTGATAGAAAACCCCTTCTAAAGACAAGATGCAGTCTTACGAATAGTATGCTTTGATATTTATGGCCCACATCTTCTGTGCTGTACATGCACTGTGGGGCATTTGAATTTAGCTCCAAGTCCTTAGAATAAATTATGCACATAACTTTCATTAAATCCTACGTGAACTATTATGAAATAATAGTTCAACATGAAATCCTGCGTAGGAATACATTGAAAATGAGCTTGTTCCTTCACTTCCTCTATCATTCGGGTAAAAATTAGTAAGATAACAGCTGAAGCAATAGCATTGCCTCACTGCTTACTTCATAGAGTTACATAGATTTTTGAACTCAAATAGTGTTGCAATGGGACAGACAAAGGTACCTGTTCCACATGCGGATCTCCACATGCGGATCTCCTTTTCTTTCTTTCTTTTTTTTTTTTTTTTGAAATAAAATAATAATAATAAAGAAAGAAAATATTTTTAAACTGGGACAAGACTGACTTAGAAGTTGGATCTCTAGAGAACTAATCTACTAATTTACTTTAATAATCACAAAAAAGGCTTTTTTTTTTTTTTTTTTTTTTTTTTCGGAAAGATGTGTAGGACTTGACACCTCCAGTCTAAACATTGGTATTTAGCTGGGAAAGGGACGGGCCATGTAGGAGCCTTCTGCAGTCCATGGGGAGAGCAAGGCACCACTATGAGGGAGAGGTGGAGCTCACCCAAGCCTGGAACCAGCCACTGGAGGGAGGTGGATAGCTGCTTTCCACAGACCGCAGAGGAAACCTGACATCTCAGTTCAACATCCAGAGCCAAGTGGGGTTAATCTGTGCTCAGTAACACATATACTTTTAACCCCAGTAGTTCAGTTTGTACTGTGGGGATAGTCTAATACTAGCAGTATAGAAGAGGATGGTAAGTTTATGACTTGAAGATATTCTGGGATATTATTGAAAGCACTTTTATAAACATGGACTTGTACAGATAAAGAAACATATTGAATTCTGTGTCTTCTCAACAGTGTGGTGGGCTTCTTACCTGAAACCATTATCCAAAGTACTGTCTGCAATTAATCTTTTGGGCAGTGTGTAATCACCCAAGGTGTATGGGGCTGGGTTTCAACTAGATAATGATGCAGAAGGAAGATGTAGGGAGAAAGGGAAATGAACACCAACTTACTATTTGTTTACCATGGCTATGAGGAAAGAGGTGTGTGAGAAGATAGTTTGGTGTCCAGTGAGGTCAGGGTGTTACTTGGTCAAGGATGAAACAGAAGATCTCTTCTGGACAAGCTATTTAAAAAGGATGAATGTCTTTTCAGTGTATTTGTTCAGGAGAAAAAAAAAAAAAAAAAAAAAAAAGGAATTTAAAAAAAGGTGAAACATTCCAGATGCTTGCCTGCAGTAAAGCATTTCTGGCTGTTAGTTCCAGTAGGTCATTACTGCATTAATTTGGTGTTTAATTAAATGCCTGTGCAACAGACCATTTATTTGTTATCTAATATTAGCTTTAGTTCTTATCAATTAAATGCTAGCTGAGGGCTTTATTCACTTACGTTTTATGTCCCCTTACACTCTATTTTTTATAAACAAAAAACAGGGACTGTGCAGAGGGAAGATTTACACATCCAAATTTCACAGAGTGCATAATGCAGTACGCTGAAGTGCTTAGGCAGAAGGTGCTGAAACAAAGGAGGGTTTTTATTTTTATTTAAGATAAAATAACTTAGGCATTTTTGGAAGCTTTTGGAATTCATAGTATTTACATAAACTTCATGTTAAAGCCAGACTTGATGTTCAGCTGTCTATGTCTGAGACAGAATTTTGTCTCATTAAGTATTCAAAATAGAGTTTACTCCACCTTTGCTTGTGAGGTAGAGAAATTAAATTTCTTGTATGTGGAACATCTTTCTAGAGAGTAGCATATGTGTGGATCTTTGGATATAACGCTGAAACTCTCCAAATGGCCCCAAATGACATTTTGACATTTTTTGACATTGAGCTCATCTCAACCTGCATCTGGATTTTCGTGTCAAGTGATTTGGGGTAGTAAAAGTGCCATGATCATAAATGCACAGGACATTGTTGATGCCACAAAAGCCACAACACACCACGCATCACACCAAAAGGTAAGATGAGGGAAAATAGACTCAAGTTGTGCCAGGGGAGATTTAGGTTGGATGTTAGGAGAAATTTGTTTACTGAAAGAGTTGTGTGGAATTGGAATAGGCTGCCTAGGGAAGTGGTTGAGTCACCATCCTGGAGGTATTCAAAAATGTGTAGATGTAGAACTTTGTAGCATGGTATAGTGGTGGATTTCAGTACTATGTTAAAGGTTGAAGTAGATGATCTTAGAGGTCTTTTCCAACCTGAATTATTCTATGGTTCTAGGATTCCATGCTCATGAATCACACCTCATAAATAGGCTGAAAATTCTGAATTTTTCTTTAATACATTTTTAATCAGTCTAGTACACTATGCTACATAGCCTGTTAAGTCATGAGTATTTGACAGTATTGGCCTGTTAACTGGATGAGGAAGATACTCTAGAAAAGTAATTATTAAATTTTATTATCAGACCGCATCTTCTTGTAGCAGGAACAGTTCTTTACACCCAGTTTTGAAGGTGTGCTTTGATCTATAATGCAATCTAAATGAATAGTAAGACCTATCTGGCTATCTTAGAGTCTTAAGTGTGGTGACCTCTATTTTGGTTGTTTTTCTTCTGAGATAAATGCTGAACACAGTTTTAGAATAAAACCACTTCTGCTTCCCTTTTCTACAAGTAACTATTTTAATCTTTTCGCATATGTGTTAAATTATACCTCTACAACAAATTTCCTTTGAATTTTATGAAAATTGCTCATTGTATGAATTTGAAAGTGATTTTCCTAAGAGCCATGGTAAAACTTAATAAAATAAAATTATTTCTTGATATTTCTGTGTTATTAAAGTCTATATTCAGAAGTTAATAAGTACAAAACTGTTTACTGAAGTTTTTGAAACAGTCACTTAAGCGTTACATAAAAAAAAATCAAGCTGTATTCTAAACATGACCATGTTTATACAATGGCTTTATATATAATAT